>CM076578.1:279287658-279840749 GCA_034641835.2 Pinus albicaulis | reverse complement strand
TAAAAACCCCTATTCTTCGGATCAAGGTCACATGGAGGCACATGGGGCCATATGTCAGGGCCAACCACCCGACCTTGTTGTCTAAGCTTCCCATCGCTTTCATCATGGTCACATTGTGTCAATAGGGTCGGTGGTTAGGGCCAACTTCCTACCCCCGTCATCTTCGCACCACCTCTAGTCACATAATGGTCATGAGAACCAAGGGTGAGGGCTTATCTGTTTGTGCCCTCCGGCATAGCCTTCTTTCCCCAGTCATATGGGTTTCAACATGCGGCTCAACCACTCATGTTTTCATACTTCTTCAATCCATCGTGCAATGTATAAAACTTCTTCAATTCATGTCGGTTACAAAAAACTAAAAACACCGAGAAAAGCACCAAGCTCACACCAGATTCAATTTGATTTCAAATTCATTTTATACAATTATGTATCACTGATCATATCAAGGCAACCCATGATTCGGGTCCACCAGTCACTTGACTGCACTTCAAATCACGACTCCACGCTACAAGTCTTAACATACATAACTTCCATGCTCCACTCTGCAAATACAGTCCATACCCAATAATAAGGCGTTCAATACACAACTGCACAACAACACCTAATTATCACTTCGTCTTACCTCTTTTACAAACCCAAACTTGGGCTCTGATACCAAAATTTGATGCAAGTCTAACCACAAGGCCTGAAAATTAATCATTAACACACACGACAAAATTCTAAATTTCCACACCAACAGGTATGCACACAAAATCACAATAATAATGTATTAATAAATAAAATATTTACAGGAGGATCATTGGCCTCATGCTTGGCCTCTCATTCCTCACACTCACACCTTACACACCTCTACATACATGCATGCCTCATGGGCTCGCCTAAATTTATACAAGTATATTAGAACCCAAGTAGATTCTAGATCCCTAAACTAACTCCCACAATATCACTTATGATCCATAAATCTTACATCCAATCCCTTATTCCTAGATAAGACCTAACTAATCCATAGTTCTCTCAACCTTCCAAAATACTCTCGAACCTTCTCCTATTTACAATAATTATCATTCTCTCCTAAAACTATAGGAAAAATACATTAAATAATTAAATCCTAACTTTGTAAACCAAATCCCTTAGTAAACATTTGACCTAGGTTAGATGTACCTGCATCACAAATGACCCTACATTTTATGTTCCACTACATTATTTTTCTAAGTAAAGCTTTATTCTTTTGTTCTAGAATTAATAGAGTTCATCGTTTTAAGTATTCATTAAGAGTACAAATCAATCCAAAGGGATTCTATTCTTTAAGGATTATTATACGTCTCCATGGAGGAAATCATCTTTTTTGCATTTTTTCTTGAATCACAAGATCATTGTCGAATTATCCTTTTTCAACTTTGAATGAAATTGAAAGGACACAATTTTTCTTGGAGAATTATTCAAGTGAACCTAGAAATTTTTCAACATTTTTAAGAAAACCCCATTTATGAGACTTTTAGTGTTTAATTTGAAAGTGTTGGGAGCATTTCATTATGTAGGGCCACATCTAGAAGAACTATATTATGGTCAAAGTTCAATCCAATTGAAACAAATTGCCGAAATGTAAGGGCTTCTTCCAAGAAGTCTTAGGAAAAAAAGAATTGTTCAAGTCATTCAGAATTTATCTCTCCCGAGTTATTTCATTTTTCAAAATGAGGGCGAGCTTGGTTGGCTCTATGTTTAGGTGCTAACTAGTGCTAGGATCTAAGACGAAAATAGATATAATGATCATTTGGGTTGTTGGAAGCCACACCTTACATACATAAAGAGTGAAATTAAATCACCACTTAGAATTAACTACCCTTGTCTCATCCATGAAATACAGAAGAGGTTTCCCCAAAATTCTAAATGGTTTGAGTAGGGCCTGAAGATGGTTAAAGAATCAAGTTGTTTTCAAAACTCAGATGACTTAAGTGAGACCCCAATCTTGATTCACGATCTCATGAATTAGAGATGGTAAAAAAAATATTCTTCTATCCTATGATTAGCCTTCATAAATGCCCTAAAGCATCCATGAAATTCAAGTCTTACCCTTTGCCAAATATTTGTAATTCAAGCTTAAGAAAATTATTTTGGAACTACCTTGTGTATTTATAAGTTGTATAATAGTTAGCTTAACAAGATTCTATATAGATACATCCATATATTATTATTATTAATGATAATTAATAAAATACCAATTAATACTAGCCCAACCATATAAATAAAATGGTTGGTAAATGATGATAGGCATCAATCCCTATTAAGTAGCAAAATTACATCATATATCTTAAATTGCTAAAATTAAAAATATTAGAAGAAATAACTAAATTATTAATTTATTTAAAATAATAATAATAATTATTATTACTATTGATAAAAATAAATAATATATAAGTTAAGCATACATACATTTTAAAAAAATATGCAACAAGATTCTTAACCAAAGAGATTTAATGATGGAGATTTGTTAATTTGTAAATGGACTCTGCTACAATACCATGGCTTATCAATATCATCTGCTCAAACAATTCCTTTAACTGAAGTTGATTGCAGATTATCAGAATATTCTAGGATTAGAAGAACATAAGTGAGATCAATTATTTGACCTTGCCAATTTAAAATCCTAAAATAGTTTAGAAATTGACAAGATACACAAAAAAATCATGACTATTTTCCTCTAAAATTTAAAGAGTGAAAAAAAATGTAACTATAAAAAAACTCAACTTTAATCTTTGATTTATATACACTATTTAAAATATTCTAAAATATCCAATAAAAATTAAATCTATCTGTCCATCTTCCTCATAATTATTTAAAATTATATTAAAATTCTAAAACCTATTCTAAAATAAACATTTCAATGACTTTACGTATTCCTCATCTCACTTAAATTTAAATCTATTTGTCCATCTTCCTCATAATTATTGAAAATTATATTAAAATTCTAAAACCCTATTCTAAAATAAACATTTCAATGACTTTACGTATTCCTCATCTCACTTAAATCTGACACGATTCTTCAAACTTATTAAATTAATAACTACCATCCCAATATATGAACATTTTATAATGATAATGTGGGTAAATAATTCAAAAATTTGGAAAAGAAGAGCCAAAATTCTCCCAAAAGTATCATAAACGGCCCAAAAATAATAAAAAACTACTAGCCAATATAATTAACCTAAACCATAGAGGTAATAGTTCTTCATCATCTTTGAATACGAACCGACCTTTGTGTTCTTAACGTCCATCTCGATGAAAATAGTATAAATAGATCTTTGGGTTTCATTTAAACTAACTACTTTAGTAAAGCCATCTGCTGTTCTCGCGGAAGACATTAATTGCCCATCTGAATCTGCTGCAGACTTTTAGCCATGGTTAAGGAGACGGGTTACTACGACGAGCTAGGAGTCAGCCCGACGGCTAGTGAAACAGAGATGAAGAAAGCTTATTACATGAAGGCCAGGCAAGTTCATCCTGATAAAAACCCAAATGATCCTCAAGCTGCACAAAATTTTCAGGTATTAGGAGAAGCTTACCAAGTTCTCAGTGATCCAGCACAGCGGGCATCATATGACGAACATGGAAAGGCAGGTGTATCGATGGAAATAATGACAGATCCAGCAGCAGTCTTTGCTATGTTGTTTGGAAGCGACTTTTTTAAAGAGTATATAGGTCAGCTTGAAATAGTTTTAATGGTTTATTTGGCTATGTTTACTGAAGATGAACAGACATTTACCAGGAATCTACAAGAGATCTTGAAAAGTGTCCAAAAGGAAAGAGAAGAAAAACTTGCAAAGATTTTGAAACATCGTCTTAATCAGTTTGTACAAGGTGACAAGGTAGGGTTTATTCAACAAGCAAAAACTGAGGCTCAATTGCTGGGCAGTGCAACTTGTGGAAGCAATATGTTGCAAACAATTGGTTACATGTATGAAAGACAAGCGGCGAAAGAACTTGGAAAGAAGGCCAAATATTTGGGTTTGCCATTTATAGCAGAATGGATCAGAAGCAAAGGTCATTTTATAAAATCTCAACTCACAGCAGCAACAGGTGCTTATGCACTATTAGGGTTACTAGAAGATCTTACACAGCAGATGACTACAAAGGAAACTGATTGGGAAGCTGAGTTGGAAGCATTTTTACAGTCCGGCAGAGAATTGATTATAAACCCACTTTGGAGACAGCAGCCGAGTGCAGAGGAGGATTATTGTGAAGTTGATTTGGAAGCATATTTCGAATCCAACAAAGAATTGATTGTCAACTCACTTTGGAAATTAATTGTGCCTGACATTGAAGGGACCCTCTCAAATGTGTGCCACATGGTGTTACAAGATAAGAGTGCAAAGAAGGGAGAACTTATAGCTCGTGCCAAAGCTTTGAAGGTTCTCGGACAGATTTTCCAAAACTCAAAATTACAAAATGAAGATCGAATTCCAGAAAAAGAGACTACTCCTTGGTTGGGAAAGGAAATAATGCAAGCTCTCCCGAGACATTACAAGAGAAATAATGCAAGCTCTCCCGAGACATTACAAGAGAATTACCCATTTTTCTGTTTGGGGTGTGGAATTGGATGCTGGTTCAGTCGAACAATGGATGCCCTTTTACGCTTCTGGAGGAAGGTCTTTCCAACCTAATTTAGGTTCCAATGAAATGCTTTTAATGTTGAAGAACGATGTGTGAGTTTTGGTATCAATGTGTATGCTTTGAGGTAATGTGCACACGAACAAAGTGAATGAAGTTACCTATGTGAATGGAAAGGTGGGATGGGAATGTAAAAGGTGAGATTGGTAAATTTTGGAGACAAAGATGCAATTGCCTTGGAGAATGTTATGTGATTGTTTTTGAACTTTGTGATAGGATTGAGTGTACATGTTTGAGATCAATGGCAATAAATCATGTATTCTTGTGAATTTGTGCATTTCATGTTCAAGATGTTTTTTTATAGTAGTGTTGTTGTATTACACTACCTTATATGTACTATAGATGGCATGTGATTATTGGTATATTATTTTTATGTCCTAAGTCTTATCATTGTAAGTCTTTCTATTATTTTAGGATTGCTTGTGCCATGAGGCATGCGTCACTATGTAGTTTTTTAATGTTATTTGAAGTGGGAGATCAGAGTTTGTATTGAGAAAACAATGTATTGTTTTATGCTATTGTTTGGTGAGAGAGTCTTTGGTTGTGATTTGTGATGAGCTTGTATTGTATGGGTTGGTATTGTGGTGGTGCTTTTATGTTGAGAAGATTGTATTAGGGTCTAGTTTGAAATTGAATGAAACATGGTGGCCCATAATGATTAAGGAGGTTGGGCCTTCAGTAAGTGGAGGCTTGCCAAGATAGGGAGTTCAAGCTTTATAGCTAGTAGTGCCTTGTGAATAGATGGTGGCTGTGAATAGATGTACAGGGAGTAGGGGCTTCATGGCTAGTAGTGGCCAACTAATAGTTGCAGAGGGATTTGGTGCTTCCTTGTTGGTGGGGGCCAACTAAACAATGTAAAGAGTTGATGAATAATAAAGGAAGAAAGAGAAGCAGTGCAACCATAGGGTGGTTTTCTCCTCTTGTGTTTCCACCAGAAATATTGTTGTCTCATGTGTATGATTATTTTGATACTTATGTGTTATTTCTTGTTGATATTTCTCTATATGTTGATGATTTTTTTTTTATATTGAAAACTTTTAATAATTTTATCAATTTTGATTCACACCCCCCTCTTAGTAGTGACCTAGTTATAAACAATTGGTATAAGATCCCAATACCTTCTAGCCACAACTTCACCACTAGAAGATATATCATGGGTAACAGGGATGGTTTGCAGCAGATGGACTTTATTTTCTTAATGGGCTTGATTATGTTCAATGGAAGTTGAGATATTTCGAAGCTACATCAGGACTCTCGATGTGAACATTTTGCTTGTAGTATAGTATGGTATGTAAGATTATTTTGGAATGATTATGACATCATGATTTAGCTTTGGTTAGACATTTTCATATAGAAAAATAAATGAAGGATAAATTACGTTGTATTTATGAAGGAGCCTTATGTTCCTTAGAAGGAGTTAAAGATCCTTGCTACTCGGATAATGACATGGATCTCAAGTAAGATCGTGTAGTCATGAATGTTGCTTCTTAAGGTAAAAAGAAGAATAAGAATATGAAGAAGGCTTCTCAAAAGGATTCCCAATTAATTGAAACTAAAACCCATAGTGTTAAAACAATTGACCATCAACAAAAATCAGTTGTAGATGAAGTAGAAAAAACCATAGCTAGAAATAGGGATAAGAGGAAACTAGAAATGCATGATAATCATGAAATGAGATCAAAGAACATATTTTCATAATTGAAATTATGCTTATGTGATCCATATATATTGTCATATTAAATACTAGTAAGAGAAGGAAAAAGGAGTTGATGAAGTGTTGAGTATTTAGCTTAAAATCAAGGAAAATAAATGTGGAAAGTTAGAAGTTCAGGTTGTATGAT
The DNA here is from genome assembly GCA_034641835.2 of Pinus albicaulis. Lineage (NCBI taxonomy): Eukaryota > Viridiplantae > Streptophyta > Pinopsida > Pinales > Pinaceae > Pinus > Pinus albicaulis. The sequence continues at coordinate 279,834,243 of CM076578.1, read as the reverse complement.
GTATATATATGTGTATATTTATGTATATATAACGAAAAATATGTACACAATTTTATGTATATTTACTACACTTTCCTGTAATCATGAATCCAGATGAAGTTAAAACTATATAGTGGGTGGAGATCTATGCTTGTAGAGTCCCATAGTGTCTAGTTGGTGGAGGTATCAAACCTTTGGTTCCTTTGACTAGCTAATGCTATAGTAAGCTATGGACTCCCTACACTAGGTGGAGGTACTGAACCAACATCCACATGATGGAGGTTGATCTGAAAATTGGAGGAAACAAAACTCCAATGATAAAATCCATCCTCTCACACTTTTCAGGTAAACAAAATGGATCTTTAAAATTAAAATAATTTTCACAACTATTCAAAATAGTGATTTAGGTTTTCAAATGAAATTTAAAAGGAAACACATTCATATGCAACTCAAGATGACAAACATGAAGAGAAGAAACCAACAGTTTGATAACGGAATTCACCCCTCCTAGACTACATATTTGGGCATTGCTCCAATGATTAGGATTACATAAAAAATTGTTGACACAAGGGTGGCTTGTTTCTCCTAAAAATAAACATTGTCCCACAAATAATTTTCATTCAAAAATATATATATCCCTACAGTAATACATGATGACCAATAGAAAAAGGACACTCTCACAACACGTCCTGCACACCGCCTGAAATCCAAGTACTAAAACATACAAAAACTCCATAATGGGTGATGAAAAGTGCTTCTCTCAAGAGCACATACTGAGAAAAGACTGAAAAGCATTGCTCTACTAAAGTAGCTGTTTTTGTAGATGAAACTATATGGATTGAAAACCTCTGACTAAACTCTCTTCATGCTAAAAAATGCCTTCATATTGCTTCAAAATTGTCTCTGCCACTAGCACTAAAAGTCTTGATTATGTAAAACTTCCATCATAAAGTACAAAATCAGAAAAATGAGGCTACCATTGAGTTCAAGACACTAAAAAACCCCCATATAGGCTCTTCATGAGCTCAAAAAGGTTAAAAACTGAGCAAGATATTCTTGTCCAAGCCAAGACCTACTACATGTCATGAAAATTGGCAAAACCTACTAAATTTGTGATGATTTCACCCTTTACATAGTTTGTCGAGTGCAAATTTCACCCGGGCCTGGCAATATTCCCATCGCAAAAAGTGAAATTTGTTGCCTCTTTAATTTTACCAATAAACCTTATTCGTTGGATCAAGGTCATGTAAACGTGCATGGGGTTGGGAGTCGGGCCTAACTACACACCCCTTTTAGTTAAGCTCCTCGTTATTGTCGGCATGGTCACATTGTGTCAACAAGTTTTGGGGCCAAGGTCAACTTCCTAACCCCGCTAGCTTTGCACCAACTATGGTCACATAACATTCACGAGAACCGTCGGTTCGTGCTTATTATCCTGCACCCTCCAGCATAACCTCCTCCCCACAGTTGTATGGGTTTCAATGTGGTCAAGGGCCATGGCCAAGTGCCTAACCCCACTCCCTTACGCCTTGCACTATGGACAGATGGTGGTAACGTCACTAGGCTCCAGAGCCTTTGCCTGGCCGCTCCTCCCAAATACCAAATTCATATGAAAATAAATATAATCTCCAACCTTTAAGGGTTAAGAATTAATAGAGTGGCATGATGGTAGGGCATGAAGTTGCTATGCAAGAGGTCTGGGGGTCGAATCCCCACCAAGGTCTTCGGGCCCATATAAAAAATTTGGCCAACCACGTGGCAGCCTTTGATTGGGCCACCTCAAGCCATACGAACCAACAAAAATGTGTCAATTCAACCTGTACGAAGTTGTTATGAAACTAGCTCCAAAAATAGAAGAAAAGAGAGATCAACGCCTTAGAAATAAGCCACTTCAAGGGGGCAACCTTCTCTACATTACATAAATGAACAATTCTTTGATGATACAAATGAAAAAACCTCCTTCTATTTATAGGAGTCCATGGGGTCACAATATAATCCTAGCCGACCTATCAATAATAATGTAAGGGCACAATAACAATAATATGGTGGTTATAGGGGTACAACAATAACAATAAGGAGGATACACTAACAAACAATAAGGGACTACACTAGTAATATAGGAACCTAAAATGCCCCTCCCCTTAGAAAAAGTGTTTTCCTCAATGCTTGAGTAGCTTTGGATGCTTCTATCTAAAATTCTCATCCTCCCATGTAGAATTTTTAGTGGATAAGTTCTTCCACTTGATGAGATACTCTGAAATTGATCGATTTCGTAACTGTCAAGTTCCTTTTTACGGGAATCCTTCAGGTTCCAATATGATTTTTCCTTCCTCATCAAGTTCTGGCAATATTATTTGAACTAGAAGTTTGTCACCTATAACCTTCTTTAAGCATGAAACGTGGAAAACTGGATGCACTCACGAAGAAGCAAGAATCTCCAATTTGTTGCCATAGTACCAATCTTTTGCAACACCTTGTAAGTACCATATTACTTTGGCGATAATTTATTATCCTTCTTAGCTTGCTTGAGGGACATTTATTTGTTGTATGGTTGTAGCTGGGATGTTGATCTTCCTGTTGTTTCATTCGATTTTGTGCCAAATTTAGGTTATCGCTTAAGAGTTGGAGAACTTGTTGTTGATACTCAATGTGATCTTCCACTGCTTGAACATTATACTTCTCTTAAATATGATGATATCCATAAAGTGCCATAAATAGGGTCATTTTTGTTGCAGTATGGAAGGAAGTTTTATACCACCATTCAGCTAGAGGTAACCACTTGACCCAGTGTGTTTGTTTATCAGATACAAAACAATGAAGATATCCTTCCAAACATTTTTTCACTATCTCAGTTTGACCATCGAATGGAGGATGATAAGATGATCTATATACTAGTTGAGTACCCAAACAAGAAAATAATTTCGTCCAAAAATTTCCAGTAACATGGGATCTCTGTCGCTTACAATAATCTTTGGGTTTCCATGTAGTTTTTGTATTGTTTCCATAAATGCAGTAGCAAATGTAACTTTAAATGGATGAGATAATGCACAAAAGTGTGGATACTTGGTAAATATATCAATTACCCATTAGAGGAATTTTGAGGTCTAAAATGGGCTTCCTAATAAAAATGTACAACCAAAATATAATTTATAATAACCAATAGGATTAAATATGATTATGTCAACCATGGGGGATGATTCGCTGTTTTTTTAAGTAAAAGGGAAAAAGATTAAAAAATATTAAAATAATAAAAATACCTTTTCAACTCATATTTTCAACTTATCTCCCAAATTTTTTACTCTAATTTCGAGTGGGAGTACTTGTTGGATGCAAAATTTAATTCCTCATCTAAGGAGTACCCATGTTGCATACTTTTTATGCACCTGTTGTAGCTGCTACAACACCCTCCAAAAATTCACCATCTAAAATTTTTTGAGCCCCCCTGAGCATCGAAAAGCTAAGTCAAAATCTGAAGTTCAAGTCTGTTTCAGAAAAATCCTGAAGTCGTTGAGTCACAGAGTAGGTATTTTTCCCAATTTGCGACCTAGCGACCCTGTGACCTATCAGGTCGCCAGGTTTCCAAGTCGCAAATCGCACTCAAATTTCAAAATTGTGACCTAGCGACCTTACGACCCCACGACCCCCAAGTTGCAAGGTCGCAAGGTCGCGAGGTCGCACATATCATAAGCGCGAGATATTTGCGACCTAGCGACCTCATTTATTGCCCGCATGTGCGACCCCTTTATAAATAGAAGGGTCACTAAGTCACGTTTCACCTATGTGACGGAGAGCAAAAAACGCTTCTGACAGGCCAACTGCAGCACGATTTTCTCGGGTAAGGTGCATAATCCTCCTGATGTATTTGTTTTTTCTATTTGTTGCCCCTTTCCACTGACCTTAGCCCTTTTTAAGCCACCCACCATCTCCCATTTCAGATCCTTTTGAACTTGAACCTTTTCCAATTATCCAAACCACAGCCATTCCTAACACAGATTTATAAATGGAGCCAACCAGCCTCCCCTGTGTCTGTCTCTTCCCCCAGTGACCACTTCATCCTCATTTATGGTTTTCCTCACTCAGTCCTTGTATTTTTTTAAGTTAAAAAATGAAACAAAGGACCACGCCACCGTCAAAATCTTCTGGCTAGCCCTAGCACGACCTCCGACCCCCACGACCTCGTGACCCCCACGACACAGCAACTCCGGTCACTAAGTCGCATCCCACTCAAAACTGGACGTTTGCAACATTGCAACTCGACAACCCAACGACCCAGTCGCAAGTCGCTAAGTCGCAAGGTCGCACCCTCGTGAATTGTTAAATCAATGCAACTCAGTGACCTGGTCGTAAGTCTCTAAGTCGCAAGGTCGCACCCTCATGAATTGTTAAATCAATACGACTCGGCGACCTAGGTACCTGTTCATAAGGTCACCAAGTTGCAGGGTCACTCCCTTCTAAATTTTAAACCTTTGTGACCCAAGAAATAGGTCGTTAAGTCGCAGATCCACCCTTTCCAGGATCTCAGTTGGTAAGAGTTAAAAGAAGTACCTAGGCATTTATTATTATTATGGCATTTGTCTTATCCTGGGACTGTTTTATGAACATGCAAGGGAACCTCAAAGTAGAGTTAGACTGCATCTCCATCTCTTGGGACTCAAGCGACATGGGACCTTTGGCAATTCACAAGAAAAACAAGATCCCAGAGGTAGAAATCACAGAAAGTGAGTTATCAATATCTCCTCCCCCGATCTATGGGAACACCGCATGTACTTTTAGTGAAGGAGAAAGCATGAGTTGGTATCAAGTATACCAAGAATTCACACAACCATAATTTCTAGAGGACCTCCCCAATTGGCAAGTCTATGTACAAGTTAAGAGGTCAAGGCTTCACTACACAGGTGCCCACCCAGATATATTCCCATGTGTAGAAATTATTGAATAGATCATACAGAAGATCGACCCCAGGAAGTGGGTAATTTGAGACTATGAGGGAAAGGCTTTTGCAAATCTAAAAGGCTCGGATGCAAAGTATTATTACGCACTACCAAAATAGGAATAGACGTTCACAGAGGAATGGGCCACCACCCATGCAGTCCCCGTAGCAGACACCCTATCAAGAGGATGGTGGGAAGAACCCAAGAAGTTCAAGATCAAGAAGGATCAGGAGTATCTGGTGGTAGGCTTCAGAAAGCTATACAAGCTGGTGGCAGCTATGCTTTGTAGGATATATGGTCGTCCCAATGCCACCACATCCAGTGGTTCTTGGGTGTCTGTGATGAACATTTTCACTGTATATGGCACCCACTTCAATTAGGCCAACTTACTAATAGCATCTCTCAAAACAAACGTATCTACAGCACTAGCACCAGAGGAGGGATACTAGTCCAAATTTTACATGGCATCCTATCTATTGGATGCAGTTTTTTCTAGGTGCTACTTTGAGGGATGGGCTCACAACTGGGATCAGGAGCGGGCACGCCTAATTCACAAAAAATTGCAAGCATTCTAAGACTCTAAATACAAGCAAGATATAGAGTCAATCTCACAAAGTTCCATCCCTACACTCTACAGGAAATTGTTCGGTCAGGATACCCCATGCATGTCCTGGCGAGACATGGAAACGTTAGTCAAGGTAGCACATTGGTTTCCATTTGCAAAATACAATTTATTCGAGTCTACGGTTCATACATTACTCCCCATGCTCTGCCCCGATTCATCATGGACAAGATGCTTCTTCAGGAAGTATGTTATCAGATGACTTCTGGCTTCTCAAAGGTCGTTACTAAAGGTAAGAAAAAGGCGTGGCCTACATTACCGCTCACCATTGGTGCTTACACAGTCAAGAATTTCAGGGAGGTAGAAGCGGAAGCTGAACAAATCAAAGGATTCTTCCTGGGGCCTTTGGATCACTGGACATAAAATCCTAAGAGGATAGTCCCTAACCACTATAAAAGGGCCAAGTTCAAATGGAGCTACCAACACACTGAACGCCCATCTGAGGATGCGAAAATAAATTGGCATAACATGGATAGGGAACTCACCCCGGGAGCATGGTCTAATCAAGAGGATAAAGATGATCATACTCTAGAGGAAAGAATTCGCGAGTTGGTAGATGCCTCTTCTTCCCATGCCAAGAAGCCACGAACTAGCACAGGCCACAACTCTGCCACCCAACAGAAAGAAAAGGAAGAAGAAGTTCAACTAGAAGCTAAAAACAAAGAAAAAGAAGATGAAGATAAGCGTAAGAAAAACCTAAAGGCGGAATAGAGAAAGAAACATGCGGAGGATGCCTGAAAAAGGAAGGAAGAGCAGAAAGCGAAGGCAGAAGCGAAACAACAGCTCAAGAAAGAATTAGATCAGGTGGAGGCCGAACAGAAAAGGAAGGAAGAGAAAGAAACAAAGGCGGAAGTTGAACAGGAAAGGAAGGAAGAAGAGGAAACAAGAGCAGAAGCTGAACGAAGAAGGAAGGAAGAAGAGGAAACAAAATCAGAAGTAGAGTGTAGGCAAAAGGAAAAACAGGATAAGGCAAAGGCAGAACGGTTATTGAAAGAGGAAGAAGAATGAAAGAGAAAAGAGGAAGAGGATCATGGATAAAAAGACACTGAAACACCTCCTCCAGTAACAGGAGTACAGACCAAGGTGCCGCCCATTAAAGTACCTGCAATTAACACGCGTTTTTCACTCTCAGAGCCGAGCTCCTCTAAAGGACAGGAGGAGGAGGTGTTCAACCTAACGAGACTCACTTATGATCAGTTCACCTTCAAAATCCGACAGGAAAAAAGGAGATGCTTAGCGCGGAACCCTGCCACCCCATTCACAGCCATGACAGAAAAGGACATAGTCCTAGACACTAGGACCAACCCAGTGATGATAGCATCAGCTGGCACTACTTTTTCCGTAGCCACAGAAGAAAATGTGAGCCGGATGAGTAGGGAAATCCTCTCCCTACAAAATAGATTACAGGACTCTAAACAAAGGGAAGCTAGATTGGAGCAAGAAAAGAGAGCACTAAGGGAATAAATCCAACAACTCCAGGGAAAAAACACTCTTATTAGCGAAGTACCTCTATTTATTGATGCTGGAAGCCACCATGAGACAAGTTTACGAGGAGATTTTCACCATAAAAAAACAATCACACCCCTACTAAGAGCCCAAGTGGAAGCGAAGAAGAGAAACAAGAAATTGAAAGAGGCATCCACCGCCTTGGACAGAATGATAGAATGGACAAGCAGATATCCACAAGCTCTGAAAACCTTGCCCAAGAAAGATTGGATTCACACTCAGAATGACAAGTTCCAAATTCGCATGAAGATGCAATCCAAGGAGAAATTAGTTAAAGATCTAGAGAAGGTGATGACCGCGTATGAGCATTTCATCAGTGGCATCGACTCAATGCATGAAATGCACCATATTCCTTCTCTAGGTGCACTGAATGAGGAAAAGACATGGGGATAGGTAGATTAGGAGATTCAGGAATTTCTACAGCTTATCAGACAAGCCACCACTACACCTGATCTTCCCGCATCACAGGAGAACTTAGTTACGTTCGTCGTAACACCAGTCTAGATTTACACCAAATTGGCTTCCTTGTCTAACTGTTGGGTCATAAAAATGTATCTTTTGAACACCTGATTATCCTACATTAATCATCAATCCGGGAGTGACTTTTTATTTCAAGAGTGTACACTTTCTGAGGCTAAAATTAACTAAGAGTAATGCACTGAAGATGTAGTACAGAATGTTAAATACAAGAGTAAACAGATGCTTGTAAAGAAATATAATTACAGTAACATAAATGGAAATGCTCTAAAATCTTAACTACATTAATCTGCAAACCATCGATCAAGGATAGAGTAGCAGTAACTCCTTCCCTTAGAAATCGATGCAACTGAAATCACACTGAAACAAGATAGCCTATCTGGGAACTTGGAAGCAATAACCAGTGTTCTCTACAGTTGATGGTCTTATACTTAAAGAAATTAAAATGAAAGCAAACTCAATCTTCTTGCTGATGAAAATAACTGAAAGGAACAAAATCTGGAAAGGAACAGCAGCTTGTAATTCCTATGCATAACAATTGTAACTCATCTATTTGCTAATCTGAAGCTATGAATTAGAAATAAACAATAAACAGAAATGGAACAGAAATATGAAAAACGATTCTAATTCTAACGCAATCAAGCAACTAATCTCAATACTCCAATCCTGTCGATAGCCAATACTACGCAACAATCAATTATAACAAATCATAAACTAATAGAACAGCAACTAGAATCAGATATAGAACAGCAAAGCTTTTATAACAATAGCAAGATAACTGAACAGTGAATATACTTCTTGCAAAGGGTAAAATAGCAATGCAATTCATTAATGAATTTGTATTCAATCTAACAATAGTCAATCAACTCTGTAATTGAAATAAACATTAAACACAACTTCACACAACAGTAAGCAAAGATTAAGAATACAAACAGAAAGGTAATTCCACTAGAGTCAGGCCCTTAGCGCCAGTGAAATACTGTTGGGCTACTTCAGAACTTAAGAGATGAAACGAAACGCGTGTTTGATATTAATTGAACATAAAGTATTACAGAGACTATTCTCTCAAAGACAAGAGTCAATAAACATAATATTACAAAGGAAACGTTTGAATATAAGGATTTTAGACCAACTGACTAACTCTCTGATCACTAAAGGACATTGCTTTATATATTAGACCCTGACGGACAAGACAATGAATAAGATGAGTTTGAACAACAATCCCTCAGGATCGAAGCATCCTGAGGGATTCGCTCCCCTTCGTTTAGTTATCATCTTGTTTACTTTGACTGAGGCCGAGTTGTCCCCTGCCTCTTTTTAGCAATCCGTTCAGATCTCCTTGTCTTTGGCTGGATGTGGTTCAAGGCTGATGGAGCAGCAATTACATTGATCTCAGCTTCATCTTTGGTACAGCTGTTCACTTCGTCTAATTCCTGTTTTATCAACAAAAAGCAACCTTTAGTCATATTTTTACAGTAAACATAAACCTCTCCAATTTTATCATAATTCTCATAATAAATTACCTTCCCAAGGTAAAAAGGAGTATGTATATAGTAAAAGAATGAGAAGATACATAGTAATTTCATACCTTTTTCATTGCCCAACATACCCCCCTGCTTAATATTTTTCATGTCCTCATGAAAACTATAGTTCACATGGAGAGCAGTCAAAGAATAAGCCGGATAAAGTTTGTCATCAAAAATCCTAAAACCATGTAGTGCAGCTAATTCCTCAAAAACACGCTTTTTCTGTCCTTTGGGGAGTTCGTAGATGGCTTTGTAGTCTGAAGCAGGATACCATGCAATAGGGCTTCAGAACCTACATCCTAGCCAAAATGGTCCTTCTTTTAAAATGAGATGACTATAGGAAATCAAGCGGTTTGCAGCTAGCCCAAAGTTTCTATAATTAAATGGTTCCCTATTTTGCACATTCTGATTGGAGATTCTCCACTGGACCTTAGCTGCTATATAAGCTTGGTTTCTAATGGATAAGAAATAATCTGCCCTGTTTAAGATAATCGATTTGTGGACAGGCCCCAAGGCTTGGGTAACGCCTTCCTTGGTCATCAAACTTTTCTGCCTAGCCCAAAATTGAAGTGGGTTCTGAGGTTCACTCCTGACCCGAAAATCTAAATCATTTTCCTTCCTTTGGAAAGCATTATAAGATTTAAGCCATTTTAATTGATTTACAGCAAACGAAATTAATGCCTGACATTGAAAATCTCCCACAAAAGGGCTAGGGTTTGACTCACAATCATTTTCAAGTATTAGATTATGTAAGTAAAATTCACACAAAAGGCGTTGTACTTTGATCCCATAAAGTTTGTAGCATGATACAAAGTCATCTATGGTTTTTAGCTCTATTGATTTCCCTGCCCTAACTACCTTAATCTTTAGTTGTAAATATCTTTCTAGTAAAAACAAAGCATATTTTTGGCGGGCATCTACAGGCTAAGACATCAGTGTACAATGAGCAGAGAGTGTCCATTCAATTGTAGGCTAATTTTAATTGGTTCATTACCTTGTCATCCATTTCCTCTGCTTTTCGACACTTTTCGTGAGCTTTAGCTTCTGCTTCATGGTCATTTTCATCTTTTGCTACAACTCCTGATATCTCTTTCTTGGGACAGTGTCTTCTTCCAACCTCTGCCTTTCTATTCGGGCCTGTGCCAACTCCTCTTGGAGTCTGGCCAGTGTCGGATCACTAAAAGTATGCTGACTACTAGATTGCATGTTTTCACTTGAAGAAGGTCCCTCTGGAACATCTTGTGTTGGAACAGTTATTTGCTGCTCCGTATCTCTATAATTAGGCTCAAGCATGGCTTCTTCTACAACTTGGGGGTTCCTATTAGCGGTCACCTTTCTCTTTTTTGAAATTCGCTTGGTAGCTATACACCTTCTCTTGGGGGCTTGCTTAGAATTTTTTTTCATTCTCAGAACCCTAATGGTTTGCCTGAGCTGTTCTACGAGTTCATGACGCTTCATTCGTTCCCTGCAAAGATTTTCAATCTCAGTTACTTTCCTCCTCTTCTTTAATGAAACAGCTGTTCCTTTATCTGAACACGTTTGCTCAATAGGGCTTTGGTCTATATCAGCCATGCCTTCAGTTAAGTTCTCTTCTTGATCTTCTGCTTGGGGTTCTTCTTCCACATTCATATGCCCTTGGCTAAATTCTTCGGGAATCATACCCTCGGTTGACTCTGCAATCTCCTGAGGGCTTTCAAGTTGGGATATTACTTCGGTGTTTTCTTGTTCATGCCTTTCAGGGGAAGCAACCTTGGCTTCGCTAGGGTTTGCTATTTCATCCAGAATTTCCTTAGCTGTATCTTTTTTTATTACAAAGTACTCCTGCAACTGATTAATATCAATGTTAAGGTCCCAAGGGCTATGAGGCTGCACATAGTCACTCATATTGGCCAGAATTTGGGCCAATTGGTCTTTCTGTAAAGGGCTTACGGTAGCATTTTCAGGAGGCTCTGTTCCTTCTTTGTCACTGTTATGGTTGTCTTCGTCCTCCTCACAAGTATTATAGCTTCCTTATTCCCCATCCGAATATCGAATTTCTCCTTCAATTTCTTCTTCCTCAGTATTTCCTTCCTCTACACTGGATTTTTTTCCACCACTGGTGTGGTGACTTATTTCTTCTTCGTCCGAGTAGCGAATTTCTCCTTCCATTTCCTCTTCTTCATTAGTATGAGGGCTTGCTCCTTCCAATTGTGGAGGTTTTTCATCCTCTGAGCTGTGCAATTCTAGGGGCTGGCTACTATTTCTCGGAAGTCCTTCCATCATCCCCCTACTTCGTTTTGAACGAAGGGACTGTCTATGAGTTGATGGCTTAGCTATTGAGCCATCCATTCTCTTTCGTTTTGGGACAGGTAAAGCTAACCCTCTATCAATGAATAATATCAACTCTTCCCAGCTGGTATGTTGTTGGGCGAGGCTACGACTCACTATTAATCGAATTAGGCAATGGTGGCTGACCACCATATCTGCATGTTGAGCTTTTCTTATACTATGAGCGATATCATGCAACAAGGAATTTAAAAATGCAGGCAAATTGACAGTGCATTTCTGTTTTAATATAGCCAATAGCTTAAGGTGGTGAGGTCTTACCACATCTTTCCTTCCGTCACACGTTATATAAGCCTGCACAATCTTGGCCAACTCCATCCATGGTTCTCCCAATGATGCTGGCTGAACTCCTTTGCCTTTGAAAACCAATGTATGTTCGTCATCCTGAAAAATCTTCATGGCTTCTCAAATCCTAATCTTTTTCTGAGTCCATATAGTTCCTTGCGCTGGTATGCCAGACACCTCTGCAATTATTTCATCGGATACAACTATCTGTCTTCCTCTGACCATGGATAATCCTTCATGCAAGTTCTGTAAAAATTTGGTGGCCACTGCTTCATGGGTTTATTGCATCCTCATGAAATATGTAATCCACCCCAATCTTTCCAAAATTGCTCGTGTAGCATCAAAAACGACCAGCACCTGCGGCTCACTGCGGATTGGTCATCCTCCCATCGTTTCTGCACTTTGTTAGTTCTTTCCAAACATAGTGATCGCAATGGAACATCACAGCACGGTAAGTCGTTGAAAATTGGTTATTCCCTAAAATTCAGGGATTTGGTTTGCATACAGGTAAAAAAATATCGGGATTTGATCTTCATGCAGACATTCGCGCCCCCCCCTGATGGATGATAGGTCGCCCTCGACCATCAATTGAGAGAGGAAAGTGTGGCACAACAGTAGTACAACAGGAAAAAGTAGGCATAATTATTATACATTCAATCAAATTATAGCAATTACTGAAATCAATGCGTGTGATGAATCGGTAATGGATAGAAAATCATTTTGTAATGATTCGAATATGAGGGGAAGGGACATCATAAGATAAACATAAGTAAAAATGAGTTATTTACCACTTCAAACTAATATGATCGATTTGTAATGATTTTCATGTATAATAGGTTCGAAATCAAAAGTAAAGGATTCATACTTTCATTTGATATTTTAAATAGAGACATAGGAGAAGGGTTAAATATGACTATTGATGTGTGTAAATGTGACTCCAATACCATCAGCAGAGCTCTGTTTCCCACAGGTGTCCATAACCTTAACAGAGTTGCTTTCTTACCCTTGGAACCATTGTCCTTTATTCATATTGAGGAAGTGCTTATTAAATGTCATAACGGAGGCCATTGTGTTGGTTTGGTGGCCAGATAAATCACAATGCCATTCACCAAGAAGAAGTAAAAAGTGGGCAGGCCGGCTCGTGATGAGACCTCCTGTTCCAAAGACTTCTTAATTTTTCAATTGTCCATTTGACCATATCCCTGGTTTGGTAGCCATGATGGGAATGCCACTTCACTACCTTCCTTATGATCATGGTAGGTTGGCTCTTGATGATACCCCCTATCCTCCATCTGCAAAATCATAAAATTATTAATGAAATATGTAAATATTTTTCTTTTTCATATAACGTTTTTCCTTAGTTATTCATAAAGGATGGCTCAACACTCCTTAAGAGTAGGGATGGTGGAAGAAGTCTGAACATCTCAATAGAAAAGAATATGCACTTATTCCTACTTCATAAATAAAAATCAAATAAATTTATAACATATGGGAAGAACCACCATGATAAATATAATCGATCAGATTAATTCAGTGGTAGTAAAACAGCAAAATCATGTTATTGATCATGCCCCTTTTCCCTTTTTGTGATCATTACTAAACAATTTTCTTAAAAATGACGATTTCTTTTGATTTGATGATTACAGTAAGCTTGAATTTGTATGATTGTATATGAATAATATGTTTTCCTTTAGAAGAGTCATCAGAAATTCTCAAAATTCTAATCTAAAACAAACAAAAAAAATCCACTCAAAAGGTGTTGTTCCTTTAAAAAGAACAACAGAAACAATCTGCGGAACTACTGTTCCTTTCGAAAGGAACAACAAAAACACTTTGCGGAACTATTGTTCCTTTCGAAAGGAATATCATAAGTGTTGTTCCTTTAGAAAGGAACAACAAAACTCAAAACAAATGAAATAAACAGAGTTAAAAAAAAACAAAAAAACAAAATTCCATGAAACAAACAACGAAAACTGAAAATAAACATAAATTTAAAAAACGAATTCCCTAAAGCAACAATCAAATAAATGAACAATTCTTTATGTACAAAAATTTAAAAAGAAATGATTTAATAAACTGGTGCTGAGGAGGCGTTATCCCCTTCAGTGAGAATTTCCATGGTAGAATCTTCCCGTAACTGTTGGTAAAAGGATTCCCGGGTAAGCGGTTTATGATACAATCGTACTCGATGACCGTTTACCTTAAAGGAATGCCCAGATCCATCAATGGTAGCTAATGTAATAGTGCCATTATCATGCACTTTTTGTATTTCATAGGGTCCAAGCCATCGTGTCTAGAGTTTTCCTGGAAAATCTTGAAACCTAGAATCATATAGGAGTGCCCAGTCTCCTTCATGGAAGATATTTTCTTTGATAAGGGCGTCATGCCATTTTTCTCTCTGTTGTTGGATTAACACTATGTGCTGAACAGCAGAGAGCCTAATTTCATATAACTCATTAATTTGCTACAGTGTTTTAGCCTGGGCTTCATTTATATCTAGACCCACCTTTTGAGTTGTTCTTAATGTTTGAATTTCAAATTCTATTGGAAAGATGGGTTCTTTTACAAATACCAATTGATATGGTGAATATCATGTAGTAGGTCTCCACATTGTTCGATATTCCCACAATGCTTCTGGAAATTTGTAGGCCCAATCTCATGTGTGTGAGGCAACGGTTTTTTTCAATATAGATTCAATTACTTTGTTCCTGCTCTCTACTTGGCCATTAGCCTATGGGTGGTGTTGTCAACAATTTTTTCACTCCTAGAGACAGCCTAGAGTTGCCATAGACCAGTGCCTAGGACATCTTATCATAGCAAGGAGCTCATAATATAACTTGGGTGTCAATCCGAAAGGCTCTCTTGCTATCTCTTGTAAAACAAGGAAATGAATTTAAATGCGACCAGAACTTACAGAAACCGCCACAGAGAGAGTAATACTGCAGAGACAAAATGCAAAGCTCCAGTACAAAAGCATCAGACAGTTAAGAGACAATTTACTATAAAGAGGGCCGATGCAAATAATATGCCACAGAAATCAAATATCAGAAGGTGTATGCAGTGAAAGAAACATGAGAGGATATTAGTTAACTTTGGTCTGATACCCAGATACACAACAGAACGACATATGGGCTTATCATTCTAAGAATCCATACATGACAATGGCGTTTTAAAAGCACCCTCCCAAAGCAACTAATATAGCAGAAAGATGAACGAAATGAAAATGAAACAGTATATCATGCCTGAGCCATACTTAAAGCGCTTAACTGATCCAAGTGTGGGCATCAACTAGGATGAATCCTTACCTAAAATCAATGAGTCACTCGCATTCCAGTACATGATACAATAAGATATATGAAATGGAATGTTGTATTAATCACATAAAAGAAGGTTACATACTGTGAAATACCAAAGACCAGAATCCTCATTACAGATAGAACTCCTCCTCACTGAGACCCTACGGGCTCTGAGCCTTCACACAGAAACTTTACAAAATGTATACAAAAATGCCTTTCACTGCACAATTTTCTGAATAAAGTCTAGAACCCTTACAATGTCTCTCTCTTCGGTTTTTATAGAAGAAGAAGGAGAAAAACCTAATAGAAGAAGTCGGTGAACATTTAATTGACTCATTAAAACCTGAATGGTGAGAGAGTGCCCACCCACACTGTTTGACGGCGCTGAACTACTGTAAGTACTCTGCTGCTGCTCTATGGAATAAATGTTGTAGGTGCAAATTTCTCCAGGGATAAGACATGAAGAATAAAATATGTAACATTATGTACCTCCCTGAGAGAAGAATCTATTGAAGTTGAACCTGGAGGATATGATTTTGTGCACTTGTACTCTTGGCATTCTAAATGCTGAATTGTAATTTAAAATATTCGGCTCCGGACGTTGAATTTCTTGCTCTCTGACTGAAATTCTTTATCTGCGCCATTAATTCTCCAACTACTCAACTTGTGCATTTCAATGACCCTGGAGGGTTTGATGTCTTTCAATCGCTGCTCCTTAAATGATGATCACGCCTCAGCAACTACCCCGGATCTTTCTTTATGAATTTTTCCTCTGCAAGCCGATCCTTAGATGCATCTTCAATTTCTGTAATAGGGGCAGAAACTATTGGTAATTCCACGTCGCTGCAACCTGCAAAACCCACAAACATGTCAAAGAAAACGAGGCACCGGGACGATGACGTGACGAGGTTGATGTAAATGGTGGCGCAGACTTGACAGAATGATGAAACGATGCGGGGTGGTGGAAAAATGAAACGAGGGAATAAAAAACGAGCTGACTAGAGCTAAAACGTGAAACATAAACATAACATACAAACAGAATATATGAATGATGGGGAGAGAAAACACGATAGACACGTGGAGTTTGTGACGCGGATGTAGGCATGCGACGGACTGTATGGGACGAGTGACGTGGAGGAACGGGAGCAATGGCGGAATAGTCAACAGCGAGCAGTTCATACGATTAAAGCAGATGATAGCTGAGTATTCACTTAGGACGACGAATGCGCAGCCAAATCTTGTACATAGGAACTAATGCTCGTGCAGCTTGGGAGATTGGCGGCCGTTGGATGGAGTGCTACAAATCATTACGTGTGTATCTGAGTATCGGACTTAAAGTTAACTAATATCACGTAGACATGGTCACGCAGACAATAAGATATAGGGGGCCACGGCCAAAAGGGCTGAGCCTCTTATTACTTCAGATACGCACCCGTGATGTTTTCCAATGTATTTCGTGGGTGGAAACGATAACGATAGGTAGAAGATGAGGGTCTTAGGCCACCACAGAGATTTTAAACAGATTTAAATGGGACAATAGGCCAAAAATTTGAATGGAGGGGCTAATATAGTCAACAGGTGGTATGGGGTTGTAATCTTGTGCTGAATGTGGTAGTTTTGTAGTGTTTCAGCTAATTTATTACCTACAAACTGTGGTCCTCCATCAGTGATTATGTCCCTTGGGAGGCCATACTGCACAAATATTTGGAAAAGAAACTGTATTACGGAGTCCTCTGTAGCTTTTGAAAGTGCCTCTGCTTCAACCCACTTAGTGACATACTCAGTTGCAACTAGGATGTATGTTTTTTTTTTTGAGGGAGGGCTAATAGGGCCAACAAAATCAAGTGCCCAGCGTTCAAATGGTTCAATCACTAGTTGAGGGTTCAAGGGAATTTCATCAGACTTCCCAGGGCGACCTGCCCTTTGGCAGCTATCACAGGCCTGCACGAATTTTTTGGCATCTTTGAAGATGGTAGGCCAGTAATAGCCTGTTCGTAAAACCTTATGGGCAGTTCTATGATCTACAAAATGCCCGCCACATTGCCCATCATGGAAAGCTTTCAAAATATCAAATACCTCGTCCTCCCGGACACATCTTCTTATTTGCATATCTCCCCCTATGTGAAATAGGTAGCCCCCAATCCAAGAGAATCGGGTACTACGCTGTATTATCTGTTTTTTTTCATTAAGGGATAGATGTTTAGGTAATTTGTCTATTGCCAAATAATTTTCTATATCAGCATACCATGGTGTTCTGACAGTAACAGCGAATAGATGTTCATCTGGGAAGTGGTCTTCAACTGCTTCTGCATCTGTTGGCTTTGTAATTCTTGACAGAAAGTCAGCTACAGGGTTATCTTTCCCAGGTTGATCTTTGATTGTAATGTCGAATTCCTACAGTAAAATCAACCATCTTGTCACTCTTCCATTTGTAACAGGTTTATTTGCTAAAAAATTAATGGCAGAGTGATCAGTATATAGTATTACAGCATAACCAGTTATATAATGTCTAAACATATTTATAGCATGAACTACGGATAAAAAATTCCTTCTTAGTCACAGTGTAATTTAATTCAGCAGGGGATAGATTTTTGCTAATATAATAGATTGCATATGGCTTCTTGTCTTCCTCCTACCCAAGTACTGCTCCAATGGCTGTGTCTAAGGCATCGGATGAAATTTGGAATGGCGAATTCCAATTTGGGCCCCTCAACACTAGGGCTGTTGAAACAAGCTTTTTCAAATCATTAAAGGCATGGTCACATTTATCTGTCCAAATAAAATTAGCATTTCCAGTTAGTGCATATGAAGGTGCAGCTATTCGAGAATAATACTCTATAAATCTTCGATAGTAACCAAAAAATCCAAGAAAGCTAGGTACCTCTGTTTGTGTGGTAGGTGTGGGTATTAACAAGATTATTTGAATTTTAGCTGGGTCCACTTGAATTCCAGCTGCTAAAATATAATGCCCTAAGATAACTCCTTCGGTCATCATCATAAGACACTTTTCATGGCTTAAACAATGCCTAGTTTAAATACATCTTTGCAATACCTTTTCTAGATTTTCTAATGTAGGCTCAAAATCATCCCCATAAGGTGTGAAATCATCCATATATACTCCGAGGCCTTCATTTATTAAGTCTGCAAAGATGCTGATAATGGCCCTTTGGAATGTAGCAGGGGCATTGCATAGGCCAAAAGGTAAGACTCGATAGGAAAATGTCCCCCATGGATAGGTAAAAGTAGTTTTGTCCTAGTATTCAGGGGCAATCTGGATTTGATTGTACCCACTGAAGCCATCGAGGAAAGAAAAGAATTTATTTCCTGCCAATGTGTCTAATACCTGGTCAATGAAAGGAAGGGGAAAGTGGTCTTTTTGTGTTTCCTTGTTAATTTCACAATAATATACACATATTCTCCACTTTCCGTTCTTTTTTGGTACCACTACTAATGGAGAGACCCACTTACTATCAGATATTGGGTAGATGAAATTAACATCCAATAGTTTTTGTAATTCAAATTTCACAATATCCTTGAGGTGAGGGTTTAGTCATCTTTGGGGTTGGTGAATGGGACTTGCATCCTTTTCAATATAGATGTGGTGTGTGCACAATTGAGAGTCAATTCCTTTCATATCGGGGTAATCCCATGCAAAGGCTTCTTTGTATTTTCGTAATAATTGGACCAACTTCTCTTCTTGTTCAGCAGTTAGATTTTTGTTAATGTTTAGAGTTTTTCCTGGCTCAATTTCTACAATCTTTCTATTGTACACAGAAGTAGTAGGTATTACTTTATCAGGAATGTCTTTCAAAGGATCTTCTTCTTCTTTATTATCAAATGCTGCCTTGATCATGTGACATTGTAAATGAGATTTGGTTTGTGGTTTATTAATATAACTATTAATGATATCATCCTCTGTTTGATATTTAAAATCAAGAGCATTTTCTATAGTTAGAGGTGATCTCATATTTTCCATTAGATATGATACAGGTTGTTTTTTTGTTTTGATTATTGATAGACTTGGCTGGGCTGGGGGATATAAAGCTAAATTCTTGACATAGTTTCCCCTTGTTATTGTCACGTTTCCTTGTTGACATCCAATATAAGCATCGGCAGTTTCCAACCAAGGTCTACCTAAGATCAACGGATGTCCTTCTAGCTAGTTCGTTGGATTGATAACCAGGAAGTCGGTAGGGTATTCCCAGGAATCTACAGATACCATTACATCTTGTAATGTACCTTCTGGTTTTACTACCGATCGGTCAGCCAATTCCAATAAGTTTTTTTTTGGTTCTAGAGATGTAATGCCAAGTTTTTGACAGGTGGTGGTTGTTAGGATATTGATTTCTACTCCCAAATCAACTAAGGCGTTTGGAAACAATTGCCCATGGATTTGTACTGTCACTATAGGATTTCCTGGGTCTTCATATTTTACAAGTGTTTCCATTCCTGATAATAAGTCAGATAAAGTACCGACTATTTGGACCATTGGGTTGGTGGTTGTTCTCCTCTTTGGCTTCTTTATGCATAATTCCTTCATTGTTTTTTCATATATAAGGATATCTTGAATAGCTTGGAGGAGAGGGATTTTTATACACAAATTTTTTAATTCTCCCAGAAGATCAAAATTAGGGTGTTCTAATGGGTGCGGTATGATTAATCATTCTGGGAATGGTGGAGAGGAGGTTATTTCTTGTTGTTTATTTTTTTGTTGAACCTCCTTCTCTTTCTGTAATTTTTGTTCTACAGGTAACGGATCTTCAATATGAACATTATTGTTTCTCTCTATTTCTACTATGCGCCTAGACCTTAATTGAAGGTCATCGCTCTCCCTCAGTTCAGTTTCTAATTCTGGGGGTTCCATTATTTGGATAGACTAAACTGGCCTATTGTTTGGGTTTGTGTTGGGTTGGGCTGGGAGTTGTGGTCTTAAGTTGGTCTGGGGGTTTGTATAGGGAGCTGGAAGTGTAGGTTGAGAGAGAGGAATTGTTCCAGCTAGCTGATTTGTAGGTCTTTTCCAATTTTACTACCAAGCCTGACTCTGGGAAGTAGAGGGGGAACATTGTGTAGGATAGTTATTATTTTTCCAAAACGGTGGGCAGAAAGGAAAGCTAGGCCAATTATTTTTGTTTGTTTGATTTGGCCAAGATGTTGGAGGAAATGGCTGTTGTGACCAATTAGGGAAAGGTGGTTGATTTTGCCACATTCCACTATATTGCTGAGCATTTTATTGACGAGGCTGAAAATAAGAAAATGGATCATTTGGCATACCTGATTTTCGTGGTTGCCATTGTCGGCACTGATTAAGTAGACATACCATTTATGATTCTTCTTCTGCCTCCTTATAAACTGATTTTAGGCCAGGAAGTGAGGGACATCATTCTATAGGGTGATCTTTCGTGCAAATGTCGCAGACTTTGATCACATCCAATGGGCACTCCTTGTGGTTGTGTTTCTTCCTGCATCTAGGGCAGAATATTTCCAAATTTTGTTCTTCTTCTGCTTGCTTTTGTTTGGCTTTCATAATATCGAACTACGTTGTTAGAGTCCCAAGTATGTCTGTCTTAAAATCTTCTAGTAGATTTCCAATCTCTCTATGAGTCACACCTTCATTAGATGTCTTATTTTCTCTTGTAATCATATCACGTTCTGCTGATTTTAGCCTTGTGTTGCCCCTTGAACTCCTGATACACAAATCAATAATGTTAGGATAATTTTCCTGATATATGTCACCTTTTCCCATAATATTCAATGTCTCAACCCATTGATATTTCATTCCCCTAATTAATGTGGTTTTCAAAACATTATCAGGTAAGGGTAAAGATGCATAAGGGGATCTCTGAAGATTGTATTGAAACCGTTCCACATATTCTTCCAAGGTTTCATTTGGTTTTGCTGTCATTTGGAATATTTCATCTTTTAGTTCCCGAGACCTGCAATAATCTTGATAATTCTTTAAAAATGCAGCTTTCATCTGATCCCAATCAGTTATGACACCCCCACCTAATCCCATAAACCATCGTAAGGCTGCCCCTTTTAATGTTGAAGGGAATAGTTTTAGTTTTTGGGGATCGGTGGTATAATCATATCCCCTGCATAGCACATCGAATTCAAACAAGAACGCATCTGGATCTTCTGATGTTAAGCCATGAAATGTGGGAATATGTTGAACGGGAATGGCCTTCATAGGCGCATTGACTGCAGTATCTACTATAGGATATTGCAGCGTAGAGGTTTGCTGGGGTGTCTGTTGGTTCTGATTTTGGTTCTGGGCCATTTGATCGAAGATGTGCCAATATCCTTCTGGGATCTCCAAGGAATTTCTAGGCTGACTAGCAGGGTAGGAATGGTTTTGACAGCACTCCCCTTGTGTAGAATAATGAGTATTCCCTATTGACCTACTGTTTGAGGTGATTTAGGACCTTGGTTTTGAATAAGTTTAACAACACTTCCCTTATCTGGACTGATTATTGTTTGGGCTATTTCAATAGGAGATTTTGGGTCTCCATTTTCTCCTGTTTCCCCTTCTCCTTCTCGGAGATTGCTAGAGTTCCCTTCTTGAGGGGAAATTATGCAGGGATTCTCAATTTCTTGGGAATCTTGCTCAATTCCCTCTGTTTGACTGTGTATCTCAGCAAAGGCTTCAGATGGTGATTCTATAGCCTGAAGGAAACTAGTAGGTTGTCTAGAGATATCTTTTCTAAACCCCACTGATGGCTGAGATTCAATTCTTTTAAGGATTTCGTCAATAAAAATTGTCCGCCCAAGGGTCACCGGTCCCTTAGGTTTTTCAATTTTAGGAGGAATTTTGTTTTTCTTAGTTGGTCTATTCATTCAAGAAAACAAACTGTCATTCCTACCTAAAGAAAGAATCTTCCCTACTTCTGTTGTGAAGCGAGATGTGAGCAAGTGTATTTCTTGCCCAGTGCATAGGTTCTTACCTTCTATCTTTAATACCCAATTCTTTCCAAGCAGAAGAAAATCAGCTATGCATCACTCCTCTGAAATGGCACACACTCTCCCAGGAAACGGCGCCAAAATGTTGGATCATAAAAGGTATCTTTTGAACACCTAATTAGCCTACATTAATCATCAATCCGGGAGCGACTTTTTATTTCAAGAGTGTACTCTGTCTAAGGCTGCAATTAACTAAGAGTAATGCTATGAAGATGTAGTACATAATGTTAAATACAAGAGTAAACAAATGCTTGTAAAGAAATCTAATTACAGTAACATAAATGGAAATGCTCTGAAAGCTTAACTACATTAATCTACAAACCATCAACCGGGGATATAGTAGCAGTAACTCCTTCCCTTAGAAATCGATGCAATTGAAATCACACTGAAAGAAGATAGCCAATCTAGGAACTTGGAAGCAATAACGAGTGTTCTCTGTAGTTGGCGGTCTTGTACTTAAAGAAATTAAAATGAAAGAAAACTCAATCTTCTTGCTGATGAAAATAACTGAAAGGAACAAAATCTAGAAAGGAACAGTAGCTTGTAATTCCTATGCATAACAATTGTAACTCATCTATTTGTTAATATGAAGCTATGAATCAAAAATAAAAAATAAACAGAAATGGAACAGAAATTCTAATTCTAACGCAATCAAGTAACTAATCTCAATACTCCAATCCTGTCGACAACCAATACTACGCAACAATCAATTATAACAAATCATAAACTAATAGAACAGCAACTAGAATCAGATATAGAACAACAAGGCTATTATAACAATAGCAAGATAATGGAACAACGAATGTACTTCTTGCAAAGGATAAAATAGCAATGCAATTCATTAATGAATCTGTATTCAATCTAACAATAGTCAATCAACTCTGTAATTGAAATAAACATTAAACACAACTTCACACAACAGTAAGCAAAGATTAAGAATACAAATAGAAAGGTAATTCCACCAGAGCCAGGCCCTTAGTGCCAGTGAAATACTACTAGGCTACTTCAGAACTTAAGAGATGAAACGAAATGCGTGTTTGATATTAATTTAACATAAAGTATTACAGAGACTATTCTCTCAAAGCCGAGAGTCAATAAACATAATATTACAGAGGAAACATTTGAATATAAGGATTTTCGACCAATTGGCTGACTCTCTGATCACTAAAGAACGCTGCTTTATATATTAGACCCTGATGGACAAGACAAGGAATAAGACGAGTTTGAACAGCGATCCCTCGGGATCTAAGGATCCTGAGGGATTCGCTTCCCTTAATTTAGTTATCATCTTGTTTACTTTGACTGAGGCTGAGTTGTCCCCTACCTCTTTTTAGCAATCTGTTCAGATCTCCTTGTCTTTGGTAGGATGTGGTTCAACACTGATGGGGAAGCAGCTACATTGATCTCAGCTTCGTCTTTGGTACAGTTGTTCACATCGTCTAATTCATGTTTTATCAACAAAAAGAAACCTTTAGTCATATTTTTACAGTAAACACAAACCTCTCCAATTTTATCATAATTCTCATAATAAATTACCTTCCCAAGGTAAAAAGGAGTATGTCTATAGTAAAAGAATGAGAAGATACATAGTAATTTCATACCTTTTTCACTGTCCAACACTAACCAGGTCACAATCAAGAGAGAAAATTTGATTCTGAATGCCTTGGAATTCCTACACAAGTTAAGGAAAGATACTCCTCTGATATCCCCAGTCGCTGCATATTATCGTGCATGGAAGATTTTCCTGAAAGAGGAACAAGTTGATGTTCCCAACCTCGCAATCACACACACGCTCCCATGATCATATTGCAAGGCACGGTCTATAGGAGGGGTCATAGGTCACACTTCCCACGATCAGGTCACAGGTCACACTATCCAGTCAGGTCGCAGGTTGCATTTTCCATTCAAGTCGCACGGCAGCCCAACCAGCAGGAAAGTGAAGAGTCAGGACCCCCAAGGGTCAATTTTGGCTTATATATACCCCCTCCGGGGACTTGTAAAAGGGGCTTTTTTTTTGGACTCCAAACGAGAGAAGAGAGTTGTAAAGCATTAAATAGCCTATTATGAATGAATACAAGAATTTGTTTTAAATCCACTATTGGATCTTATGAGAATCAATGTGTCAATACTATGAGTTTTTCTTCGTATATGTCTAATATCTTGTGATTAATTGATCTGCGTTTTGTGATTATACTCTTTATGCATTTCAACTTGTTGCATGTGTATATGATGGTATGTTATTTATGTAGGAGATGTTTTTAATTTGATTATTGACATCTATCTCATTCACAAAAATACCCAAGTACGTATAAGTTGTTCTTACCAGGCAAAATTGTTTCTTCTATGGTTTGAAAAATCTTACAAACAAGACCTTAATGATGTGATGCTAATAACATCTCCTTCAGTTGCGTGTTTTCTTTTATATCTTGTTATTTTTAGTGTTTATGCTCATTGACAATCATCGATATTTGCCTCGTATCATTCGATAACTATACACTTATAACTCTGCAGGGATCATTTGTGTCTAGGAGAAGGAGTATTCAGCGGTAGCCGGACCCACACCTCCAGATGGGATCCCTATCACAAATGGTTCAGAGTCTAATTGGTACTTTCTATCGGCTAGATCCCCTACTGTTGGCCGGACAAATTTTACCATCAACATATTTAGTGCTAGAAAGAGGGCCTGATGGTAGCCTCCTAGCACACAAGTAACATCCCATTAAAAACTCCCCAACAGGAGACCATACGTGACAATACCGGCCCTCCCCCATTGGAGAAATCCCAAGAGGAGGAGGAAATCCCCCCTTTCTATGAGATTACTTTAGCCCAGCTATAAGCACTGCAAACCTATCGCTTGCGAGCATGTCCAGGGCTTATAGCAAGCCATAGTCACTAATTCCTTGGCTAATCCCAGAACTCCTGCAGCTAATCATACACACCAAGGAACCCTCATCAATACCCTTCCTCAGTTGGTGGGTCTTATGATCGAAGATTATGTAGATGTAGTTGAGCGAAATTTTGAACCCCCCCCAAGATAGCCCTGATGAAGGGGGATAAGATGGCCCCGAAATCACTGAACCTCAACCTAACACCGGCCCCTAACCTGACCATATTGGGCATGATAACATGCAAGCCAATAACCCACACTGGGAAGGAGCCAGAAGAGGCCAAGGTAATAGAGGTAGGGGAGGGCAAGGCCATGGGCAAGGCCAAAATGCTGACCACCCTCACTGAAACCAGAACAGGTTTCATTTTCTTTACAATTGGAGAAACATCAGAAATACAACAAACCGTGGAGAAAACCGAGACATGCATTCCCACCATGATGGTGAGGCCTCCGGGTCTGGCATGAGAAATGAATCCAAAAATGAGAGGGGACATGTATATAGACCGCGCCACCAACAAGACAGACGCGTACAACCATTATCCTAGATGGCTCAATCCCCCTTAGGTATCCAAGGTCCCCTCCATGACATGCCCTGACATCCTGAAAAAACACCTCCCTAAGTTTGACCCCGAGAAATGTACTTTGGTCGAAGACCACATTAGCAACTTTTACCTGTCTTTACAGATGATGAGAGTGGAATATGATGACGTAGCATGCCGCCTTTTTCCTCATACTCTTTAAAATAAGGCTGCGACATGGTATATGTCTCTCCCCATCGCTTCTATCCCTTCGTGAGAACACTTTCATCGTACCTTCTTACAAAAATTCTTAGAAGATAAAACTGCTTTGATGCTCCTCATAGAGCTCAGTACGTTGAAATTTCAGAAGAAGGAGAAGTTCAAGGATTTCAATCAATGTTTCGCCATTATATTGAATAATTTCCCTCCAAACATGGCCTTAGATGATTCCATTACTATTGACTACTACACCAGAGCCCTCCCACAGGGTATTGCTGTGTTCGTAAAGCATGAGGCCAGAGCTACATTGGCACCCAACTATGCCACCACCCTTGCTGTCGAAAAGGACATGCTCTCCATAGGTGCCATTGAACACGAAGGGTGAGATGATCAAAAAACAAACATGAAGAGAACCCAATCCTCTGGCCACAAAACTACAGACAAAGATAAGGACCCCTTCGATTTTGAAAGTATTGCAAAATCCCTCAAGTTGTTGACCAACGAAGTCTCTAACCTGAAAATGAAAAATAATGATTCTTCCCCAGCTGCTAAAATGTAGAAACCTTTCTTCAGAAAGAATAACCCTATCATGAAACGGGCCCCGTCCAGCTCAAGTGCAAGTCTTAATGTGGAAGAAATCGGCAAAGACAATTTCTGCTCTTTTCATCAAGCCTCTCACTCAGAAAAGACTTTCCCCCAATGGATTAGTAGCATGATAGTGGTGGTGAGCTAACTTCTATAAGATCAAACCCCCGAAGATATGGAGGAGGAAGATATTTTATACGACGAGGAAAATTCCCCTCAGATAAAGATATGGGCTCCGCTGTCCTCGCCTTCGAAGTCATACGTGGGGAGTTCCCCCTTCCCACCTCCAGGATAAACCTAGCAGATGACCCTAAATCAAAACCCCCTCGAAACTACAACTTGAGGAGAAAAGGCCCAGTGCCTGAACAGTCTTTTGAAGAGAAAAGAAAATCCTTCTTGATGAAAATCCTACCCCCGAACACCGAAAACAAGGACAAAACTCCTAAAAAAAATAGTCTGACTACTCCCCAAGAAAGCCACAAGACTAAAACTTCAGTAGTTTCCCCTACGAACACCACCGAGCCCACCTCACCCATAGATTCTAGGTATAAAATTATTGAGGACATGAAGAAGACCAGAGCCAACATATCTCTCTATGAGCTCGCCCACATTGCGAACCAACAACAGCTCATTCTTAAGGCCTTTTCCAATCTACCGGCAACCAAACCCATAAGCATCACGTCTGCCCAAACTGCTACTAGTCCCCAGTCCATCGTGAATGTCGTAAATGCCAACTCCAAGGTAACCACGCTGCCTTTCCTCCTTTCCTTCGAGATTTTTAACTTCAATATCCACAACTATCTCATCGATCCCAGTGCATCCACGAATGTTATGCCCTTATCCGTGTGCAAGAAGTTAAACATCTTCCCGGAGAAAACTAACGCCATAATTATCCAGCTCGATAGATCTCAAGTCCCTTTAGCTGGAGAACTAAACAACGTCATTATCCACTTATCTTCTGACTCCAGAGTGCATCAATGCATCGACATCGTAATTGTGGATATCCCCAAAGCCTATGGCCTTCTGTTGAGTAGAGATTGGTCCAGCAAGCTCCAAGGGTACTTCTCCACTGATTGGGCCCACCTTTGGCTTCTGTACAAAGGCAGAAATAACCAAATACGGATCGAGAGTGAACCATACATGAAACATACTGTGACTGACCTAGATGCAACTAACAAACCTGTCAGTTTCATGCAAGAAGAGATCGATATGTGTTTCTTAGAGTCCATCTTTAGTTGTTATCAGACTTTCCAATCCTCAATCACCCACAGGAGCTTCACTCAATGAACCTATAGCATATCACGTGCGATCATAGCATATTAAACAATATCCTTAATTTGAGTATATATTGGAAAATACTTCTAAAAAACACATTATTTAACCCCCTACCAATATAAACCCAATACACCTTCCCAATTTAAAAAACCCCTATTTTCACTATATATTGTAGGTATCTATTTTTTCATTAACACTTTTTATACCCCTTTATATTTTTTCATTAAATTTTAGCTCAATTTTTTATACATGCCAATATAAAAACCCTTTACCCCCTATATATCCCCCAATATATTATGTCATTTTTTCCTCATTATATATCCCCCAATGTGAACCCACGTGGTATGGTATTGCTCCTGCAGTGAAGCCCCTGTGCAATCACCCAAGACATTCAATCTGAACTTCTTCTGGTTGCTGAAAAATCCCTCCCATCCAACTGAGACTCTTTAGAAACTAGTGCCCCTGGCACATCTTCAATAGGAATGGATCACCTTATCCAATCAGAAGATGAAACGTGGACCTTATACTATGACGACACCAAAACCCAAGATGGGGCTGGTGCGGGTTGCATCCTGCTAGACCCACAAAAGAAAAAATTTCTAATTTCTTGCTAGTTAGAGTTTTAGTGCACCAATAATACAGCTGAGTATGAGGCACTGATACTAGGACTCCAAAAGGCCATAGATCTAAAAGTTTGTTGTTTGAAGGTAATTGGTGATTCTGAGATTATCACTCGTCAAGTACGCAACACCATCCATTGCTTGTCTCACCATATGAAAGGTTACCAACAAGAGGTATGGCACTTAATTTCAGCTTTCGATGCTTTTGGTATTAAATCGATACTTAGAATGCATAATGCAGTAGCTGATACACTTTCCAACACTGCCGCTAGGTTCACCCCACTTAGAGATGGATTTTCTATTGAAGTTTTATACTAGCCGTCCATACCAGACAATGTTACTAATTTACGCATTTTTAATGATCACCAATAGGTACTAGATTTCATGCTCAACACAAATATATTCAAAGACGTAGTTATGGAAGAAGAGGATCATGATCGAGCTTTGCAAGAGGAACTAAAAAATTAGAAGGAAAACCCCATACCCAAAGGGGTCGTGTCACTCGAAAAGTTGTTCAACTTATAGAACCGTTTCCGAGGGCCCCCAAATACAAAGGTGCAAAGTTCCACGTTAGTACACTGACAAATCAACCTTGGGATAGACAAGGATCCCATGCTTGTAAATTTAGGTAATTAATGCACCCCTTAGGAGAAAAAAGCATTCATCGAGTTATTTAAGAAATACTGAGATGTGTTTGCCTGGATGTATGATGATCTGCAAATTTATGATATGAGGATCGCCCAACATGTCATACCCATCAAGGAAGGAGTGAATCCATTCCAACAAAAACTGAGAAAAGTGCACCTAGCTCTAGAACCAATGATCCAAAAGGAACTAAAGAAGCTCTTGGATGCACGGATAATTTTCAAAGTTAGACATTCGACCTAGGTGTCCAACTTAGTCCTTGTTCGCAAGAAATTCGGGGAAATTTTTTTGTACGTAGACTTCAAAAATTTGAACAGAGCTTCCGACAAAGGCAACTATCTAGTTCCTCCTATGGAGAAAATCCTTCAAGCTATATCAGGGTCAAAAAATTTCTCTTTGTTGGATGAGTTTTCAGGGTATAATCAAGTACTACTGGCTGAGCCCGATCGGCTCAAAACCACATTCAGAACTAAGTGGGGAACATTTTCTTTCAGATGCATGCCCTTTGGGCTGATTAATTTCAGTGCCACTTTCCAAAGAGCTATGGACATCGCCTTTAGGGGACTTATTGGGAAAATCGTGGTATTACACCTTGACGACGTCACCAAGCTTTCAAAGCATAGATCTGACCACATACACCACCTCAAGAAAATTTTTGAAAGGTGTCAGAAATACGGGATCTCACTGAACCCAAAGAAAAATGTGTTCGTTGTCGCCAAAGGAAACTTGTTGGGACACATAATAACTCGAGATGGCATAGTGGTGGATCCAGAACGCATGAAATTCATAGCTCAAATACCACCCCCAAGTGGGAAGAAAGCCATGCAGTCCTTCCTTGGAAAAATCAACTTTGTCCAAAAGTTTATATCAGATTTCGCCCAGATCGTGAAACCATTACAAGGAATAATTAAGAAGAATGCTAATTTAAAATGTAATCCCCTCGAGAAAGAAGCGTTCAACAACATTAAACAAGCCATCGCGGAATCACCCGCTCTTTACAGTCTCAACTTCAACAAAGGCTTTATTTTGTACCTTTGCCTCAGATTCATCTTTGGCTACCGTCCTCACTCAGAAAGACGACTGCTACAACGAACGGCCTATATCATTTATTAACACCGGATTGCAAGGCACCGAGCTAAATTACCTAGATATTGAAAAACAAGAATATGCAATATACAAGGCGGTCAAACATTTCAGGCCATATATTTTTAAGAATCATGTCACAGTCTCCGTGCCTCACCCAGCTGTCCGCTCACTATTCGTACAACAGGACCTGAGTGAGCAATGAGGCAACTGGATGACATGCCTTCAGGAGTATGACCTGGAATTCAAGCCAACACACACTATGAAGGGCCAAGGATTATGCTACATGACCGCAGAGGCAGTTGACTCACGGGGCAACGAGGAAGAAAATTGGGATCACGAGATCGATATGTATCAAATTGATAGCACGACCCCACAGGATACATCCTCTTGGTACGCAGAGCTCCTGCAATATTTGAAACATGGCACCATGAGCCTCGCTTTAATGACCAAGAAGAAGCATGCATTGAGACTGAAAGTTGTATCCTACTAGCTAGTGCATGGTAAGTTGTTCCGCAAACATCACAACGGTGTCTTATTACGCTGCTTGGAATGGGATGAGGCACAGAAAATATTAGCAGAACTTCACGATGGCCCTGCCGAGGGGAACTATGCAGGAGACACCACTGCTCACAAGATCATGCGTGCCGGTTTCTATTGGCCTAATTTTTTTAAAGATGCACATGCATATGTTTAGAAATGCCAGCAGTGCCAAAAATTCGCAAATAGGGATATTCGGCCTTCGGCCCCATTACATTCTATCGCAGTGGAAGATTCATTTCAACAATGGGGGTTGGACGTGATTGGGGAGATCCTACCACACTCTTCCAAGCAACACAAGTACATCCTTACTGCCACAAACTATTTCACAAGGTGGGTTGAAGCGGTACCATTACTTCAAGTCAATGATGAATAGGTAATAGCCTTCATCACCCAATGCATCATGATCAGGCTTGGCATTCCAACCTCCCTTGTTTTTGACAATGCAACATATTTCTCATCATTGAAATTGTATGATTTTGCTTTAGAAAATTGTATCGTACTTAAACATTCTGCCAACTATTACACTCAAGGAAATGGGTTAGCTGAGTCAACCAACAAGAACCTAATCCACATCATCAAAAATACTTTGCTGTCCCAACAATGAAATTGGCATAGGGCACTCTACAATGCCCTCTGGGCAGATTGAGTCACACCCAAACTTTCCCTAAGCACCTCCCCCTTTTTCCTCGTGTATGGAAAAGAAGCTATCCTTCCTCCCAACCTATCTCTCCTGGCACTCTGGTTATCTCAGGAGACTCATGGCACTCCTTGCCCTGCTTTATAAGCCCGAATAGAGACACTACTAAAATTTTAGGAGGAAATGCAAAAAACTCGGGAAAAATTCACCATTCACCAAGGACGGATAAAATGATGGTTTGAAAAAAATTCAGTCAGGAATAAGATTTTTGAAGTAGGTGACCTTGTCCTCAAATGGGATAAAGCTCATGAAGATAAAGGGAACCACTCCAAGTTCCATGCATTATGGATAGGCCCTTTCCAGGTTAGAGAGAAGGTCGGTCCCCACACTTACAGGTTACAAACTCTTGAAGGGAGGATTGAGGTCCTCCCTGTGAATGGGCACGACCTTAAACACTATTTCACTTGACAACCCCACGGGGCTGTCACTGCATCCTGACAACCCCTTACCTTTCTTGTTTTCAATAAATTGCTTGTTCCACATAGGCTCCCTTTAACCTTTTCTTTCCCTTGGCATCCATCTTTTTGAAAGGGGATATAGAAGCTACTCAAGCAGCATACTGCGTCAGGAACTATGTTGGTGTATTACCTATCCCAAAACTATAGAAGGGGGAAAGCATACTTGTGATGGGCACCCAATGGCGAAAACATGACTAACGCCTTCAGACCGAGACGCAACAGCTTACCTAGTATGTTGGCCCAAGGGACTGTTGTGCAAAAGGAAATGTTCGGTTGAATAGGTTACTGGAAGGAAAAGGGAGGGGTTAGCCCCAGGTGAAGAATGGAAATTCAGGAAAAACATAAGTCCTCATGTAGACCAGGATCAAGCTCTGTTGCAAGTAAAATAAGTTGGGATCCCTCATCCGCCCAGGCAATAATTGCCAAAACAAAAATAAGTTCCCTGATCACAAAAAAATAAGTGCCCTGAGAAAATTTCAATAAGTGCATTAAGAAATAATTTCCAAAAAAAAAAATGATTTCCATGAGCACATTTCAATAAGTGCATTAAGCACATGAGAAAGGCTTCATGCGCAAAGAGGCGATATGACGACTCCGCCGAGGTACTGACCAGGCTCGCTGGCAGTGGAGCAATGCTCGTGATTCCTAGGCAGTGACTCTACCAGGAGCATCTGGTTCGCTTGTAGCAGAGCAACACAATGAGGGCCAAATAAACTATATTGGATCCGTAAACTCCTAGGGTTACCCCAAACGTTTTTATCCAGTCTCCAAGAATGCAAACACGGTAAAACGACACCCAACGATAGGCAAATAGGGGGAGAAAATGTGCAAGGCTCGAAGATGGAAGCAGTGGGACCCACGGGGTGAAAGGAACAAGTGTGTTATGCCCTTCCCCCCCCCCTCTAGAGGAAACACTGACAAAGATTCTGGACCCTACCAGTGAATCGCCATTTGTTGTAGCCGCTATAACACCCTCCAAAAATTCATCATCTAAATTTTTTTGAGCACCCCTAAGCATCGAAAAGCTAAGTCAAAATCTACATTTCAAGTCCATTTTAGAAAAAGCCTTAATTCGCTGAGTCGCAAAGTAGGTATTTTTCCCAATTTTCAACCTAGTGACCCTACGACCTATCAAGTCACTAGGTCGACAAGTCGTAAATTGCACTCAAATTTCAAAATTGCGACCTAGTGACCTTGCGACCCCACAACCCCCAGGTCGCAAGGTTGCAAGGTCGCGAGGCTGCACATCTCATAAGCATGGGATATTTGTGACCCAGGGACCTCATTTATTTCCCGCACGCGTGACCCCTTTATAAATATAAGGGTCACTAGGTCGCATTTCACCCACTTGATAGAGAGCAAAAAACACTTCTGACAAGCCAACTGGAGCGCAATTTTCTCAGGTAAGTTGCCTAATCCTCCTGATGTTTCCATTTTTTTCTATTTTTTGCCCCTTTCCACTAACCTTAGCCCTTTTTAAGCCACCCACCATCTCCCATTTCAGATCCTTTTGAACCTGAGCCTTTTCCAATTATCCAAACCACAGCCATTCCTAACACAGATTTATAAATGGAGCCAACCAACCTCCCCTATTTTTTTCTCTTCCCCCAGTCCCCACTTCATCCTCATTTATGGTTTTCCTCATGCATTCCTTGTATTTGTTTTAAGTTAAAAAATGAAACAAAGGACCACGCCACCATCGAAATCTTCCAGCCAGCCCTAGCGTGACCTCCGACCGACGCAACCTCGCGACCCCCCCGACCCAGCGACTCTGGTTGGTAAGTCGCATCCCAGCCAAAACTAGACATTTGCGACCTTGAAACTCAGCGACTCGGTCACAAGTCGCTAAGTCGCAAGGTCGCACCCTCGTGAATTTTTAAATCAATGCGACTCAGGGACCCAGTCGCAAGTCACTAAGTCACAAGGTCGCACCCTCGTGAATTTTTAAATCAATGCAACTCAGTGACCCAGCAACCTGGTCGCAAGGTCGCCAAGTCGCAGGGTCACTCCCTTCTAAATTTTAAACCTCCGCGACCAAACGACCCAAGAAATAGGTTGCTAAGTCGCAGATCCACCCTTTCCTGAATCTCAGTTGGTTAGAGTTAAAAGCAGTACCTAGGAATTTATTATTATTATGGCATCTATCTTATCCTGGGACTGTTTTATAAACATTCCAGGGAACCTTGAAGCAGAGTTAGAGTGCGTCTCCATCTCTTCAGCCTCAAAAGACATGGGACCTCCGAAAGTTCGCAAGAAAAACAAGAGCCCAAGGGTATAAATCATAGAAATTGAAATACCAATGTCTCCTCCCTCGATCTATGGGGACACTGCATGTACATTTAGCAAAGGAGAAAGCATGAGTTGGTATCAAGTATACCAAGAATTCGCACAACCATAATTTCCAGAGGACCTCCCCGACCAGCAAGTATATGCACAAGTTAAGAGGTCGAAGATTCACTACACAGGTGCCCACCCAGATATATTCCCATGTGCGGAAATTATTGAATGGATCATACAGAAGATCGACCCCAGGAAGTGGGTAATTCGAGACTATGAGGGAAAGGCTTATGAAAATCTAAAAGGCTCGGATGCAGAGTATTATTATGCACTACCAGAATAGGGACAGACATTCATAGAGGAATGGGCCACCACCTATGCGGTCCCTGTAGCAAACACCCTGATAGGATGGTGGGAAGAACCCAAGAAGTTCAAGATCAAGAATGATCAGGAGTATCCAGTGGCAAGCCTCAGAAAGGTATACAAGTTGGTGGCAGCTATGCTTTGTAGGATATATGTTCGTCCCGATGCCACCACATTCAGTGGTTCTTGGGTAACCCTGATGAACTTTATCACTGTATATGGCACCCATTTCAATTGGGCCAACTTACTAATGGCAGCTCTCAAAACAAACGTATCTGCAGCACTGGCACCAGAGGAGGGTACTCGTCTAAATTTTACATGGCCTCCTATCTATTGGATGCAGTTTGTTCCAGGTGCTACTTTGAGGGATGGGCTCACAACTGGGATCAGGAGCAGGCACGCCTAATTCACAAAGAATTGCAGGTATTCTGTGACTCTAAATACAAGCAGGATATAGAGCCAATCTCACAAAGTTTCATCCCTACACTCTACGAGAAATTGTTTGGTAAGGATACCCCATGCATGTCCTGGCGAGCCATGGAAACATTAGTCAAGGTAGCACATTGGTTTCCATTTGTAGAATACACCTTTATCCGAGTCTTTGGTTCATTCAAGACTCCCCATGCTGTGCCCTGATTCATCACGGACAAGATGCTTCTTCAGGAAGTATGTTATCAAATGACTTCCAGCTTCTCAAAATTCCTTACTAAAGGTAAGAAAAAGTTGTGGCCTACATTTCCACTCACCATTGGTGCTTACACAGTCAAGAATTTCAGGGAGGTAGAGGTGTAACCTGAACAAATCAAAGGATTCTTCCTAGGGCCTTTGGATCACCGGACATATGATCCTAAGAGGATAGTCCCTGACCACTGCAAAAGGGCTAAGTTCAAATGGAGCTACCAACACACTGAACACCCATCTGAGGATGCAAAAAGAAATTGTTATAACATGGATAGGGAACTCACCCCGGGAGCATGGTCCAATCAAGAGGATCAAGATGATCATACTCTGGAGGAAAGAATTCACGAGTTGGGAGGCGCCTCTTCTTCCCATGCCAAGAAGCCTTGAACTAGCACAGGCCACAACTCTGCCGCCCAACAGAAAGAAAAGGAAGCAGAAGCTCAGCTAGAAACTAAAAAGAAAGCAAAATAAGATGAATATAAGCATAAGAAAAACCTGAAGGTAGAACAGAGAAATAAACATGCAGAGGACGCCCGGAAAATGATGGAAGAGCAGGAAGCGAAGGCAGAAGCGGAATGACAGCTCAAGAAATAATTGGATCATGTATTTCTCCTTTTTTGTGTAGTAGGGTCCATTGAAATTATACAACATCGGTACTCCTTGGATGACGAATTAAATTTTTCATCCAATGAGTACTCCCGCTCGAAATGTTAGTAAACAATTTGAGAGATAACTTGAAAATATGAGTTTAATATTTAATTTTTTCTCTTTTCCCTATAAAATTTAATGATGTAATCAAATATTATTTTATTATTTCCACTATTATTTTATAATTTCCTTAGGATTCCCATTTTAGGCCTCAGAATTCCCCTAATGACCATGATGACACTCTTTCCTTTGGACTTAGGTAAACATGTGATAAAATCCATTGAAATATCCTCTCAACATTGACTTGGAATGGATAAAGGATGCAGAAGACCTGGCGTCTTAATTGTCTCAAATTTATTTCGCTGGCAAACCAAACATTTTGCCACAAAATTTTGAATATTAGATTTAAGGCCGTCCCAAAAAAATTATCTCTTCACCTTATTGTAATTTTTTTTAAATCTTGAATCTTTTTTTATATATTGTAATTTTTACAAATATATAAGTGATATTTGTACCTTGAAGTGTCTTCCCATTAGGTAAGGTTGCCATTTCTTTAGTGCATGTAGTATTGCCAAAATTTCCTTCTCATAAACAAATTTCTATAAATACTTTCCTTTGATTGGACGACTTTCAAAAGCAATGTGTCTTCCTTCTTGCATTAAAGCAACACCAATTCCATTGCTTGAGGCATCACATTCCACAATAAAGGTTTTTTTGAAGTCTGGCATAGCTAACACCGGTGTTAGGCACATTGCCTCTTTAAAATGTTCAAATCCCTTAGTTTCTTCAGGATTCCATGAAAATGCATCTTTCTTCAATAATGTTGTTAGAGATGTTGCTATTCTCCCATAATTCTTAACAAACTTGCGATAATACCCTGTTAACCTGAGAAATCCTTGCAATTGTTTTATGGTTGTGGGGACTTTTCATTCCTTAATGGCTTTAATTTTGTTAGGATCTGTTAGACTCCTATACCAATAGGTGTCATTTTTCATGATTGACTTGTTGAACTATGCAATATGTTCAAACCTTTTTATTGTTGCAAAGGTGTTCCATATTCTTAAAAAATCAAAAAATCAAAAAATTTTAAAAAATGTAAAGAGGGTATACCCTAAAAGAAAAATCAAAGGGTGAAAAAATAAAATTGGCCAAAAAAGTGAAAGAAAATGAACCCCATCAAAAGAAAGGCCAAGGAAAGTGTGCAAATCTAAATTCCACTACTTTTTGCTCTGATGTAATAAACAGAATTGTGTGCAGTTTGTCAAAATTTTGCCACAATTTATGAATAGTCAAACAGTTTAAGCTTGGCTAGTTCATTTTTCAATTTCATGCTTTAGAGATAGAGAATAATATCTGGCCAAACAGTTTAATCTTGGCAGATAAGTAGATAGGTAGAGTTAATAAAAGGTGCTCAACAGTTTAATCTGAGCCCTTGGATGTAATAAGTGTAGACTTAGATAGGCTTGCCATGTAAAAGAAAAAGAAGATTGATAAGGGTTTGCCAGTCTAAGTGCACCCTAATAAAGAAGAGAAAATTTTAGGGTAAAGTAGGTAGGGTAGGTAGATGTTGTTGCAGAATTACATGTGATGAATGATGGTTCCAGAATTACATGTGATGAATGATGGTTCCAAATGTGTTCAATTTTAATTTCATCACAAGTGCAAAGGCAGATACTACATTGGATAAGTTCACAGCAAAGCAAAGTCAAGATTATTAACTTCCCCTTCATTTTTCCCTAAATAATTCACTAATTTCCCCTAAGTGCTAAGGCATTTGAAGATTAGAGGGGCTCAAGGCATTTCCTTGACTTTTGGAGGGACCGGACCCTCTGCCCAATAATTGAAAAAACCTAAGTACTTGAAATCATCCATTATCACATTCATTCACCTCTCAAAAATCTTTTTCTAAGTAAAATCCCATTTTACTTAGGAAAATCCTTCAATATTTCATGAAAAGCCCTCAAAATCACTTTTATTCTAAGTCTAAGTGATGAAAGTATAATAATGACATTTACTTTTGAATCTTCACTTTCTTGGTTATATTTAAGTATTTTGAGTTTACATTGTTCCCTTGTCATATTAACTCTAATTTATATATTAACTCCCTATGAAAATCACCTTTTCCTATTATATATAAATCCTTTTCTAGTAATATCCCCAAAAAACCCTTATATTATGACTTTTTAGCCAAAAGTACTTAATCCCCACTTATTCAAATAAAAACCCACATTACAATCCCTTTTGGCTAAATATATCTATATAATTATTTCGCCCCCTATAGTAAATAAATCGCATTGATTTAATTGCTATATAAATAAAAATATGAAAAAGAATTTAAACATATTATATATTTTTAAAAATAAAAATAAAATAATTCCCGACTATCCACTATACAAGGACTTAATTAATCCTCATGGTTAATTAAGAACTGATCCCTGCCAATCGAATTCCACCCGATCGGTTTAATTAACAATTAATTACATTGGGCCCGCGCCGTTAATTCCCCGCCATCTCCCTGTCCCGTCAACCATCCGATTGACTCATCAAAGATCTATGATCCTCATCCATTTCGCTGGCCATCCGCGTACGAAAGATAACGCGCGATGGCCAAGCGGTTTTCAAACAGTGTCGTGCTACGTGTCAGTCGTTGTATCACATCACTGCCCTTCCGCCTAAAACCACCTTCCCTCATAAGCAGTGCAATAGAAACCACTTACCACCTTTCCGCTCGTGACATATCCACTGTACCATGCTGACGTTATCCAATAAAATAATAAAAAATTCCGCTACCCATTGACTTTGTGAATAAAACAAAATAAGCCCGAGTTTTTCATTTTTTCATTCGCAGAGAACAACTACACTTCCATGCACAGTAATTCAAAATTTTCATAGCTGAAGACCGCCAACCTTTGCCTCATCTAAGAAAATTGCAGTCAAGCATTCAAGAAATCATTCGCCTTATCCAATACCTGTTTGAAACGAGCGTCATCCTCAGAGAAACAGGTATTTACCCTAGAAAATCATGTAGAAATTTGAATAATAGCTGAATTATTCACCGAGATTATCCTGATTACACACTATTTAAGCTTCATACATAATACATAACCTCTTCTACAATTGATCATCAATATGCGGAAATAGAAGCAGTCGCATGCGCACATTAAAACATAATCAAGCACACATATCAACACAGTATGTAATGGGGAAAGTTTACAGTTTAAAACCCCCAACTATCTGTATATTATAATGATAGAGAACATGTAACAATACATAGCAAAATACTCCTCACAAGTACTCAGTACTATCTCCAAAAGTTACACACAAACTAACTGAGATTTGAACAAGTCATGGGTTCAAATCTCCTCCACAAGTCTGCCTGCCTCTACTGCGCAATCCAAGTGAGTAATGAATGAGATCCAAGTTCGAATCCCACTAGCTCCAACTGCGCAATCCTCATTGGAAATCTCCATCAATGTGTGTGCAAATCTCATGCACAGGTATAGTCACAACTGATAGTCACACTCACCCTTTCACCCACCTCTAACATTGGTCTCCACTGAACTGTCCATGCATTGCAGTTAATTGATGTGTTCTTTAGTTGATTTATGAGTTAATAATTAGTGAATTAATTAATAATTAATTCACACCACTCATCACTAGTGTATTTATCAATTAGAATAAATACAACTAGTTCAACTAAGTTAAACCGAACACAACTCCACCAACTGTCTCATCAACTCCACCAAACTCTGCCACATGAGTTCTAACTGAAGTCAACCATGCAATAGCTCAACTAACCCTTAGGAATAGCGTAATTCCTTCTGTCAGCTGCATGTGCCACATCCAAGCATCAAACTGAAGTGCTCCAAGAGGATAAGATAATGTTTATAGTCTAAATATTATTAAGGGTTAATAATATTTAACTGTTCTATTTTTAGCCTGGCAGTCTAAAAATAGAAACCGCCCAATGTCTAAAAATATAGGTCCATCTATTTTTACCAACTCGACCAATCATCCATAAATAGCATCCTGCAACTCATAGACTATGATCCCTATGTCTAAAAATAGACATAGTCTAAAAATAGACTTTGCGCCAAAAATAGCCTGCGGGCCCACTTAGTGAAGGCGACTTCATTTCACTAAGCTCCATCATCTTGTTGCATTTTCAACACTCCCTCTCAACAAGATATGGATTATATGCAACCCCTATCCTGCCTCTGTGGAATTCGAACTTGCTCCTGGTGAGCGCCTTCGTCAGGATGTCGGCATCCTGATCCTCCGTGGGAACATATGAAAGCATCATGATTCTCCGCTGAACACAATCTCTGATATGATGGTACCTGATGTCGATGTGTTTGGATCTATCATGAAATACTGGATTAGCCGAGATTTTAATGCAACTCTGGTTATCACAGTAAATCACTGTAGGCTCCAAATGCAACCCGAACAATCCAACGAGGATCTTCCTCATCCAAATAGCCTCGCATGCAGCCAAGCTAGCTGCCATGTACTCGGCCTCTGCTGAACTAAGTGCCACGGATCTCTTCTTCCTGCTGTACCAGGAAACTGCTGTCGACCCAATGCTGAAAACTCCTCCAGAAGTGCTCTTCCGGTCCGTTGGGCTCCCTGCCCAATCTGCATCAGTGAAGCCAGAAAGCTTCGCTCCATCCTCCTGTCTGTACCATAGACCATATCCCGATGTGCCTCTGATATAGCGCAATACATGCTTGCACGCCTTCCAAAAGAGCTTGGTAGGCTTAACCATAGCTTGCGAAAGCTGGTTAACTGCATAGCATATATCGGGTCGAGTATTGACCAGATACATCAACGACCCCACCAACTGTCGATAGACAGTGGCATCCACTACCTCCTCCGAAGTAGCATCTCCCTTCCTCCAACCTCCCGGAAGAGGGGTATCAACAGGCTTGCAGCCCTGCATGTTGAACCTCTCTAGAATCTCCCGGGCATACTTGCCCTGAGAAACAAACAGTCCTCCACTGCGCTGCCAAATCTCCAATCCCGGGAAATAATGAAGGATGCCCAGGTCCTTCATCTCAAACTCTCGTGCAAGATCATCCTTGCATGAAAGTATCAACTGCTCGTCGCCAGTCAAAATCAGATCATCTACATATAGTACAATGATCAACAGCTTCCCCTCCACCACAATCTGGTACAGGTTTGGATCCGCCTCACTCTTGGAGAATCCAAGCCCGGTGAAGTAGCTGTCTATCCGAGTGTACCAAGCACGAGGTGCTTGCTTCAGCCCGTACAGTGCTCTCTTGAGTCGGCACACATGCGACTCACTGCTTAAGATCTCAAAACCTTCAGGCTGCTCTATGTACACCTCCTCCTCAATGACTCCATTGAGGAACGCAGTCTTCACATCCATCTGATGAATGTGCCATCCCATCTGTGCTGAGAGAGCTAGGATCGTCCGTATGGAAGAATACCTTGCGACAGGTGCAAAGGTCTCCTCATAATCAATCCCCTCAATCTGTGAGAAGCCTCGGGCAAGAAATCTTGCCTTGTGCTTCTCCACACTCCCGTCAGCCGCCTGCTTCACTTTGTAGATCCATCTCGAACCCACCACTGATTTCCCCTTCGGCCTTGGGACAATCTTCCATGCACTGTTTCTGACAATCGAATCATACTCTTCCACCATGGCATCTACCCATGCGGGGTCCTCCACAGCTTCCTCAAAAGAGGATGGCTCTGTCACGACACATTTTCTCACAAGAGCCATGTATCCAGTGTACCGATCCGGTGACTATCTCTATCTGCGCTGTGCTGTAGGTGGTCCTACAACCTTCTCTGCATCTTGAGCCAATCGCTCAGATTCTGTAGTGCGCTTGTGCCCTCTGATGGATCGCGCTGCATGAGTGGTCTCTTCCACTCCATGAACTTCCTCTTGTGGCTGATCCACATCTGGAATCTCATCCTTAGGAACTAATAGCTTCTCATCTGCATGCAAGTGTGGCTCCCTCTCAAGCGAACACTTCATGGCTTTCTCCTCCTTAAATTTGATATCCCGTCGCACAACAGTCTTGCGACTGTCTGGAAAATACACACAATAGTTGTGGGGCGTATCAGTGTACCCCACAAATATCCCAACATCTGCGGTCGGCTCCAACTTCTTCCTGGCATCCTTTGTCACATGCATGTAGACAGGTGAACCAAAAATCCTCAAATGGGAAATATCAGGCCTCTTACCAGAAAACGCCTCCTCCAGTGTACTCATGCCAAGTATCTTGTGAGGACGACGATTCTGCACATATACTGCAGTATTGCATGCCTCCGCCCACAAGTGAAGGAGTAGGCCCTAATCATGCAACATTGCCCGTGTAGCACCCACAATCGTTCTGTTCTTCCGCTCAGCAACCCCATT
This sequence comes from Pinus albicaulis, assembly GCA_034641835.2. Taxonomy (NCBI): domain Eukaryota; kingdom Viridiplantae; phylum Streptophyta; class Pinopsida; order Pinales; family Pinaceae; genus Pinus; species Pinus albicaulis. Next base: position 279,792,455 of record CM076578.1, on the reverse strand, counting down.
CTGTTGTGGGTTATGAGGTGCAATGAGCTCTCTCTGAATCCCTTCTGCACTGCAAAAGTTCTTGAATTCAGTAGAGATGAATTCACCACCATTGTCGCTCCTAAGAGCCTTCACATGCTTCCCCGATTCCTTCTCAACCAGCGCCTTGAACTCACAGAACTTTGAGTATGTCTCGCTCTTGTTCTGCATGAAGAAGATCCAACACTTCCGAGAATAATCATCAACAAAGATCACATAGTACTTGTTCTTTGCTGTCGAAGCTACTGAGAAAGGTCCACACACGTCTGTGTGAATTCTCTCAAGGATCGTCGTGGCACAACTATCCTTCTCATGAAAGGTGGCTTTCACAAATTTTCTCAAGCTACACCCCTTGCACTGATCTGACTGCGCAAGAGTGCCCTTAGGAAGCCCAGTAGAAATCTGCTGCAGTATCTTCAAAGCTCCATGGTGAAGGTGGCCCAATCTCCAGTGCCACAGCTCGCCATCATCCCGGCTCACCACTCCTTCTGCCTTGCATGTCATTTCTGCGTAGCCATTCACTTGCAACTGATAAAGGTTCTTGACTTGAATCCCTATCTTTTGGGTTTCTCCAGCTATCTTACTGCGCAGGAAAGCTTTTCCCTCGCTGAAGACAACATCGTACCCCTTGTCTTCTAACATCACCACAGAGATTAGATTATTCTTCAATCCTGGAACATGCATCACTTCCTTCAATACGAAAGGTTTACCAGAATCCCTCTCAATGGAAATGGTACTGATACCGGTCGCATTGTATCTACCATCATCGCCCATCTCGATGTGCACTCCAAGATCTTTCTCATCCAGATCTGAAAACAAATCTCGATCTCCAGTCATGTGAAAAGACGCACCACTGTCCAAGAACCATACTGATCCAATCACACTTGAGACCAAGCATGCGATCAGTGAAAAATCTAGCTCAAACTGCGAGGCTAAGGCCTCTCCCGCTGCAAATCCAGTAGCTTGCTTATTTTTCTTCTTCTGCGGACAATTTGTGGCATAATGTCCGTGCTGGTGACAGTGAAAACACTTCACCTTAGACATGTCCTGCTTCTTGCCTTTCGCACCAGAATGAGAAGCTTTCTTGCTCTTCCCCTTCTTTGCTTTGGCAGCCAAAGTGAAATTTTCCTCATCAGATGCCTTTGATGAACATTTGTCTCTGGTACTCCGCCTTATCTCCTCTTGCACAAGATCCGACCAAAGTCGCTCCCATCCTGGCAATTTCTCCCGACCATTGACAGAATCCTGATAGGCATGCCAACTCTTCGAAAGACCAAGGAGAGCCAAGCTCACCAATTCCTCATCATCAACAGTCACCCCCACACTTCCCAACTCATCCCTGCATTGGATGAACTTCGTGAGGTACTTGGGCATACTATCGCCTTTCTCCATCTTTATGTGTCTGACTTTATCCTTGAGCGCCAACTTCCTTTGGTCGCTCTTGCTTTGATATAAATCTTTCAACGCTTTCCACATCAAGTATGGAGAATATTTTCCATGCATGCTAGATACAATGTGATTCTTCACGCCGTCCAACAGAATCCTTCAACATTTTTCCATCTTCTTTTGCCAAGCCTCAACTTGAGCAGCATCAGTAGGCTTTGGGACCTCAACCTCTATGAACTCCTTCAGCCCGTTATCATCTAATACCGCCTCCATCTTGTCTTTCCATGCAAAATAATTTGAACTTCCCTCAAGGGCATACTCCAGTCGCAATCCATTGAAAGACATTTTGACTTCGACACCAAGAAAACTGCTGCAAATTCGAATTCCAAATTTTGCTGCAAATTCGAATTCCACCAACTCAAAACTCAACCGCTTCCGATATAATGTGAGAAAAAATTATTTCTAGCACAGAGATTGACTGTAAGGGCATTTATTGGATATATCACCTTTCAAAGAAAGGATGGATCCAGAGGCTACCTGGCCCGTTACAGACTCTGTCTACCGAAATAATTGTAATCACTGTAATAGATCTGATGATCAATTTCGCTCTGATACCATGTAGAAATTTGAATAATAGCTGAATTATTCACCGAGATTATCCTGATTACACACTATTTAAGCTTCATGCATAATACATAACCTCTTCTATAATTGATCATCAATATGCGGAAATAGAAGCAGTCGCATGCGCACATTAAAACATAATCAAGCACACATATCAACATAGTATGTAATGGGGAAAGATTACAGCTGAAAACCCCCAACTTTCTGTATATTATAATGATAGAGAACATGTAACAATACATAGCACAATACTCCTCACAAGTACTCAGTACTATCTCCAAAAGTTACACACAAACTAACTGAGATTTGAACAAGTCATGGGTTCAAATCTCCTCCACAAGTCTGCCTGCCTCTACTGCACAATCCAAGTTGATTAATGATGAGATCCAAGTTCGAATCCCACTAGCTCCAACTGCGCAATCCTCATTGGAAATATCCATCAATGTGTGTGCAAATCTCATGCACAGCCAATAGTCACAACTGATAGTAGACTCACCCTTTCACCCACCTCTAACACTGGTCTCCACTGAACTGTCCATGCATTGCAGTTAACTGATGTATTCTTTAGTTGATTTATGAGTTAATAATTAGTGAATTAGTTAATAATTAATTCACACCACTCATCACTAGTGTATTTATCAGTTAGACTAAATACAACTAGTTCAACTAAGTTAAACCGAACACAACTCCACCAACTGTCTCATCAACTCCACCAAACTCGGCCACATGAGTTCTAACTGAAGTCAACCATGCAATAGCTCAACTAACCCTTAGGAAAAGCGTATTTCCTTCTGTCAGCTGCATGTGCCACATCCAAGCATCAAACTGAAGTGCTCCAAGAGGAAAAGATATTGTTTATAGTCTAAATATTATTAAGGGTTAATAATATTTGACTGTTCTATTTTTAGCCCGGCAGTCTAAAAATAGAAACCGCCCAATGTCTAAAAATAGAGGTCCATCTATTTTTACCAACTCGACCAATCATCCATAAATATCATCCTGCAACTCATAGACCATGATCCCTATGTCTAAAAATAGACTTTGCGCCAAAAATAGCCTGCGAGCCCACTTAGTGAAGGTGACTTCTTTTCACTAAGCTCCATCATCTTGTTGCATTTTCAACAAATCCCACTAAACTTTGTAATAAACCTGATTTTCGTACTCTTTCACTGAATTAGGTTCAGGCTTGATTGTTAGTTCATATCTAAATCCTGAGAAGTGTAATTATATTCCCAAAATTTGCAATTGCACCTGTTTTTCCTGTCAAAACCCGGATTTCCATTTTTGAATCCACAAGAATCGAAAATGGAAGTTCCTGTGGATTTAAACGTAGCATCGTTGAATGCCCCTCACAAATACTTGGATTATTTACCTTTAGACGATATGGATTTTCAAATTAAAGACTTGGGTATTAGTGAGAATCCCCTTCGAATATTTTGTCACTGCAGAGACAATTATTTGAATGGTTCTGACATAATTGGACTCTAGGAATCCAATATGCCCATCTACCTTCTCCCAGCAATCTGTATCTTCCCTGAAATCATCCATCTTTGCCATGCCAACTATGATCCTAACCAAAGAGCAGTCTTATCCCCAAGTCAAGATGTCCTCTTCCCAATAACTGCTCAATCCATAAATGAGATGCTACATTTCCAACCTGGTCAAGCCCTCACTCCTCTGTACATGGCTGAATTACTTGAGAAGTCTACCCAATTGTCCCATGAAGAGTTAAACCGTTTTTGTCATACTTTCATGCTACCACAGCATCAACCTAAAGGCCCTCCCCCTTATGGCCACACCTATTTTACTGATGAAGGCAGACTTATTTTAAACATGATATATTCAATAATGGGTTTTAATACTAGTGAGTTTGTTGACCAATTGACCCTAGTATTATTGTCTATTTTTTCCCTGGGAAAGCCTCCTGTTGTTAAGTACGAATTTGCATCTTATATTGCTGACAAAATCCATGATCAATTCATGAGATTTGGAAATGAGAGAGTATTCAAATATTCTTCCTTCATATATCATCTCATGATATACTATCAGTCAGAAAGTTTTCCTTTCCATATTCAGAAACTTGATGCTAAAGGAAACCCTAGGTCAGTTATCTTTTGGTCTGCTATCACCCATCATTCTTCTAATTCTCCTTACTCCTACAATGACTTTATTGATCTATTTGTACATCCAGCAACCACTTTGTTAACTGGAATTTCTCCTCCTAGAGTCAGTAATGAAATCAAGAGAATCCTTCAACTCTCAAAACAATATAAAGTGGGAGATTGGTACTTATATCAGAATTATACTGAAATTAGGATTTATGGATGTGAATTGTGTCCATTCAAGTTGCCTAGATATTTTCCAACGAGACTTTTTGCACTTGATTATTTCAGACAAATGAACAATTCAGATATAGTTCATTTCTGTAATGCCAAGAAGAAGGCGCAACTCAGGATAAAGAGCCAATTAGGTCCCTTTGTTTTTAATTCTAGGGGGGCTGGGAAAGAAGCCAAAAGGATTTTAGAAGACTACCTCAAATTACAAAAGAGTTTCTACTGGGCACCCTATGATCCATATAGCTTTATTTGTGACAGAAGAGTGAAAAAAAAATTATCTCCATACATTCATTTTAGGATGCCAGAAATTGAAAAATATGCAAATACAGATGAATGGGTGGAAGAAACTTTGGTAGAGCAAGATAGTGAGCAGGTAAATATTGATAATATAATGAAATACCTTGAAAAGATACTTGACCTGGACTCTCTTGGGCAGGTACAGACAGCAGGACCTTCTTCAGCAGGAACTTCACAACAACATTTGCAGGAGATCAGTGCAGTGGCAATAGAATCAAAAGGAAAAGAAAAAGAACCGGACATATAAGTAATTGAAAAGTTCACTATGACAGAACAACCTCAAACTTCCAAGGGACAGGATCAAGTACAGGTTTCTTCCGTTCAAACCAATCTAGTAGAAATGTCAATTTTGCAGACTCCATTAAATGTGGAAAAAGGAAAAAAGATAGAAGCTGAAGTTGCTACCCCTCTCACTGGATCTTCACAACAGCCTCATACCAAGAGACAGAAATTGAATACTCCTCTAGAAATAGAATCTATTGATGAAATCCTTGATAGTCAAGGACCAAAACAATTGGGTAGTCAACAAACAGGTACAGTCAGTGGAGCATCCACTACCTCACAAAGGAAAGAGCTACAGAAGCAACAGAGTATTGAAATATCTTCTTTCAAAACACCAGTTAAATATGCAGGAGATATAAAGAAGACATTTATCAATATCAAGGCCAGGAATGATCCACTGAGAATTCAAGTATATAATCAATATTTGAAAATGGCTCCAAAGAATCAAGAAAGATTGATGTCAGCTTTTGACATCCAACAGGGCAAAATGATAATGAGCCATTTCAAACCCAAGGTGCAACAACCCCAAACAGCTGTTGATTATTTTAGGACAAATTTTGAAGTCCTAGCAAAGGATATCCATCCTTTAGATCAGATTGAGTTACATAAGCAGACTGGTGAAATGATCTATTCTACTTTGACTGATAAGGCAATGGCAGCTCACAGGTTACAAGATTCTTTGGAGAACACCAATACACAGTTACATCTTGAAAAGGCTTCTTCTCAAGCCAAAGACAACAGGATAAAAACACTGGAGGAAATAATAATTGGTTTGGGACACAATCCAAAGGATTTCAAAGGTATAGAAGCTCTAATCAAGAAAAAAGATGATGACATTGCTGCTTTGAGAAAGCAGTTGAAATTGCCAGCCTCCAGACATCCTCAAACTGAAGAAGTAATAAAGAAGAGTTTTGAAGAAGAAATGATGGAGTTGCTCTTAAAAATGAATGAGAAACTTATTGAAACAGAAAAAGAGCCTTAACAAGATTTAAAATACAAGCAGTCCAGTGTTCCAGTATCTACAACAGAGATTACCACAGGTACAACAATTCAACCAACAAGTCAGCCAGCAGAGCCATCACAGGTAAATACTTCAACTTTGAGTACAGAAGAACTAATAAAATCAATGAATGACTTAAAACTTCAAGTAACAGAACTTTAGCGCACAAAGTTACAGCTTATTATTTTGGAACAGAAATATGATCTTTCAAAAATTACTATTACTAACAAAACAAGAGAAGTCAAAAAGTTGGAAAAATTAGGTAAAGCTTTAGAAAGGGATCTCACATTGGAGAAACCTTTAAGAGAAATAAATGACATTCTTTGGGATGATATTATTTAGTCAATAAAAGATATCTGGTCCTCAATCCAGATAATATATGAGAAGAATGATTTGGTCAAAGTAGCTCTGGATGAAGTTGAGAATACACGAGCAGAATTAGGAAATAGGCCTGAGGAAGCCAATCAGCTTATATAGTTTCTAAACACCAAAACCAGACAGCAACTTGCAGATGTGGGTATTCAGGACAGAACTGCAACAATATTGGAGATAAAAAGAGTTTTTACTAAAAGAACTCTTACACAAAATTTAGAACGAAGGTGTTTTGACATGCAAAGTAAAATCATTGCTTTCAGAGAAAGGTTTGATGTTTTATTGAATAAAGGGTTGCCTAGCCCTATCGTTTCAGAAGATAAAATAATGGACCTGGAAACTTATGTCAAGAAATTGGACATACATGCTCACAATCATTTCATTGCTAGTTCCTCAACCATTTCATCAGAAGCAACATTAAATACAGGAAGGAATCTTCATGACAGATTAGAGAATTTGTTTTATCTAGAACATGAAGTAAGGCATTTGTTTCCTAATCAGCCTAATTTCTTCAGATATACCGAGGCTGATGAAACATTGAGGAAGCTTCAACGGAAAAAAATAGCAGAAGATAAATGGTGGGAAGATCTATTGGAACTTTTGTAAAATTTATCCTTATATGAAATTTTTCCTATTTACTACAGTATAAAGGATAAAGGGACAAACAAAGGTTAAAGAGTATCAATTCAGTTAAAGTGTATCAGTAAGAACAAAGAGTATCAGTGAAGCAAGTCATTTAGAACAAAATTACTGAAGAGGACAACGATGAGCTAAAATATAGGTCCTGCCTCCAGCACATTCCCAAAAGGAGGAAAACAGCACAACATCAGTTACTTCTTGTCTTATCTATGAGACCATCTGTCTCTATTTTTATTGCAACTTATTTGTGAGTCATCTTAGATTATATCTCGTTTGGTTAAGAGATATTTTGTATGATTTTTTGTATAAATAAGCCCTCAATTGGATTATTGAGGGTGGATTCTATATACTCTGATGTAACATTGAATATTTTTGGAATAAAGAGCTTTGGAGAAATTTTTCGTGGCAAAATTGGACAAGGAATTGAGGCAGAAGACTTTTCTCAGGATTCATGTGTCGAATGAAGGATCAATAAGTCATTTCTATCCCATGTTTTAAAGTTTTACATTTGTTTATGATATCATCTGTGTTTCATTATCTTAATATTTAACGAAAATGATTAAATCAGAAGGTACTTAGGTGTAATCTGATTTCAGTTGTTAGTATTCTAAATGTTTTCTTCTAAACTAGTTTAAACGGTGAATTCTTAATTGCTCCTGTTTGTCTAGTTCATATATCTTTGGTTATTTAGTAAAGAATACTTAACTAATCTTTATTGATAATCAATCTATTTCTCTTCTCTTGAATGTGTTGAAAGATTATTTATTGCCTTTCATCCGTTTGAATTCCATTCCATTCACTTTAGATCTATAATTGTTTCTAGTTTGATTATCTTGCCCTGATAAACCATCTTTTGTTAAAAAACTTAAGCCAGTGCAGCCAATCCTTTGACTCCATTAGCCCAATGGACTGAAACTATTTGATCTTAATCTCAGCTAAAGAATTCCATCAACCCAAACAAAATCAAAACCCTTGGACTTTACAACTAGCCTAATATTTTCAAGAACAAAGCTAAATTTTATAGAGAGAGCCCTCTCTGGGTACAGATTGGCTAAATTCTGTACCTGAAGGTTGGTTTGTGGTTACCTCGGACCCCTTTCCTTTTCCAACAAATTCAAGGAAAATCTAAGTGATAACAGGATCTACCTTAACACCCTCATGATATAAAATATGAACGAGATATTCCACCTTTTTTACTCCAAAGAAACATTTGCAGGTTTTTTCATATAATTGTTTCTCCTCCAATAGTTTGAACACCCTGTCAACATGTTGAACATGATCATTCCAAGACCTGTTGTAGATTAGTATATCATCAAAAAATACCAACACAAATTTTCTAAGGAAGGTTTTGAAAATGGAATTCATCAACCCTTGAAATGTCGAAGGTGCATTGGTAAGGACAAAAGGCATGACCTAAAATTCATAATGACCCTCATGAGTTCGAAATGTTGTTTTTGAATTATCTTTAGTCTTCATTATAATTTTATGATATCCTGAACGAAGATCCAACTTGGTAAAATAAATTTCTCCATGTAATTCATCCAATAATTCATCAATCACATGAATGGGAAATTTATCTTTAATAGTGAGCTTATTGAGCTCCCTATAATCCGAACACATGTGCCATGATCCATCCTTATTGTGCACTAATACTACTGGAGTAGAGAAAGAACTTTAACTAGGTTGAATTACACCAGCCTTTAACATTTCTGCAATCATATGTTCAATTTCTCTCTTTTGGACATAAGGATATCTGTAAGGCCTAATTTTTGGAGGAACAATTCTTGGAATCAAACGAATAGCATGATCATGATCACGAATAGGTGGGAGTCCTTAGGGAGTTTCAAACACCTTGGAATGATTTTCCAAGACTTTTTTGAGATCTAGAGAAATAGATGATTTTGATGTTGGAACTTCTAGGGAGCATAATTGTGCAATTACGCCTCGTTGTTCTTTATTCAGAATTTTTGTCATGACATTAGAGATTATTATCTTTCCTAGCTTCCCTGTGATATCCTGTAATTTGACTTATTTTCCTTCTGAAAAAAAATTCAAGAAAATTTCTTGAAAATTAAAGGCTATCGTCCCCAAAGATTGTAACCATTGTACTCCTAGTGCAACATCAGCAACTCCTAATGGAATGGAAAGAATTGGAATATTCAATACATATTCCCCCATGGTTAGCTTGATATTATCACATTTTCCAGATAAATTTATAGTTCCTCCATTTGCAACCATCACTTGACATTCTAGTGCTGGGTACAGGAAGAAATTAAATTTCGTTGGCTACCTTACAATGAATAAAATTATGGGTACTACCCGAATCAATCAACAGTATTACATTTTTCTTCTTGATATGTCCTTCTACCTTAAGAGTTTGAGGAGTGGTAATTTCTACCAATGCATTACATGATATGGTCGGGCTAGTTTCTTCTTTCTCTATGGTTGGTTCCTGATGTATATCCTCCTCTTTTGAATTTTCTTGTTCATTTTCTTCCTCCTCTTCACAATCTGTGTAAAATAATTTCTTCTTAGCACACTTATGACCTTTAGTGTATTTGCTATCACAACTGTAACAAAGCCCTTTTTTCTCTTTTTTCTTCCAACTTTTGTGGTGTCAACCTTGTAGGTTATGGAAGTCTAGGAGTAGCAACACTTCCATCTCTATAGATGTGAGTGGTAGGCTTCCTTGTCGCCATAATTTTACATTCAATTTTTCTTGACAACCTGAATGCCTTCTCCAATGAATCAGGTTCCCAAAGGCAAAACTCATTAGGATAATTTTGAGGTCTGAAATGGGCCTCTTAAGGAAATAATAAAATAGTAGCTAAATCAATAAAATAATATTTAGGAATTTGAAATTAATTTTTTGCATAAAAATCCATGTAACCATGGTTAAACTCAATTCAAAATTTTTACCAAAATAAAATTAATAAAAAAACTGTATTGATGTGACTATAAATAAGAATAAGTTTTTCAAGAAAAATTGATTATCATTGAACAACTAATGCATTTGTCCTTTGTACTTAAATAAATTAAAATAAAATATAAATATAAATTCATAAATTCTTAATTATATAATATACGATTAATTGAAATTTATATACTTTAAATTATATAATAACATGTAATTAATATACTATATATAACATGTAACATGTAGAGATATGCATTGTTTCTTTCAAAAAATATGAAATGAGAATAATAATATTTTATTCAAAAAGTATGAAATGACATTTATTATGAGTACTTTACTTTATGATTTTAAAAATAATTAGAGCACTACCATGGATAGGCATTGTTTCTTTCAAAAAGTATGAAATGAAAATAATAATATTTTATTCAAAAAGTATGAAATGACATTTATTATGAGTACTTTACTTTATGACTTTAATAGTACTTAGAGCACTACCATGGTTAACCATGAGTTTTTATCCACCATTGAGAATGTGACAAGTAAGTACCTTTAACTCAAACAATGCCACCTCAACCATTAGGGATGATGTCATCCCCTAAAATGTGATTGGTTATCATAAAGTGAATTTTGATTGTACACTTTCCTTAGGAGGCCCATTTTAGACCTAAAAATTCCCTTAATTCATGTTGGATGTTATCCTTTAAAGTCACTATGAAGACATCAATCATGTGTTCCTCTCGAATACCAGTTACCCTTATATTCAATTTTTGGAAGTCCTCAATGTGCTCCACCACTGAACCCTTTTTTTTTTTTTATCAATTGGCTAAAGAAGGTGTTTCTCTTTGTATCATCATAATGTGCTATCATTTCCTCCGTAAAAATTAACCAAGTGACAATTTGTTTACGGGAGCAAAGCCATCGATACCATACAAATGTATTTTGTTCTAAATATAAATTTTCAATGCGTACCTTTTGTGTGGTTTGCACATTATTGAGATCAAAATATTGCTCCATCTGTAGTATCCATGTTACGAGATCCTTTCCATCAAACTTCCTCATATCGATATTTGGAATATGGTGGGCCTTCCATCCAACATTTGATTTTATGAAATCACGATTAGCATTTATTTTTTTCTCATCATGAGTTTCCTCTTCTATATTTTCACTATTAGGAATCATTTATTGTATCAACTTTGTCAAACCTTCATTCAAACCTTCCATTTTTTATTCCATGTCATTCTTAAAACCATCCATATTAACTTCCACACCTTTCTTCAAACCATATATATTAGCTTCCATGCCCTTATTCAAACCATCCATCTTAGTTTCCATGTTTTCTTCAAAACTTCCATTTCATTTTTTGTTGCTTTTTCTGAGAGTTAAATTTGGTGCACTTGCTCTTGTAATTTTGATATATCATGTTGCACTTCTTCATCTTCATGAGTCATAGTAGAGTATTATGAGGGTTTAATGGGTGTTGAATTATTTTTAGGGGGGATTTTAGAACCCAATATTGATATATATGCTTCAATATGCCCTTGGAATCACTTCAAACTTGTTTTTCAAACAAGACATGTGCAATTTGAAAGAAAAATACACACATTTTTCTTGCTTTTGAGGAGCTCGATATTTAAATAGAATTATCTATGTTATTTCCAATCTTCAATATCTAAAATTTGGTCTTGTATTATCCCTTTGAACCTTTGTTCGAATGCCATAGGTCTGGCCTTATTTGGATGCTTCATGACAAAGTTATTCCCAATCTCCCACAATGACCTAATTATGGACTAGTTCAGTAGAGTGAACTTGTACGATATGCCACGTGTCATTGTTTCCTCCTTCAACTCTGAAATTGATATACCGGAAACTACAGCCCATTTCATTTTGGTCAATTTTTACAAAATTCTTATCTGATGCTCAGAGTGAGAGTTATGACGATTTTCCCAAGGTCACCTCTTTTAGATGAAATTCAGGAGCCTGAAAAAAACCCTAACTTCAACAGATCATATCTCTGAAAATATTGCTAACAAAGATATAAAATTATTACATAAAGTTACTTGAGATATCGGATTATCGTGGTAAAAATTTCAGCTTTTGAACCTTCGTATAAAAAATTTTATAGCGAAAGCTCCACGATGTCCTGTTTGGAGTAGTGAAACTGTAGAATCCAAAGCTCTGATACCAAATGTTAGGAAAATAGCTCCAAAAATAGAGGAAAAGAGAGATCAACCCCTTAGAAATAAGCCACTATGAGGGGGAAACCTCCTTTACATTATATAAATGAATAATTCTTGGATGATACAAATGAAAAAACCTCCTTCTATATATAGGAGTCCATGGGGTCACAATATAATCCTAGTCGACCTATCAATAATAATGTAAGAGAACAATATAAACAACAATATGGGGGTTACAGCAGTACACCAATAAAAATAAGGGGGCTACACTAACAACAATAAGGGACTACACAAGTAATATAGGGACCTAACAGAACTTTCCATGTGTCGAGACTAGATTGGTCTGCACTGACACCACACCCTACACAGTCTGTTGATGACATTATTTATATGGACTTCCCATTCAACTATTATGATTAGTTGTATGGAATTCCGAGTCAGTAGCATAGACAACCCTACTGTTTACTTTTTATTTGTTGGTCAAAAACCTGAGAACATCATAACTTCTTCATCCAACGTCATATTGAGGCGATTCAAGCATCGTTGGAATATAAGACGACTAAAACTACGACTTGATGCCAATTTTGGGAGATTTTGAACGCTTTTATTTTTTAGCCTATTTTTTATCACCGGATAATACCGCCCCACTACAAAAATTTGGACCTCCAAAAGTAAATAAGTGAGGAAAAAACTCATTAACTTTCTTAATCTCAATCCTTCTTGTTTTGTTTGAATTTGTTCCTTAAAGCTCTAATCAGGGTACTCCACCTTGCCTTTGCATGAAGTCCTTATGTTCCTTTCACAAATTGTGGCTTCTTGCAATTCTTATAAACATGCAAGAACAAAAATTGTCATGGATGGAATCTAAAAATTCTCTCCAAAAACATCTTTCTTTGTGTAACAATCCTGGTGAAAATTCCATGTAATAAATATTAATAAATGAAAAATCATAACCAAGGTCATGGGACACGTATTCCAAGCTAAACGTTGGGAAAAATATCCTAGTGTGGGTGTTCATATGGTTTATTTTGCCTATGGAAATTGGCAAAAGCAATGTTTAAGGATTTGGAAAGGAAAAGTGGCATTTATTTGTATTTATTTATGAAAATAATGGAAAATAGGAGTAAAGGGAGGTGAAAAGTCACAAGTTGCATGTGACGAGGAAAATTAAAGAAAGTAATGGAAAATTGAAGAAAATAGAGGCCTCGTTAATAAAAATTCGTATGAGGATCATTTCATAGACTTTCATTAGTTTAGTTTTGGAGCTCTCCTTTTATTCTCTCTCTCTCATACTCTTGGATTCTTATAGTTTCTTAGAGAACTCTTGGATAGTGTGGCATACTTGGATATTTGGAGCAAGAAGGAAAAGAATGAGCAGGAAAGCACAAGAGGACATCAAGATCAATAAATACAACGGGTTTTTCTTACAAGTACTGAGTTGCATGTATGTTTTACTCGCTAGTTTTGGCATGCATGTGTTTTCCTAGTCATGATATTTCATTGGCATGGAGGGTTGCCTCGATTGATAGTGTATTTCCTAGCCTTTCCATTTCGAGGATAGCCATATTGTGCATTCATTTCATTGTTTTTTTTTTCTAGTTGGTTCACATGTTCCTTTAGATGTGGGTTGAGTTACTAGTTCCTGGAGCCTTGGTTGATTTACTAGTCCTAGAGCTTTGGTTGGAAAAATATTATGAAGCCTTTGATGGGTTGAGTTACTAGTCCTGGAGCCTTGGTTGGACAAATATTATGGATCTCGACAATAGTTGTGGGTTGAGTTACTAGTCCTAGATCTTTAGTTGGAAAAAACGCTCTGGAGCCCTGGACAGTTTGGGTGGCGACCAATATCATGATGATTTGTGATGTACGACCATGAGGTGGAATCAATAGATTAGTTTTGAAGTAGTTTGGCCTCTAGAATCCCTAGTTTGGTTTTGATTAATGTGTTTTATGAGATCCTATATTCGTGCTTGGAATATGGCATGGGGTGACTGGTTGAAGAGAGATTTGGCTCAGTCATGTCTATGGTCGAGTGATACATGGAAGTCCTACACTTACTTGCATTTTTCGTATGGGAATAAGAGCTCTTTTATTCTTGTATTGATGGGTAAATATGCTTGTTATTATGTGGCTTATATTATTTTTATATTCTTTTCATTTATGTTGTTTATATGTTAGTTATGAATGTGTTCTATAATAATGATGATGTGTGCCTCTCATCATGTTTTGATTTTTAAATGAATGAGCAACGTATATATGACCATATAGATGATAATGTAGTTAATGTGATGAGGAAACAGTCATTCTTAGTGATTCTTAGATAACTATGAGATGCCTATGCTCATATTTGTTATTTAAACTTGTAGATTACATATTTGCGACATGTTTGACGAAATGTTTTTCAAGTCCTCGTTCAAGTGATTTCTCTTACTTCTTTATTTTGCGGCTAATTTTAATTTCTGGAAGTGTCATGGAGTTCTAGGTAGTGACCTGAGCCCTAGGCCTGAAAAAGTGGCACAAAAATCAGGGTCACAGGCACAGAACTACTAGGAAAATTCCCCAGTCGTATGCATACCCATGTTGTGCGAGCTATTGGAGGTTTCCAGATACATGCTTTCGCATGTAAAGTGAGCGACTAAGGGATTAATGCATTGAAATGTTAGTCTGTCTCAAGGGTTAGCCTCCTAGAAGGTTTGGATGGCTCTTGGGAGCCTTGTAGAAAGTGGAGAAGGTTTTTTTATTGTGGTCCATCGATTCCACTTCCTTAACTGAAACATAGGGATTTGAATCATATCATAGTAACTATTCGTCACATTTTTAACCTGGTTGGCCAACTACTTGGGTAGATTTGGGAGGAGGGTGTTACACTTTGGCTTGAACAAACTTTACGTTGAATTATCTCTTTATCCAAAGACAAACTTGATCTTCAACCTGGAAATCAGGAGCAACTCAATTATTTCCATACATTATTTTACACATTTCTGTACCGTCCTCAAGTTTCACTTTTACTCTTTGATGTACTAGTTGCATTGGTTCAATGACATGCTTGACTTTGTCCACATTACTATGGTCATCTGTTGAAAAATCATAACCAAATATCAAATCCAAAAACAAGCTTCACATCGAAAATCTTGTATGAGTGAGTGTTTGACACGTTTGTATACATACTCAATGACATGCATATACTCATCCCAAAATTCCCCCAAACAAATTGACTCATCATCAAGAAAAAATAGCATAACATGCCAAACAAAACACACTTGTTGCAAATCAGTGATTGTAAATGACTTCACTTTTAAAAGTACCAAACGGGAATATATAAAAAGTATTTAAAATTTACAAAGTAAGCAAATTGTAAAAAATATTCTACCCATTATTTTCCTAACCCAGGCTTATGGGTTCTCTATCTACACCCGCTTTGCTTCGAAGGCTGCTTTAGGAACTACATCAGTTTCCACTATTCCATCTTTCGCTTTCCTTGTAATGGATCGCATAACCTCTTTATCCTTCTTGGGACGAAGTTTCAAATGGAGTTTCAAACACTTTTCAATCTAGTGCCCATTCATGCTACAATGGATACAAAAATTCTTATGTTTTCCCTTCGACAAGAAAGCCTTCAAAATTGGGAGAGGTTCCTCATGCTTCGTCCCAAAGATTTTATCCATTTTCTTGACCTCATCCTTACGTTTCTCACACTCAGCCACAAAATGGGCCGATGCATCACAAAATGTACAAGGGAACATTTCCAATAAATAATCAAAATCACCAACATTTTTGAAATTCCCATCACACTTATACCTGTTCTTTGGGTTGTGAATTTGATGAGAAGACCTGGACTTGACATGTCCCTTAGAAAAATCATCTCCCTTCAAAGACACTTTTCCATTATCACTACCATCATGGTGTGACATATCATCACTTGATGATCTCTTTTCCTCATCAATTTTAGAGCACTATCTAATTTCTCCATGACCATAACCCAATTCCTCATATCGTGGATGTTTATTCACCTCAACAGGATTATTGATACGGCCATTAACTCTGAGGCCTCTTCCATCATAGCATCCAATTTAAAAGCTTAATACCAATACCCTTGCTATGCCTTTCAAAAGTTGCAAAATATGTGTTATCAACATAGTTGGAGTATAACTAGAAATGGTAGTTACCTCCTTTGGCCTATCCCCCATATTTTATGTTTCATATGTTGATGAAGAGGTGGATGATGACTCTATCCAACCACTTTTACCAATGAGAATATACGAAGAATATTTTAAATTGTCGTTGCAAAAAGTGGTTGGATAGAGTCATCATCCACTTCTTCATCAACATGCCCACAATATGGTTTCATCTTGGAGGGTTTATTTGTTACTTATATATGGAACTATCACCAATATGTTCCTCCACTAGAAGCTGCAACTATAGGCATGTTTTCCTTTTCTCCTCATCTACAATTATAAGTAATCTCCTCAACTCAACATTCTCCATTTTAAGAGATAGACTAATCTCCTCCAACTCTTGTATTCTTTCATGCTTTAGTTTATTTCCCATAATTTTAACTTCATCAGAAGCTTCTCTGATAACACCTTATCTATAAATTGGAGGAAAAAAACCTATAATGATAAAATCAATCATCCTCTGACACTTTGCAAGAAAACAAAATAGGTCTTTAAAAGTAAAATAAGTTTCAAAAAATATTCAAAATGGTGTGTTAGGTTTTCACATGAACTTTAAAAGGAAACACATTCATATGCAACTCAATATGACAAACATGAAGAGAATAAACCAGTAATTTGATAACAAATTTCACCCCTTTTGGGCTACATCGCAGGGATTTGCTCCAATGAATAGGCATGCTATATTGATTTTAGCATCAAAATTAGTACATCACAAATTTTTGACACAATAGTGGCTTGTTTCTCCTACGAATAATTGTCACTAAAAAAAATTGAATCCCTACAATAAGTCATGATGGCTAACAAAAAAAGGATTCACTCACAACACGTCCTTGTATTCCACCTAAAATAAAATCACTAAAACATGCAAAAACTCCACAATGAGTTTTGAAAATATCTTCTCTCAAGAGTATATATTGAGAAATGACTGAAAATATCTACTCTACTGCAGTAAAAACTACTGCAGATGAAACTAGAAGGCTGGAAAACCTATGACTAGGATCTCTCCATGCTCAAAAATTCCTTTATTCTCCTTAAAAATTGTCTCTGCCTATAGCACTAAGAGACTTGATTTTGAAAAAATTCCATCATAAAGTGCTCATATTAGGCTTCCATTGAGTTCATGAAACTCAAAAACCCCCATATAGGTCTTCTTGAGCTCAAAAAGGTTAAAAAATAGCCAAGATATGCTTCTCCCAACCAAAACCTACTATTTATCCTACAAATTGAAAAAACCTGCTAGTTGCATGACAATTTCACCCTTTACATAGTCCGTCAAGTGTAAATTTCACCCAGGATCGATGATATTCCTATTGCAAAAATTGAAATTTGTCTCCTCTTTAATTTCGCCAATAACCCCTATGCACGAGATCAGGGTCACATGGAGGCACAAGGGGCCAGATGTTAGGGCCAACCGCCTGACCCCACTGTCTATGCTCCCCATTGCTTTTTTCATGATCACATTGTGTCAATAGGGTCAGAGGTCAGGGCCAAATTCCCACCCTCGTCATCTTCGCACCACCTCAAGTCATGTAATAGTCATGAGAACTGAGGGTCGGGGCTTATCCGTCTGTGCCCTCTAGCATAGCCTCCTTAGCCCAGTCATATGGGTGTCAACATGGTTAGGGATCAGGTCCAAGTGCCAAACCCCACTCCCTTCCACCTTTCATAGTGGACATATGGTGGTAATATGACTAGGGGCTAGGGGCTAGGATCTCCACACAACCCCTCCTCCCAAATGCCAAAACCATATGACAATAAATATAACCACCACCCGCTATGGGTTAAGAACCAATGCAATGGTGTGATGATAGGGTGAAAATTTTTTATGTAGTAGTTATGGGGGTCGACTCCTTTCCGAGCCCTTTGGGCCTATATAAAAAAAAATTCCAACCATGGTGCACCCTCTCATTGGGCTACGTGACGGCCTCTGATTGGGCTACCTCAAACCACATGAACCAACCAAAATGTGCCAAATGTAACCTCTATGAACTTGAAATGTGTTGAGACCAGATTGTTCTATACTTACACCATACCCAACACAGTCAACTAATAACTTGATCTACATGGACTACCTAGTCAGCAGCCTAGTCAACCCTGATGTTAACTTTTTAGTTATTGGTCAAAAACTTCATAACACCATAATTTATTCATACAATGTCGAATTGAGGCAATTCAAGTGTCATTAGAATCAAGACGACAAACACTATGAATTGATGCCAGTTTCAGGATATTCCAAGAACTTTTATCTTTTAGCCTATTTTTTATCTCTGGATTAGAGGTCCTTACCTCTAAAGTCCCTAGATTGAGTAGGGATGGAGGCTTTTGTTTATAATTTGGTAGGGAAGAGTTTAATTCAATTCTCTTATTTGATAACTAATTTTTTTATACTTGTTATGCTTCTATTACTTAGATCTTATCTTCATTAGCTTATTATGTCTTTCATCAAGTCAATTATCAGCACACAAGAGACATAGAAATTTGTCTCTTCAAGCCAGGGCCAAAACCTCTCCCTCTTGAAGAGGAAAACTCAAAAGTAATTATTCTTCTAGATCTTCAATTGAAAAGTACCATTACCATGACACAGACCGTTGACATCAATATGCCTCCAAGACCTTATCACTGCTCTTTCTAGGCTCCTTAAGATGATCTTCCTCTTATGTATTGTATTGCGCCAACACTAGGGAGACTTGGTCCCTAATCAAGTTTCCTTAAACGATGTGCTTCCTTTCATTCTTCCTTTGGTTTGACCTCTACCTTTAAGAGAATCCTTCTTGTTCCTCTTCTTGCACCCTAGATTCCTAAAGACAATTATCACTTCTTTGCTCTAGCAACCCTTCTCCACATTGTATATACTTCTGAGATAAGCCCAAGATTGAGGCTTATACAACCTTACCTTTGTACTGATTATGATTTCCTTCACGCACTAGATTGTAGACTAATATGATCGAGATATTGACCTCTTCTTCACTTATCCTAGTATCCTTTTATTTTGCTATATCTTCCTTATTTTTTTTGCACTAAAACTCAGACTTATATATCATACTTGGACCCAAAACAGATATAAAAGAGATCCTTTCTTCCTTCAATGTACTTCCACCTTTATTCGCATCAAACTTAGAACCTATCTCGCACTTTTTGTCACAAATCTTATTCAAGAACTTGTTGGTGTAATGAGGTCATAGTCCACTCTTATATAGGGATTGTCTCTCCTATCCTACGCCGACATGATCTCTGCTAGAAGGCCAACTTGTCAAGGAGGTGTATCTTCCATATTTGAGTCGACTTAGAAGGAGCATTTAGACAAGGTCCTCGAGCATATTATTTGCATCAATAATTTTCCTTTACAAGTGTAACACTTCTTCATATACATGAATCTTTAATTATATATATTTATGACAAGATGAAAAACCCCTAAAGAAATCAAGAAGAAGTATTTGAACTATAATAAAAACTTCCTATCTCATGAAACCCTTGAAGCAAGCATTATAAAATACATTTTATTATCTGTGTCTTCCTCATTACATAAATTCATAATTACTTAGTCATTATGAAGACTGAACCTAGTTACAATTTCCAATACTTTTCACCTATGGAGTCCCTCATTGGCTAGTGGGTATAGGTTACCTTTGGAATCCCTAAACCAGCTAAAAATAAAATGCTCCGAAGACTACCTCTGAAATTCTTGATAAAGATGGTAGTGGGACAATTTGTTAGATCTTGGGGATGACAACTACTATAAGAGTCTAATAGTAGTCTATCTATGGTTGAGGGGGGGGATATAGAACCTGTCCCAGTACCCAACAACCTAGAGATCAAAATGGAATTCTATGGGAGCAATAGTGCATAAACTAAATTTAGGTCCGTTATATATAAGGCAACCTTCTTCCATTCCAAAATAATGATGATTGTAGAGTCTTCAGGAATTGTATTCAATTTAGTATGGTTCCAACTCTATTGACTTTTCATTGGTTTTTATCTTCTTCTTTTCTAAGTGCTTTTAGGGGTTTAGCTTTATTTACAAAATTTCTAATGCAGAGATGTTAACAGGGCATATGTTGAATATTTTTTTTGGTTCTATATTAACTACATATTAACCTTGCAAATGGACTAGAAGGTATCAAAAATCCATATGGTTGAACATTATAACCTATTCATAGCCATAACTTTCTCCTATGCCTGTAGGGGAATTAAAAATTTGAAACCATCGAATTTTATGCCTTATTCAATTGAGGTACAAATTTTTCTCTATATTTAAAACTTGAGAGTTCTTTAGTCGAGTATTTCCAAATTCTAGCAAATTCTTGCAGAGAATCTTGGAACGTGTTGCGATGGTGGATTTAAGTATTCCTTTAGATTGTGATTGATCCTTAAGATATATATATATATATATATATATATATATATATATATATATATATATATATATATATATATATATATATATATATATATATATATATATATATATATATATTTCAATGCTTGGGACTCGGATCCATTATAGAGTGGATAGTATGAATACAAAGTATAAGTATGGCTACACCAATCTCCCACAATTAAAATTTATTTTGAACATAACACTAAAATTATTATTATTTTCCCTAATGAAATGATACAAAAAATTGAGTTTCTAAGTTGATCGATTATGTCCATACTACAATCATAAAAATTTGGATTATTTTTTTTTTCTTGCAATAATAAGTGATCGATTTGCTCCATAAAAACTGATAGTTTGCAAATAAGATGTAACTAATAGTAGTGTGTGGATTTAAAGAAGAGGGGAGATTCTGTCACTAATATGAACTGATATAAAGTAGAATATCATACATATAATTGGTCATATGTTGCATGCCATGAGAAATTTGAAACTCTGGTTCTAGTGTTATATCTTTGTTGAATGCCTCTAGATCTAGTGTTATATCTTTTTGGAAACATTATCTATTTTCACACTTGATGAATGCTATCTAGAGTTTGAATCTGGTATGGTATTCATTTTTGGAAATATTGTCTCATATGTTGAATACTATATGTAGATCGAATCTGGTAGGTTATCCATTTAGAAATATTGTGATACCTTACCGGGTTTACCATAGATGAAAACATTCATGTATACAAACTTTTTTTCACAGAATTAGGTTCTTATCACAAATAAAAAGAATATATGTAAATATTTGTAGCAGATATTGACTTGCAATTAAAATTTGTAGTGGAACTAACGAGAAAAACTCATTATATTACTATTATGCAACTTTAGTTGATTAGACCCTTTCCTATGAATCAAACCAAATTATTTATGGAGAAGAAAATTGTGGTTGAACTTACACTAGTGAGGAGAAACAAAGAAGAAAAAAATAGGGGATAAAACCCTAATTACATCACCCATAAAAATTTTGGGAGGCAACATAATTGTTGAAGGAATTTTTACAGTTTAAGATTAGTTTTCCCTTTTCTTTAAATCATATTTGTGTGCATACTAGTATTGTAATATGTACAATGAGTTTACTCTACCCATGGTAATATCAAATGTTAAGAATTGTTTCATCTCCCACATATAAATTTGTGAGTTTATATGTACTATGATTATGTGCTCTATTATTTGTTCTTATTGAATATGGTCAGAGGTTTTATGGGATATTTTGCAACTCGAGTGTGCTTGGAATGGAAAATTATTTCTTCAATATCCACAAATAATTTTGGTGATTGACCAGAGCACTAAGTCGATGATTACTTTGGATGAACATATAATTGGGACACCATTTATCATGGTTGGTATGGCTATGCTCTTGGAATTTTACCCTATACTTTTTTGGTGGAGAACTTAGTGGCATAACTAAAATATGTATATTCACTAGAATTATCAAATGCCTAAGGGGAGAACTTAGTGGCATAACTCACATATGTATACTCACTAGCATTATCAAATTCCTGAGAGTGTCTTTGATATTGTTATATTTTTCTAAATTTTCTTTTCCAAGTGTACAATTAATATTTTATACAGATTTCTCAATGTTTTATTTCTATTCAAATGAGAATGATGTAAACCTTCAACACTACACGTGAAATTGATCATAAGTTTTGAGAGAATGAAAATATTAAATAACAACTAAATTTTCCTCCTAACCGTGTTGATATTTCGTAACTTGGTAGGTACTCCAAGCCCTATGGTTCGAGTTTTGGAGGTTGGGAACCACAAAATTTCTTTGTGTTCTTGGAACGCAAGGTGTGGGATTTTCACCCAAGCTTGTGGGTGTGAAACCAAGAGGACATTCTGAAATGTGATGATTTGAGATGATAAACGACCTCAAGAGAAGAAAGAGGCAACACAGATCACTAAAATCCGAGGTATTTATGATGAGATATGAATTTTTCTTTCTAGTTTGTGGGATTTATGGTACATAAGTCATGTTAGTTTTTTATGATGATGTGCCACAATAAATTTTGTTTAAAACACATGAGAAAGGTATAAATATGAGAGATTTGTGAGTCATTTTCTCACCATCCAAGTGCATCCTTCTCATGTGAAATGCATCTAATACAGTCACTGCTTGAGGACAAGGCTAGGCAGTGAGGTTAAGGGTTAGTTTGGGTTCCTTTTTATGTACCTTGCAAGTCAAAATTGAGCAACAGAGGAAACAACATCATTTGAGGGATATTAAGTGGTGTTTTGGGCATGTTTTGGGTAGACTTTTTCTCCAACAATAGGTCACAGCTTTAACTATAATTTTCAGGCTAGTTGAAAGCCTTATATTCCTCAGAACATGGGGTCAAGACATTTTCTATGGGTACAGGGAGGCCACAGGCCTAGTCTCGTTGGAGATGGTAGGTTTTGAGGCATGTTTGAGGGCTAGAAATATCTCAGAACAATAGAGGAAGATGAGAATATTTGTTTGGAGGGAGGCCACATTCAAGGAATAGGTCTGGGAGGTAGAAACAGGGTTGTATAAACTTTCCAACAAGCCACAACCAAAGCGCCAGATTTGAATTAGTGACACCAAACCTTAGAGATGCAAGGTATGTGATGTATTATTTGTGTTGAGTTGTATATCAGAGGATGAGGTCCTAGTTTAGACATTGGTATTGGATGCTCATGTTCTATTGAGGTAAACATGATAGTGGACCAAGAGGAGCCTGGTGCAACACCTTAATGGACTAAGGTGGATGCTAGGAGAGGAATTGAAGAAGAGAACAAGGTTTAGCCAGCCAATATCAGTTTGGAGAGCTCATCTTCATTGTTGGAGATGTGACATTCAATAATGATAGGTGGAAATCCTCTTGCCTTATGTTAGTATACATTTGAGTATCATATTAGTGGGAAGAGGTCCCAAAATATCTTATTAGTAGGGGGAAGAAGTCTCAAAGTGTTGTGGCCTTGAAGGACGAAGGAGAAACTAGTGAGCATGAATACCCTACATGATGATTATAGATGGAATTATGATCAACTAGAGGGCATATTAGAGAGCTCAATTCATTGACCTAAAGGAGTTGGTTCATTGATAGAGGAAAATGTTGCAGAATGGAAGTGAAGGGCCTACAATGTATAGGATATGAAAAATCAGTCATTGATTGTGCACTATACCAGCTAGATCGTTAGTGTATCTTGTATTTTTTATTCTTGTACCACTTGATATTTGAGGGCCATTGTCCCTGGTATGTGAGTCCTAGACTGTTGTATTATTAGTTTGATTATTATAAAGAAGTTGGGTTGTTGTACATAATTTGTAAATATATGTGTATATTTTGTGCACTATTAGATTTATTGTTGTATATTTTTCTATTATTCGAAGTAAACCTCTTGTGATACTTCGATTGGTAGTGTCAGTGATTTAATATTCTATCCTAGAATTTAGTATCATGGAAAAACAACTTGGTATTAGAGCTTCTTTGAAGGGCCAAAGAATCAGAGTGTGCACAAAAAAGTACAACTTAAGAGGGATTTGGTAACATTATTTGTGGTCGCAATCACTGGACTAGAAAATTGGACAAGCAAAGATGACATTATAAAATGTCAAGCAGAAGAATTTACAGGGCTTAGGCACATTAGAGGATCTAAAAATTTTAAAAAATCCCTAAGGTCCAGAGGAAAAATCAAATTGTGCACCAAGTACTCAGGAAAAATGTGCCTTTGCGTGTATTTTTCTTCGATAAGTGCGCCTTTTTGTGGGTTTCCCTTGAAAAGTCATGTGGTCTTGGGTGTGGAAGAAGTCACTTTTTGGGACCATAAGGCACACTCCAGGAAATGATCCCACACTTGAGGCCACCCAAGGATAGCCGCCTAAGCCACCTTGGGACCTCAAGGGAGCACACAAAGGAATCAAGTGGCCCACATTGGAATCAACCCTGTCTCTTGGGTCACCATCCACCAATGTATCAAGAGAGGGGAAGGAGAATTTGAATTGATATATAAAAGGCCACCAAGAGATGAACATAGGGAGAGCACATTGTTATGCTGGCCAAAATTTCTTAGAGGCAATCTAGCAGTGTGCAATCCAAAGCAGAAGTAGAGAGGGGATTCTATTATTGGCAATCCAACAACTTCAATCCTTTGTAGTAGAGAGAGAGACCTTGCATCAGGTCTTATAACTCCATATTTCTAAGGGCCCTTTGGCAAGTGTGTAAATGTAGTATCTTTCTTCCTAACCTCAAGCAATAAGAGGGGACATTGATGCCACTGTTAGTATTATTGTTATGTTTGACTCTTTATGAGAGTTCATGTTTATGTTTAGTTTAGTCTTGTTTTCTCTCTATATGTGCATATTATATCATCATTTAGTGTGTTTAATGTTTTATATCATGTTCAATAACCTTATAACTCTTTTTTTTATCTGCCTGTGACCAAGGCTTAGAGGCAGTGACCACTCCTCCTAAGAAATTGTGGATTGGTACACTTGTGCACCAAAACCAAAACCATAGTATTGGTGACTACACTAGCTTTACTTTTTTAGATAATGTGGTTATTCTCGTTGCAGGTGTTAGCCACCCATAAATTCTGTCATATCAGGTGATGGCTAAATGATGTTGGATAGCCTACAAGAAACAATTTCATTGCTAAAAATTGTTGATGCTTAAAGCATTTTGATAATATCTTATCCTTTGGATAATTGTCACTACTTTTCCCCTTTTCAACTCAGAATTTCTATTGTCATTACATGAAGAAAAACTGCTGCAAACACCATTTTTCCCCTTTCCCCTTCTTCCAAAACTAACCTCATCTTTGCCTTTCCTTCTCCCATGAAATCCTTCATTTTCATGCCTTTCCCCTTCCCCATTCATCAAAACCCCTTTGATAAGGTTTAAAGACTCCTTCTTTGCCTTATTGAAACCTTCAAAACCTTTGAAAATCATTGAAAATCCATGAAAATCATGTTTTTAATGTATTGTAGACTTAATCCCCCTTGGGCTAAGTCTTTAAACCCTTCCCCTCCATACGCCCAGGTGCCAGGACCCAGTGCTAGTCTTCTAAGCACTTATTGCATTCTCCAAATGTGATTAGCCCCTCCTCTTTAACCCCCAGTCATATCATTTTCCATATAACGCCTGGCCCCACAGTCGAGTGCCAGGCCGCGTTGAAAATAATATCATAAACCTTCATTTATATTAATTTGACATTTTTATTATGACCTAAGGTATTCCACCGGAATAAAATTCAAATCATTCTCCATCGTCGATCTGATCTGTAGATCAACGTGTGCAACCCATTACCCCGGTGGTCCTCGCCAACCACTCACCATCCCAAAACCGGGTGGTATCCATCACACCGCCTTAAATCGGAGGGCGGTTTTTTCCCGATCGGCGGCGATTCCATACAGCGGCTGACGCATGGCCTGAGCACTATTCACAAAACCGTCACTCATCGCACGTTAAAGTTCGGACGTGGACCCGGCGCGATATTGGCGTCCACCGTCCAATTTGGAGCCGCTCATCGGACGGTGATCGCCCTTCGAAGATGCCTGACAGTTAACCAGGCTATGACGCAGCATTTAAAGGATCTCCGTCATCGATCTGATTTGCAGATCGACGGCCCATATTTCATCGCCCGGTCCCCTCATCCATAGCAGTGCTGGTGGTCCCAGCGCCACATCAACATCCACGTGGCAGATTTATATTGGGGTGGGTCTCCGAGGTTTCTCGCCCAATCAGCAAATCTAGACCCAAGAACTTTACTTAGCATGGTTTAATTAAATTTTGAAGTCCGGGCATGTTTTCTAAGGTCTTGTGGCGCCATCCTCCACCGTTGATCGCGTGGGTCGATCCCATCCGACGGCCCACGTTTGTCCCGATTCCAAAACCTGATTTCGTGACCATTTTTGTCCAAAACCCAGGTTTTAACCCATTTCTCCAGTTTTTCCAAAAAACTAACTCCTCCGCTTTGACTTTTTGCCTCCGTCCCCGACCATCGATCTCTGTGCGATTGACAGCTCCTATTTAACTTCTCCCTTTTTCTTTTTGACCCCTTTCTTATCAATCTCGACCATTGGAATATGCCATCCAACGTCCATGCTCTACCCACATGTCCTCCCACAACAATAAACCTATATATGCAGGATTTTTTAATATTTTTTGTATTGTGCAGGGTTCCAAGTGATTTTTCTGCTATGCCTGAAGAAAATTCAAAGGCAGAGGGTAACGATCCTCCTGCCTTCGATTCACCAAATAAAATCATTCGCAGTGTTTAAACTTCACGTTTCATTGGTGATTCATGAGGCATTGATGCCATATCGCCCCTGCGTAGCCCTGCACATCCGCAAAAACACCATGAATCGAGCACAGTTAGAGAAGTATGAGTGCCGAAGATAAAATTTATCAGGACAGAAAATTGAAGACAGATTTATGGGGATTACAACTAAAAATGGATTATCAGAAGCCTAAACCATAGTTTAAAAATAAAAATCATGACTATTTTATCGGAAAAGAGACCTCCAATGTCACCTTAGGGGCTAATTAAAACTTCCAGCCGCCACAGAGCCACCTGCAGCCTCAAAGCAATCAAATAAGGTTGAAGTTATTGCCAGACCAGGAGATATTTATCATCAATACAGCTGAACAGTTATTTCAACCAAAGGAACTTATTGTAGCTGTCAACAGAAGTTATTTCAAGGATGATGTGAAGCCTTGAATTCAACAAATTCTTTCCAGCAAACCTAATATTTAATGTAAATGATTTTATATAGAGGACACCTATGTAAGTTGCTTCATTGAGCCCCCAAAGGCCAAGTAGCCATTTAAGTCTGTATTAATTATTTTTTGAGATCCTTTATCAAATCTCACCTCCTCATTCTTCTATATATACTTCTAAAGAAGATGAGTGAGGGTTTGGTTGATCACTAGTTGTAATACTGAAACTCTCTGAAATAATACATATTTTGTTGAAGTTGAAGAAGAAATTAAAGTCTTAGAAGCCTTGATGATGTTGTTGCATGCTTGTTCCTGAGAAGGCTCTATCATTCGATCCATGAGCTTGGCTGTTGGTGAAGTATTCTGAACTATTTAATGTTTTCTCCTGTTTTCATTCTGTTCCATAATTTCTTACTACGGTAGGTTGAAATTTTTAGGCTAATAAATGACTCCTGGAAGCACCTTAGACCTGTTCATCCTTCATTGTTTTATGTTTTCTTCTGCTGAAGTGTTTTAGAGTCTTTAATCTCTCTCTTTAGTCTTCATGCTCTTTTATTTCCTTAATAGTTCGAATAGTTGGTTTCAGCATGATTTATGGTTTTCCCTGCTTGTCTGCTGCCACTTAAAAACTGTTATTGAAGTCTTCCTTTGAAGTTTCTGTTTACAGTGAGCCAAGGAGGTCTGTTCTGATCTTTCCCTTTGTCCTTACTTAAACAGTTGTCTCAAAGGTCTTTATAGTTGTAATCATATATGTGTTAGGTGTTCCCTCTTCTAAGACTGCAGTTATCAGTGAATATTTTATGTTTTCTATGTCATTTGAAATAAAATCTTTGAGGAAATAGAGTGTTCCCCGAATCTTAGATTTCATTTTAAAATTTATTTTGAAATCATTGTTTGCTTAAAGGTGTTATTTGTAGAATTTATGGTTAGCCCTGTCTATCAAAAATCTCTTTATTGTTCAAATTTTTTTTTCAAATTCCCTTTGTTTGAGAATTAAACTTCTCTTTTCAAATCATTGATGTCCATCTCATTCCAAAAACCAAAGGATCCTATGGCCAAGTTAGATTTTCCCTCTGATATCCCATATCCATTGATGAGTATGTTATGACCTCTTCTTGAATCCATTGCCCAATGAACCAGATGTTTCTCTATTCTATATATCTTTCCTAGACCTCTTATGTTCTGCTGTATCAATTCAACCAAACAAATAAACAAACACCTGCACTTAATAACTAGTCTAAAACTAATACTCAAAGCACACAAGATAAACCTTTGCAAACAAACATTTGAGAGATTCCTCTCTGAGAACAGGAGGACTAGATCCTGTAACTCTAAAGATTGGTTCTGATATTGCCTTGTCTTTTGATTTGCCAAACTATCAAAACATGGGACACCAACATAATGGCGATCACGGTGGGACGCTTCTGAGTTAGTGACAATCTAAGTACCCCTTAGGACTCCAGAAATCCCTTATTTTCAAATACTATACAGTGATTATCATCCACCTCATCGCCACCAACATAATGGCGATCACGGTGGGACACTGAGTAAAATCTTTAAAATCAAACACTCAATGTCTAGTATAACATAAGTAACCTTCTTCAAGCACTACCAAGCATGACGGTAATCATGATAGGAATTTTTGAATCAGTGACAAACTAAGTAACCCTTAGGATTCTCATCGAACCTTATCAAACCTTGAAGTTCTCAGTTACCAAGCCATAAGAGTGAACTCTATATGTTTGACACCCTAGCTAAGTGTTAAATCAGATTTAGGACACTCTCATAATCGATAAAACCGAAATAATTCAGAAAAACCCAAAACATTTCAGTTTGGCTTCATAATAAATATGGAGGTGGAACCATCCAATATCTTACCTTCATAAAAGCTAAAAGTTTCCACCTGGTGACTCCACTAGCCCCAGTAAGCCTATTACTCATCTAGGTTCCCAGATCTCTTTAGGACTATGTCAGCCTTGAAGAAGTTTAGAAGCCTAGTCCCATACTAGACAAAACATCCTGAGAGGTGAAGCTTCCAAAAACAGTCCCTAAAAACCCCCACCTCTCTCATTTTTGAAAAGAAGTCTGGCTTCACATAGGATCAATACTAGATCCCATCCAAACCCAAATCCTCCTTTAATCGTTGACAATCCTGAGAGAATTTTGTGGCAGACTTCTAACTCTAGAAAATCGGTTGCTAATAGGAGCCCCTTAAGAACAAATTCTGTCCCTGAAAACCTTGTTGTCTTAGAGGATTCACACTCTTATTTACATCATACAAATAACATCTTTAGAATTAGATCTCAAGGTGACTTAAACCAAACTAACCTTGATATGGTAGATTTGCAACAAAGCCTCAGTAGAGAAGCCTCACCTTCCACTCCTCCTAATTCCCAGCTTCTTCATCACTTTAGTATTTTCCATAACAAGTCTGCTCAAAATCAATTTGCTGGCCCAAGCATTTCTTCCACTCCAATTCATACTACCACTATTCAAAACACTCCATTTCAGCCCACTTTCACTTTTGTAAATCCACCTCTTGTAAATCCACCCTTATTTCCAGCTATGGCAACATGGTATGCCCCATTAGTGTTACCACAACCTCTACTTCCCCTACCAAACGATTACCAATCCAAAATCCCTCACTTCACTGGAAAAGAGTCTACAACAGCTCAAAAACATGTAGATAGGATGGAAGATGCATTTGATTACATGGAGATAGAAGAAGAAACTGTGAAAATGAGGATCTTCACTCAAATTTTAGGAGGAGATGTAAAGAAATGGTTTAAAAACTTACCTACTAATAGCATAAATGATCTCCCCGCCTTACATCAAACATTCGTCAACAAATGGGAACTCAAAAAGAATCCTCTCCAAATACTAGCAGAATATAGCAGCCTCAAGAGAAATCAAAGAGAGAGTGTTCCTAACTACTCCGCTAGGTTCAATAGCATTTAAAATGCTCTTCCACCTCACATGAAGCCTCCTCAAGGCATGTCCTTAGTAAGATATCCCGAAGGCCTTGATGTGGACATGATGTATCAGTTAAGGGAGAGGGATTACTTAACCTTAGAAGACATGCAAAAAGGAGCTGTGAGCATAGAAGCAAACATAATTGAGAAAAGAAATAGGTTGAGATCAGAGAAGAGGGTAACTTATAAAGATGACACTACACCCTCCACATCCAGCTCAAAAAAAGAAAAGATGTTGGAAGAGATGATGAAAAGGATGAGCATACTTGGGAGAACACAGCCAAGAGATAATCAGAACAACTCCCAAAACAAAAACATAAATCAAAATTTTAGGAGAGAAAACAATCCAGGTGGGCAAAGAGATAACGACCAATAAATTAGAGCTCCCTTCCAACATAACTATGTAGATCAATATGAGGAAGATAGAGAGATGGAAAGGTTGGGAGAATCTCATGTAAACTTGATTGGATCAGACAGTGAGGATGATGTTTTCCCCACTGAAGAAGAAAAAGGTTTCTTTTCTGATCAAGGTACAAACACTTATGGAGATTCTGATGACTATAGATTGGGGTTCGAAAATGAAATCATGGAGGTACACAAACAGTATGATCTTAGGATCAAGGGGAACATAGATAATTCCAAGGACAAAAACACTAACACTGCTGTCAAGAAAAAAAAAAAAATCAGCCCAAAAAGACAGCAGAAAAGACCAACATTTTGACCAAGAAACTAGACATAAACAAAGACAAAGGTGTCCAGCAAGATGTTGAACAGAGTACCCCTAGCACTTCAACTAATGGTCCTAATAAAACTGTCCCAATTACCAGTCCAAATAAGGTTCAGAAAATCAAAATTGTCGAAAGGAATTCAAGTGAAAAGACAGATGTAAATATGAACAATTCTATTGTTCCTTTCAGTCTTGAGGGAGAGATTGCTAAGATAAAATTACCATTCCCCTAGCTGAACTAGTAACCCAAGAAGTGTACAAAAACCAAGTTTTGAAAGCTTTGAACTTAGGAAGTGATATTGGCACCTTAAACTTGACAGATGACAAACATGAGTTGTTGTTTGGTCCAGAAGTTGAAGGAAAATACCAAGAAGGGGTTTTCCCTCCCTTCTATGTTAGCTTGAACATACATGAGAAAATTCTACACAATGCTATGTTGGACTTAGGAGCTTCACACAATATAATTCCCAAGGTAGTGATGGAAAGCTTAGGCTTAGAAATTACTAAACCATACAAATACTTGTATTCCTTTGACTCAAGCAGAGTCAAATGTTTGGGTTTAATCAAATATTTGTGTGTAAACTTATCCCAAATCCCTGCTAAGAGTTTAGTCATGGAAATAGTTGTGGATGACATTCCCCCTAAGTATGGGATGCTCTTATCAAGATCTTGGGGAGCCAAACTTCAGGGAAGCCTTAAAATGGACATGTCTTATGCCACCATTCCCGTTTTTAATCAAAACAGAAGACTATATAGGGAATCTCACATGAAGTACATGCTGAGCAACATAGACAAACCAAAAAACTCTCCAATCTATTCTATTCAATCAAGTTTAGATTCCTTTATCTTATGTAATGAAGATGAAATCACTCAATAAGATAAGGAAAACATGGACCCAATCAATTCACTAGAACAATCAAATCTTCCCTTCAATCAAATTCAAAACATTACCAATCAACAGCAACAAGAAAATGAAAATAGGAATGACATACTTTGGACAATAAACTTTGATGGATCTTGTAATAAAACAAGTGTGGGAGCAGGTGTGTGGATTCAAAATAAAAAATAGAGTTTTTCATAAAAATTGGATTTCCCATGCATTAACAATGTTGCTGAGTATGAAGCACTTCTCCTAGGCTTACAGTTGCTTAAATAGTTAGAGGCCCAGAGGATATCAATCTTAAGAGATTTTGAACTTATCATAAAACAAATCAAAGGAGAATACTCAGCTAAAAATCCAAGGCTTAGGGAATATCGAAACGTTGCCCTTGATCTATTGAAAACCTTTGAAAACTATGAACTTATTTTCATTCCAAGAGAACTGAATCATCTAGCAAATGAACTTACTTTCAATGCCAGCAATTGTTAGATACTTTAAATAAATGAAAAACTCGGTGTGAAGGTAAAAAACATGCCTGCTGTGCCTGATAATGAAGATCACTGGAAAGTGTTTGATTCTGACAAACACATAGATGATTTCTTGAAATCAGAAAATGATTTCAGCATAGCAATATCAGAAACCAGCCATAAAGAAAATTGCTTGTATATTGAACAAATCCCAGAAGTTAAAATGACATATACTGCTGATATAAATAATTATGAAAATCCTTTTGAAGAAAATATAACTGACAACACAGACCAAGAAGAATTGGAAGTTTTACAATGCAAAAATGATAAATTTCCAAGAGGTCTAGCACCTTTAGAACACATTTTTTATTTTAACGATGTAGCCAAAGAACCGAGAATAGAGCCTGTGGAAACAAATATAGAAGAGCATAACATAGGTAGTCTAGCAGAACCCAAGATGATCAAGCTATCCATCACTCTCGTAGCTCACATAAAACTGCAGTACATAGAGTTGTTTAAAGAGTTTAAAGATGTTTTTGCTTGGGGATACAAAGACCTAAAATCATATGATACCAGCATCATCCAGCATAAAATTCCTTTGAAAGAAAATCAAAAGCCTTTCAAACAAAAACTAAGGAGAATAAATCCTCTCTTACTACCTCTAGTTAAGGCAGATATTGAAAAAATTCATGATGCTAGAATCATAGTACCCGTTAGATTTCCAGAGTGGGTATCAAACTTAGCTTCTGTTAGAAAGAAAACAGGGGAAATCAGGCTCTGTATTGACTTCAGAAATTTAAATAGAGCCTCTTTAAATGACAACTACCCCTTCCCCAACATGGACCATATACTTCAAAGGGTAGTTGGGTCTAGAAGGATATCCCTCTTATATGGGTTCTCGGGTTACAACCAGGTGTTAGTGCTCCCAACTGATCAAATCAAAACTGCTTTTACCACACCTTGGGGAACCTTTTATATGTCAAAATGCCTTTCAGATTAATGAATGCAGAGGCCACCTTCCAAAGGGCCATGGACATAGCCTTTTATGAATATATTGGCTATTTCATAATCATTTACCTTGATGACATAACTGTTTTCTCAAAAACTGATGAAGAACATTTGATTCACCTAAGAAAATATTTTGAGAAGTGTAGGAAATTTGGCTTGTCATTGAATCCGAAGAAAACACTCTTTGGTCTCCAAGAAGGTAAACTTCTTGGCCATATAATTTCATAAGAGGGAATCAAAATAGACCCTACAAGGATAGATGGCATCTTACAAATCCGCCATCCAAGAAGCCTCAAAGAGTTGCAATCTTTCATTGGAAAGATTAATTTTTTGAGGAGGTTCATCCCCAACCTTGTTGAGCTATTAAAAAGCATTACAAACATGCTTAATAAAGATGTAGGTGTACAATGGACTTTACCAGCTAAACAATCATTCGAACTGGTAAAAAAAGCTCTTACCCAAACACCAGTCCTGATTAGTCCAGATTTCACCAAAGACTTTTATATCTTTTCTTTTGCATTTGAACATACAATAGCTACAGTATTACTTCAAAAGAATGATTCAGGGCAAGAACAACCAATATCCTTTTTTAGTAGGGCCTTAAGAGATGCTCCTCTCAAACATAACATCATGGAGAAACAAGCCTTAGCATTGGTGAAAGCATTAAAAGACTTTAGGGTCTATATTTTACACTCTCACATAATTTCTTTTGTTCCACATACTGTTGTCAAGGACATTCTAAGTCAAGACCTTGATGGTGAAAGGGGAAAATGGATTGCAACTATTCTTGAATATGACTTAGAAATCAGGCCTACCAAACTAGTTAAACGGCAGGGATTAGAAAAACTTATGGCTGAGTCTAACTTTCAAGCACTAGACATGAATATGGTAGATGTGTTGTAAGAAATAGAAGAATATACTGCTCCTTTTATTGAAGAAACATTTCTGAATTCTCCTTGGTATGCTGACATTATTTATGTGCTTTTCTATTTAAATGCCCCTCCTTCTTTGTCCAAAACCAAAGCTAGATTTTTGAAACAAAAATCTTTGATTTTTTGCATTTTAGATGGCGTATTATATTGGAAAAATGTTGTTGGAATTTTGCTTAAATTTTTACTTGAAGATGATGCAAGAAAAATCATGCATGAGCTACATGATGGAGAATGTGGAGGACACCTCTACTGGAAGGCCACAGTGAACAAAATTCTTAGATCTGGTTACTATTGGCCTACCATTTTCCTAGACACTCAAAATTTGGTCATGTCTTGCCATAAGTGTCAAATTTTTTATGGCAAAAGAAAACTCCTTCCCTTACCCTTACATCCTATCAGAGTTGAGGCACATTTTCAACAATGGGGTTTAGACTTCATTGGGGAAATTCACCCATCCTCCTAAGCTCAACATAAATGGATCCTCACAGCCACTGACTTCTTTACCAAATGGATAGAAGCTATACCCTCTAGAAATGCTAATGACTCTGTCATTATCAAGTTTCTTGAAACAAATATCCTATCCAGATTTGGTTGTCCCAGAAAAATCATAACAGACAATGCTGCTGCTTTTAAATCTAAAAATATGGTTGACTTCTGTTACAAATACCACATAACCTTGGGCCATTGCATTGCTTACTATCCCCAAGGAAATGGATTAGCTAAATCTTCCAACAAGAGCCTCATCAATATCATTAAGAAATTGTTGGAACGGAATCAAAAATCATGGCACAGTAAGTTGGTTCATGCCTTGTGGGCTGATAGGTTAACTACAAAGAAATCAATAAATATGTCCCCCTATCAGTTATTTTATGGCATAGATGCAATTTTTCCTACCTCATTGGGAGTTCCAGTCATGAAACTCCTTCAAGAAGTGGAGATTGAAGAGAATGATATGCAGAGAAGAATCAACCAAACAATCCATTTACAGCAGACCAAAGAAGAAGTTTATGAAAGAACACAGTTAGTCCAAGAAAATATGAAGAAGCTATTTGACAAAAGGACTAAGGCAAACACTTTCCAACTTGGAAATGTTGTCCTTAAGTGGGATTAAAGGAGAGAAGAGAAGGGAAAACATGGAAATTTTGAGAACTTTTGGAAAGGTCCATATATTATTCATGCTGAGAGGGGTCACAATGCATTTTTCCTAAAGGAATTGAATGGATAAGATCTATATGGAGGTCCTATCAATGGCAGAATGCTCAAGCATTACTTCTACCAAGAATCATAAGTTTTAAATCATTTTATTTTACCATTGTAAATATCATAGTCTTAACATTGCATTCAAGGTTATGAAAATCAAAAATACAAAAACAAAGAAAAGAAAGAAAAGAGGGAAGATTGTGAAAACAAGAAAGGTATAGCCCCATACCAAAAAAGAGAAACAAATCTGAAAGTGTGCAAGCTCAAATGCCACTCCTAAAAAACACACTTCTAGTTA
Source organism: Pinus albicaulis (assembly GCA_034641835.2). NCBI lineage: Eukaryota > Viridiplantae > Streptophyta > Pinopsida > Pinales > Pinaceae > Pinus > Pinus albicaulis. Next base: position 279,756,636 of record CM076578.1, on the reverse strand, counting down.
TTCAAATAGTTTAATCTTGACTAATTAGCTTTAAATTTTCTGCTTATAGGATAGTGAATTCGATTTGTCAAACTGTTTAATCTTGGCTTATCAGTAGATAGTTTAGGATAGAAATCAAAGGTTCAAATATGCTCAAAATCTGAACCTAAATATTCCAAAAAAAGAGAGTAACCCAAATCTGTTTCAAATCCTGAGTCAAAGATGAGGTAAATCTGGTTCTAATTAGCTCAAAATCTGAACCAGGGGATAAGAAAAAAACAGCTCAAACAAATTCAAAAACAAAGCTGTAAAAAGAGGAAGTGCTTTGAAAAATTAGATCTTAAGCCTTCATTTTTTTTTTTAAATTTTGTGCAAAATAATGTCTATGTGCAGTTTGTTCTTATGCCATAGACCAACATCAATTCAAACAGCTTAATCTTGACTTGAATGCTTTTTAAATTTCTGTTGTAGAATTTAGAGAATAAAGTCTGTTGGACAGTTTAAATCCCAACAGACTCTAGATTAGGTAGAGAATCATATGGACTCAACTGTTTAATCTGAGTCCATGGAGAAACAAGGAGTAGAAGTAGATTAGTTTTCTTGCTTTCAAAAGAATAAAATGTTGTGAAAGAGTTTTCCAATCCAAGTGCACTCTAAAGAAGAAAAAATGTTAGATCAGTAGGATTGGGTAGGTAGACAGGTTGTATTGATGAAGTTCCATTGTTGATCCATGAATGCTAATATGTTTCAGAGCAAAAGAATATCATCCACAGAAAGGAAGGCAACCCAATGGATGAGGCGACTGATCAACCTCCCAGAGAATGCAAGTCTGAAATTCTTGATGCCTTCAGAAAAGGCACCATCCCCAAGTGGAGCCACTGTTAGCCACCCATAAATTCTGTCATATCAGGTGGTGGCTAAATGATGTTGGATAGCCTTCAAGAAACAATTTCATTACTAAAAATTGTTGATGCTTAAAGTATTTTTATAATATCCTATCCTTTGGATAATTTTCACTGCTTTTCCCCTTTTCAACTCATAATTTCTGTTGTCATTACATGAAGAAAAACTGCTGGAAGCACCATTTTTCCCCTTTCCCCTTCCCCATTCATCAAAACCCCTTTGATAAGGTTTAAAGACTCCTTCTTTGCCTTATCGAAACCTTCAAAACCTTTGAAAATCATTGAAAATCCATGAAAATCATATTTTTTATGTATTGTAGACTTAAGCCCCCTTGGGCTAAGTCTTTAAACCCTTCCCCTCCATATGCCCAAGTGCCAGGACCCAACGCTAGTCTTCTAAGTGCTTATCGCGTTCTCCAAATGCGATTATCCCCTCCTCTTTAAACCTCGGTCATATCATTTTCCATATAACCCCTAGCCCCGCAGTCGGGCGCCAGGCCGCGTTGAAAATAATATAATAAACCTTCATTTATATTAATTTGACATTTTTATTATGAACTAAGGTTTTCCACCGATTTAAAATTCAAATCATTCTCCGTCGTCGATCTGATCTGCAGATCGATGGCGCGCAACCCATTTCCCCGGTGGTCCCCGCGAACCACTCACCATCCCAAAACCGGGCGGTATCCATCGCACCGCCTTCAAGTGGAGGGCGGTTTTTTCCCGATCAGCAGTGATTCCATACAGCGGCTGACGTGTGGCCTGATCACTCTTCACAAAACTGCCACTCATCGCACGTTAAAGTTCGGACGTGGACCCGGCGCGATATTGGCATCCACCGTCCGATCTGGAGGAGCTCATAAGACGATAATCGCTCTCCGAAGATGCCCGACAGTTAACCAAGCTACGACGCAGCATTTAAAGGATCTTCACCATCGATCTGATCTGCAGATCGATGGCCCATATTTCATCGCCCAGTCCCCTCGTCCATAGCAGTGCCAGTGGTCCTAGTGCCACGTCAACATCCACGGGGCAGATTTCTATTGGGGCGGGTCTCCATGGTTTCTCTCCCAGTCAGCAAATCTGGACCCAGGAACTTTACTTAGCATGGTTTAATTAAATTTTGAAGTCCGGGCATGTTTTCTAAGGTCTTGTGGCGCCATCCTCCACCGTTGATCGCGTGGGCCGATCCCATCTGACGGCCCACGTTTGTCCCAATTCCCAAACCTGATTTCGTAACCATTTTTGTCCAAAACCCAGGTTTTAACCCATTTCTCTAGTTTTTCCAAAAAACTGACTCCTCCGCTTTGACTCTTTTCCTCCATCCCCGACCGTCGATATTTGCGTGATCGATGACTCCTATTTAACTTCTCCCTTTTTCTTTTTGACCCCTTTTTGATCAATCTCGACCATTGGATGATGCAATCCAACGGCCATGCTCTCCCCACATGTCCTCCCACAACAATAAACCTATATATGCAGGATTTTTTAATATTTTTGTATTGTGAAAGGTTCCAAGTGATTTTTCTGCTATGCCCAAAGAAAATTCAAAGGCAGAGGGTAACGATCCTCCTGCCTTCGATTCACCAAATAAAACCATTCGCATTGTTTAAAATTCACGTTTCATTGGTGATTCATGAGGCATTGATGCCATATTGCCCTTGCGCAGCCCTGCACATCCGCAAAAACACCATGAATCAAGCACAGTCAGAGAAGTATCAGTGCCGAAGATATAATTTATCAGGACAGAAAATTGAAGACAGATTTATGGGGATTACGGCTAAAAATGTATTATCAGAAGCCTAAACCACAGTTTAAAAAGAAAAATCATGATTGTTTTATCGGAAAAGAGACCTCCACTGTCACCTCAGGGGCTAATTAAAACTTCCAGCCGCCGCAGAGCCACCTGCAGCCTCAAAGGAATCAAAGAAGGTCGAAGTTATTGCCAGACCAGGAGATATTTAGCATCAATACAGCTAAACAGTTATTTCAACCAAAGGAACTTATTGTAGCTGTCAGCAGAAGTTATTTCAAGGATGATGAGAAGCCTTGAAGTCACCAAATTCTTTCCAGCAAACCTAATAGTTAATGTAAATGATTTTATATAGAGGACACCTATGCAAGTTGCTTCATTGAGCCCCCAAAGGCCAAGTAGCCATTTAAGTCTTTATTAATTAGTTTTTGAGATATTTTATCAGATCTCACCTCCTCATTCTTCTATATATACTTCTGAAGAAGATGAGTGAGGGTTTGGTTGATCACTAGTTGTAATACTGAAACTCTCTGAAATAATACATAGTTTGTTGAAGTTGAAGAAGAAATTGAAGTCTTGGAAGCCTTATTGATGTTGTTGCATGCTTATTCCTGAGAAGGCTCTATCATTGGATCCATGAGCTTGGATTTTGGTGAAGTATTCTGAACTGTTTAATGTTTTCTCCTGTTTTCATTCTATTCCATAATTTCTTACTACGGTAGGTTGAAAGTTTTAGGCTAAGAAATCACTCCTAGAAGCACCTTAGACCTGTTCATCCTTCATTGTTTTATGTTTTCTTCTACTGAAGTATTTTAGAGTCTTTAATCTCTCTCTTTAGTCTTCATGCTCATTTATTTCCTTAATAGTTCGAATAGTTGGTTTCAGCATGATTTATGGTTTTCCCTGCTTGTCTGCTGCCACTTAAAAACTGTTATTGAAGTCTCCCTTTGAAGTTTCTATTTACATTGAGCCAAGGAGGTCTGTTCTGATCTTGCCCTTTGTCCTTACTTAAACAGTTGTCTCAAAGGCCTTTATAGTTGTAATCATAGATGTGTTAGGTGTTCCCTCTTCTATGACTGCAGTTATCAGTGAATCTTTTATGTTTTCTAATTCATTTGAAATAAAATCTTTGAGGAAATAGGGTGTTCCCCGAATCTTAGATTTCATTTTAAAAGTTGTTTTGAAATCATTGTTTTCTTAAAGGTGTGATTTGTAGAATTTATGGTTAGCCCTGTCTATCAAAAAGCTTTTTATTGTTCAAATTGTTTTTTCAAATTCCCTTTGTTTGAGAATTAAACTTCTCTTTCCAAATCATTGATGTCCATCTCATTCCAAAAACCAAAGGATCCTGTGGTCAAGTTAGATTTGCCCTCTGATATCCCATATCCATTGATGAGTATGTTATGACCTCTTCTTGACTCCATTGCCCAATGAACCAGATGCTTCTATATTCTATATATCTTTCCTAGACCTCTCATGTTTTGCTATATCAATTCAACCAAACAAATAAACAAACACCCGCACTTAATAACTAGTCTAAAACTAATACTCAAAGCACACAAGATAAACCTTTGCAAACAAACATTTGAGAGATCCCTCTCTGAGAACAAGAAGAATAGATCCTGTAACTCTAAAGATTGGTTCTGATGTTTCCTTGTCTTTTGATTTTCCAAACTATCAAAACACGGGACACCAATAGCAGGGACCTTTTCTCTGCTCTGGAGTGTTGCTTGGACAACTCCCCTTCTTTTCTTCTCTTCTCATTCACCCCCAGTGAAATTATCATGTTCAGAATCTCCATAATTTTTTTTTGTAGGAAATTTACACGCATTTCACTCAGATAGACGCACCCTATTGCGCATGTGCAACCCTAACGTGCGTGAAAAATTTCACGCCTATGTCAGACATTTGCATGCAGAAACCAGAGACATAAAATCTCTTCTATTTTCCTCAAATTCCTATTTGTAAAGTGGCTGGCAGCCTAGAGAAAGACTACCAACACTGTGTGAGGTGTCCCACAACTGTTTAGAACTTGATTTTGGCTACGTTTAAGTATTGCTAGTTTTAAATTTCAAAGTTTATCTTCACAAAAAACCACATAGTTTAAGTAGGGGGGAATTTACTTGCAATCTGAAATAACATATTTTTGTGAAAATAGACACCAAAACACATAGATAATTAGCTAGAGTAAGTGGCCCTAATCTACATATGCTTAGCTAATTTTCATTTTTCCTAGTTAGATCATTAATTTTAGTTTAATTTTTGGGCACTAGGAGTTGGGACCACAAATTAATTATCTTAAGAGAAGCAAGTAATCTTTGTTTCCTTTGCACCTTTTGGTGACCGTAGGCAAGCATATGAAATCTCTCTTCTGATAATTTTCCATCTCCCTTTAGTTGATCACTTAGATTAGCTAGGCAAAATTGTAAGTAGCCCACTATCCACACATGATTTTCTTATAGAAAGGAACAATCAAGCATATATTAATAGGGGACGTGTAAAGGATCACCACATATCCACATATTAAAACTATGCGATTGTTCACTTTTTTCTCACACACTTCCACACAATAAGTGAAGTAAATACTCCTTAAAACTAACCTAACGAAACCCACTAAGTGTCCCCACAGGGGCCATAAAAAAATTATGTTTTAGGTTATTACCATGGGGGTAAGCATCCAATAAGCCACCATGGTCAATTTAAATCTTGAGACAAAGAATTTGAATAAGTAGGGAGCTTTAAAATCCATCTATCCACCCATGAAAAAGAAAACCCGAGCGCCACCGAGACCCGATTCAGAGGGGGTTAAGCTTAGGCCCAGTGTGTGCGGTATTATTTTGGGCTTCCTGACCCATCTAATGCATGGTATTGATAGTTGATTTACCAAGAAGCTGAATACTTGAATACTCACGTCGAACAACGGTACTTAGTGGAAAAATCTAGGTCATCCTTCCCTATAGGTGATAGTGCAGGCAGCACTACATCCTCTACCCATTACCTTGGTCGATTCTTTGGTTGTTGGAAGGCGTCGCCAGTTCTTTCAAGATGTTAGCCCCAGTACCCGTTAGAAGATATCTTTGCAAGGCCCAGTTAAAATTCAGAGTGTGAGGACGTTTTAGGTCTCTAGTATTTTGAGTATCTCGCGCAAAAACCAACAAAAAACTCTTTTTTTGATTGATTGATCACATAGAAATAATTTAAAGGAAAATTGATTTTTTTTCACTTTATTTTATGTATGTGGTCACCATTTTTTCTTTGATACTTCACCTCTCATAGAACTAAATATTTTTTCAAAAACCATACCTAGTTGACACCATAATGGACCTAATGGGACCTTGTCGATCTACACGTCTTTTGGACCTCCCCCCATTACTGGGAGGGTTTCTAGTTATTTCGTCATTTAGGCATCAAAGATGAAACATTTCCACCCTTATTGGTTCATCCTTTATTGGGAAATATTTACTTGGGAACCCTTGAGGTTTACCCGATGCCACACCAGTGGAAACCCCCACAAGGTCACCACATACCACTCCCTCGAGAACCCCTAGGGGTAGAGGAGTGCTACCCATTCGAGAAGAAAAGTGAACACACAGCCGGGTATGTCACAGATAAACCCCATATCTAACCAGAACATTGTATCTTCATAGTGTGCAATGGCTCTCAACCCGCAGTCACCATTCTTAGCATCGATGAACTTACCTAATCTAACCAAGTTAATGAACGACCCTATTGCACACAACCCAACATGGCCCCCCATTCCCACGAATATCCCTTCGGACATTCCAAATTTTGAAGGAAAGAAGGTAGAAGACGCAGGAAATCACATAATTACTTTCCACTTGTGGTGTTCTTTGAACAACATAATTGATGATACTACTCTGCTGAGACTATTTTAGCGCACCCTAACCGGACCAGCTACGAAATGGTATGTGGACTAGCCTTCTGCTACACATGGAACCTTTAGCACCCTCGCTGTTGCATTCCTCGCGTATTTTCAGTTACCCATCCACCATGATTCTAGGTTGGAATTACTGAAACATTTTAGATAGACACCAGTCGTCCATATCTCGGACCATCTCCATGAATGGCGGCGATGTCGTAGTTTGTGCAAAGCCAAACTTGACGATCGAGTTCTGCTAGACATCTTCCTGAAAACTCTCACTGTATATATTTCAAAATATGTATCAACCCAAAAACCTACGTCCAAAGAAGATTCCATGAGTAATTCCCAGCAGCTTGAGCTAATTTACACGGAGTCAGGATACATTTACAACATCCTGCATAACACCCTGCACCTGCAAACTTATGAAGAAATATTAGGTGCATCAAACTTTGTAGATGGATTGATTGGGTCACAGACCTAAATTCACCTAGGCAGCAATAGCTAGTACCCCAATTACATGTATGATCCTAACCAGAACATCCCACAACCCGGCTACCAAAGTAATCATGCACCTTTGCAGAATATGACCAATAGGGCGTAGTCGTACCATCATCAATAAGGAGGTCCATACTCTCTGGCTCAGGGGATCCCGTAAATAGCTAGAGATGCTGATGGAAGAGCTCCCCCCTAATAGCCATTCACAAACCAGGGACAAGGACCACAATATTCCTAGTCCCCAGCACAAAACCTAACCATTCAGAATAATTCATAGGTGACATTTGTGCAACCTTCCCAAGCACAACCACGCCAATCATATAATTGGGATAATCCTAGCTATCCTCCTAACGTGGCAAGGAAAAAATCAAAAAAAAAACTAGAGGGAAATCTTGGACATGGGGGAAACAATCAACATCACCCTCTGCAATCTCAGGCTAGAGGCAACTCCAATTGAAATAAAAAACAAGAGCCAAATAAATCCCAAGGGCATAACAAGAGGGTGAATCTTCGAACCAACCACTCTTGCATAATTTGTGGTGAATACATCCATTACAGTCACCATTGTCCCAATCTCCCCAAGCTGAAGAAGATTTAGGATGACTGTGGACAAGGGGGATCCTCATAGCAGACAGCTTTCATGCAGGAGCCCTTCCCCCACCAAGGGACAGTTAGCACCCAACAACAACAAATAACTCTCGATGATTCCAGAAAAAATAGCCATGAAATCTACATGACTAGCGAAGAAATGTTTTTTCAAACACAGAACTGAAATTACGATACCCTACGAGACACCAATTTGTCAAGGGCTAGCACGAGTGCTCCAAAAGCACCATTGACTATATCAAAGATACGTATTGAACCTTTTCCAAAAATGGCTAAGGGACAAATTAGGCGAGCAGGAAACCATTCCAAGGCGGCCCATAAATATAGCATTGTGGTTGATTTATCCCAATCTCCCCCTACCATGTCAGCTTTGGAGGTATTACAATCATTCCCAGAGCAAAGGAAAGGCTTACTTTCCTCATTACGCACCATCAACCCTACCAATTCATGCCTAATGGGTTTTGATTTAGATAAATCCACCTCTATGATTCATTCAATGGTCACCTTCCAGATATCGGTGTCAGTTCAAAACATCACCATTCACCATTGTATCATTGGCGAGGGTGCATCCACATGCATCATGTCAAAGAACGTATGGCAGAAGTTAGGTTCTCCTGAAATAAAGCCATCATACATCACACTCAGAGCATATGAGAGGTGCCCATCTGCTCCCATCAGTCTCTACCAAAATTTCCGGGTCTGCTTAGCCAGAAAGACAGTCCTTATATACATTGAAGTCTTGGATGCTCAACTGGATTAAAATATACTCCTTGGGCTGAGCTATATTTATACCATGTCAGCCATAGCCTCCTCCGTCTTCTGAACCATGATGTTCCCCCATGAGGATCATATCATTACTGTCGACCAATTGATATACCATGACAATCAATCCCTAACAAATACTCATGCCGTCCTACCTTTTGTAGACACATCTACCAAGACACTTACACGGTACCAAGAATATGGCCTTAGCCAGTTCAAACCATCATTTATCCTCAGCTCATTCCTAGGAGATCCTCCTATTATACCAGAATCATCATCTGATATCACAGAGGCTTCGTTGTGCATGATTTCTACATCAAGCACTGAAGCCAGCTAGGAGACAGAGATGAGCAGTAACTACATTGAGACCTCGGCCCCGGTAGCCTCTCTAGCCTAAGCTGCCTCCCAAACTCCTTTTCTCTCTCCCCCATCTCGTTTTGTGTCGTAGCAGGTCTTGGCCACAGTGGTCTTACCAAACTTATCATTCACAATTCCAGTTTGATACCTAGTACCACCTACCACAATGAGAGTCACATACATCACCTCTATAGGGTTAATCTGCCTTAGTCTAGAGGAGGCCCCATCTATTAAGGAGACTATCAAAACATCCCTTCAAAGGAAATTCTGATCACAAAACTGATGGTTACGACCAAGAACACTAGTAAAAGGGGAAGAAGGAAGAAAATCCCACCATGCAACGTGAATTACAAACTTGCACCATATGAAACATAGTAGGCCACCCTACCCACATCTGCCCAAAGCTGGACGAGTTAAAATTGCTCCTTAGCTACGCAGTTAATATTGTGGCAACAAGTTACCATCAAAAGGAACCAACCACCAAAAATCAAGGCAAGGCATTGCGTACCAATCACGCATGCACTATCTGTGTCTACTATGGGCATTACACCCATCATTGCCCAGAAATTTCATGATACAGGGACGCCTTACACGCCATCAAGAAATCCTATCAAGAGGATCCCTCCATCTAGTCAACTGGAGATGGACCTCGTGTCATTTTATACCTATAGGAGGCACGACAGTCACTAGAAAGAATCCCATCCATCCCCCCTCCCCTATCAAGCATTGTGCACTCTGTAATGAATGCGATCATTTCATCAATGAATTTCCAACCCTAGATTTGTTTTAGCGATGGTATCCTGTCCATGTAAAATACCACGATGACCTTCTAGCCACCCAGTATTCATGTCAGATATGTGGTGGAAATCACCCATTACGCCATAGTCACTATATCACTAGCTTCCATGCAGCGTTAAATAGTTTATGCATGGTCGTAGTACGCCTCTCCCTAGAAGATGACTCTGATATGGAATCCGTGGATAGCTCGACGACACAAGAGGATGTGACAAGTAGATCCATCCTCTTCCTGTCAACTGAAAAGTGGTTAGTCGGGGAACCCTTTGTCACCCCCAACCACCCTCCATGGAGAAGACCAACATGTGTGTTATGTAACACACACAATCATGTGGTCGCCACTTTCTCAGACCTAGAAGCGTTATGCCACTAGTACCTGATCACATCACCAAACGAACAGGACAAGAACCCCCATGTAAGGTTGTTTTACCTAGTGTGTCATGGAAACCACCATGAGCAGTGTTGTACTTATATCCCGCAAGTATGATTTCTAATTAACATGATACATCTATTGGAGATGGAACGTCGAGATCTCATCAATCCAGAGCCCAAAAGCCCTAATGGAAGGAATATCTCCCATAGGAATTCTACTCCCTACCCATTCCCGAATATTGGGTGAGTTAAGAAGACACGTCAACCAAGCATGACCCATGTTCAGCATAGGAAACATGCAGGTTATGCGACAGAATTGGCCACCAGGTCAATGAGTGTAAAGCACTGAAGCACCTCATGAACATTTTTCACATGGTCTCCTCCATCCCTCAGAGGCATCTCTCTAACCAGAAGAAAATCACACACTTCTATTGTCGTATCTGCTCACATTTTCACCATACAGTGAAATGTGAACACCTACCCAAGCTTAGAGCAGAAAGAGCGGTGTTAATTCTACACTCCCTAAGAGAGTTAGACATACCCAAGCCAAAAACTTAGAAATGGAAACAGAGGACCATTTCCCCTATGGCTAATCCCTTCCGAGTGTCCACTTCTGGGATGAAGAGTAGTGTTGGTTCCCACACAATCTACTCAGTTGGCACATATTTAGAATTTGTAAGGCTATAGGTTAATACAAATTCTCTTCTTGATAATTACTTGTGAATGTACTTGAGGTACTTATGTCTTCTCTTCTTTTAGTTAAGTTAATCTTTCATCAAGTCAATTATCAAAACACAAGACACAAATATTAGGCTCCTAGAGCCAGGGCAAAACCTCTCCCTCTTGGAGAGGAAAACCCACGAGAAATTATTCTTATAGACTTTCATATGATAAATACCATAACCAAGACTCAGACCCTTGACCCTTGTATGCCTCCAAGACCTTGTCATTGCTTCTTCATTCACTTCTTTAAGTTGATCCTTCTTTTTTGCACCATCCTACACCGTCTTGCATTTTTCTACACCAAGACTAAAGAGCTCGGTATCTAACTGTATTTCCCTACTCTGGATGTATGTGATCCTTAATTAGATATCAGAAACTTTTTATAGAATGTCCTGTGTACACCTTGAACCTTCACTTCACCTTTTTGGTTGGTCTTCAACCTACACACATATTTTTTTTCCTTTTCGATGAACAGTCCACCCTTTTCATACTCTAACGATACCCTTACTTGTGTTGCATTTCTCCACTGAGCACACTTATTATACTTAGCACTTCACAGTCTTGTAACTACTAAACACAGTCCTGTAACTTCGCATATATATAACAGATTTAATTTTGATTACTTCGTTGCTCCACCTCTAATTATGCACTTTGTTTCTAACCTAACCTTCACATTAAATCACATAATTTTTCCTGAAGTCACCATAGATTTTGTTGCTGAGATTTTGTTTGAAAATCTCAGAGTCACTTTTTGTTCTATCATAGTTTTTCATATAACAATGGGATATTTATAGTGGTCAGGCCTATATTAAGCCAACTTGACCATGAAGAGATGTGATGGTTTGTGAGCCGACTCTACTTGTCGTTTATAGGCCGGCTTGTAGAGGAGTTCTTCCAACGTATTGTTGGTTGCCTTGAGGAGTATTTACATCAAGTAGTATCATCATTCTTGAGTCATGTCTTCAAGCTTATTTGACAAGGTCCTGAGGCATACCATCATTGAATTTACTTCATATACATGACTATATTTATGACAAGATTACAAATCCTTAAAATACATCAAGAAGACGTCTTTTGACTTATAATAAAAATCCTTGCTCATGAAACCCATGAAGAAAGCTTAACAAAAATACATTTTATTATATTTGTCTTATTCTTTACATAAATACATAATTACATAATCAACATGATGACTTACCTAGTTACACTTTTCAACACTCCCTCTTAACTAGGGAGGTATTCATACAAGTACATGGTCAATTTCAAACTAAATAATCTCATAAGAAGAATTGAATTGGTAATCGCATCTGTATAGCATCATATCAACCAACATTGTCCTAGTGCAAGGCCTTGACTATTAGCCCCATCTCTCAACAAGACAATGGGTTACAATGTTGGAGAGACACATGACTAATAGACACCATAGTCCTTGTCTCTCCAAGGTACATACCCCACCTAGGTGTTCCCAGAGTATGACCTTATTGGACTATTCTTCTCTTGGGTAGCCAACCCTCAAAGAATATCGTTCCACGCTACTCTTCTCTTGAATTTTGTATCACATTCTCAAATAGTATCGAATGCCAGATGATTACCCAATCCTTCATTCTTTCTTCTAGGTGAAGACCAGAATGATGTGTCTATCCATTCTCTTCACATGGTCTTCACTAAGACTTACGGATGTTAGTCCTGGTCTAGTGCATGACACATGTAATAGAGAATTGCATGCGTCACTCCCTCTTAACATAGGAAGGACATATTTCAAGTTTCTTCCAAGCAATAAACTTACCACCAGGCTCCTCATCAACTAAGGTTGTGCAGCAGAAATCTAGCTACTCATGAAGAATTCCTCCCCTCGATGACATGGTTTTCGATATTGAGGAATCTTCAAATTTTGGCTTCATAGAGCACAAATCATCCATAACTTTCAGTCATGAGTCATGTCCACCATCAGAAAGTGATTCATCATTATTTCTCATCTGGTGCACCATTATGCCATGCTGCTTTCTTTCGAATCATCTCCAAGGATCATAAACCCTTTCTCATGATGATTAGCAGCCCTGTACAAATTCATCCAGATAAACATATACATATGAACTTTTAGAAAAAAATTTACCTTAGTGTTAATATTTCACCATGACATATCCCTGTAGGCATCAAAATCCTTCATACAGTTTGACACATCTCCTAATGATATGTTTCTCCAAGGGTCTTCTTCTTTACCATACTTCTGTTAGAGTCTACATATCTTCCAAAGAGATCTCCTAGTCACATCTTCTTCGCCTCCGGATGGTAACTACCTCTTAACATGGTTACATTTCATGATCTCTTCCTTTCTTCACATTCTCCATTCCCAGGAACTTACAAAATTTCTAGTTTCTCATTCATATACAACCACCTCATATTCCATCAGGACATATTATGTTGATTTCATCTATCCGTGCACTGAGAGATACTCCTCCATAGATCATACTTATAAATATAGAATTTCATTATCTGCAACCATATGACACAACATCACAACATCCAATGTTAGCATATAAATATATACATACCTCATACCCTTTTCCCTTGATTCATCCTGTAGCAATTTTCTCAAGAATGAAGAGTTTCATTCTATTGGCTTTCTCAATCAATATGTCATCACATCCCAGAAATCTGTTTCCATAATGACACTTGCTCTTGAAGACTGATTTTCATTAGTAATGTTATCAGAGATTTTTTCCCATAGCTGATTCACCAAGAGCTCCTATCATGCATTCATCAGGATGCTATAATTCTTCCTATCATATAACCATCAGAAATCACTTAAAGAAGAAGATAATCTCAATCGTAGTGTAGATCCCTTGCTTCTTCTTTCTTATATTTTTCTTTGAATTAGGTTCTTCCTTTTCTTCAAATGTTTGAGTTCTGCAAAACTATTGCCTTCAATACTGCCTTCAACTTGTCTTCTTCCATAGAAACCCTAGGTTTATGAGTGAGGTAACTTACTTATCCCATGATTTTGTTACCCTCATGATCATATGAGTTCTTGTTTCTTATACTTCCATGATGTCACATCGCATCAAATCTTAAGAAGGATCTAGGAGCCATAAATAGACTTATTATGAGGGAGACTAGTCTTAATGATCTCATACTCCCTCTTTCCATCCACTCCTTACATCCTTTCCGGTGACATGAACTTTCTTGTCCTGTTCATAATTCTTCTTTCAGATTCTTTTATATCTCAAATATTTTTCATGTGAGAGAACCTTAAGAGTTTCTTTCCATGAATTCAAAGGATGCCCTTATCTATGACTTCATTTATCTACGAGGACCATGACTATGCAAGGATCTTCGGTAATACAACCACCTTATGTATCTCCTTGCAAATCGAAGTCATTTAACCAAAATTAAAATGAAAATGAAAGATATTTACTTGGAAAGTGAGGAGGAGATCTTCACCTTGTTCTTCCTTGAATTATCTTCTTCTTAGGTTGTTCCAGACTTGAGATCACATGTCATCCATTCATGTAGCTGAACTTTCAAATTGTATTCTTCCAAGGTTGTGACCACCTCTGAAACTATGATATCCGATATCTCCTTCCTTTTTCAAAATTTATACCATCGATAATCTCAGATTGAGTTTGAACTATGGGGATGTATGTATATCGAGACTATGTTTAGGATGATTGTGTAATATTACCTCATATACATGCATGTCGAACTAAAGTATCACCGAACTTGTGATGTAGGTGACATGTTTCGTAATATTTGTACTATAAGCACTGCAATGTAACCAAGCTGAGATTGTAACCTCCAAACTAAAGTGGATTTGTATCACTGATATCCCTTTCTTGTAACCAAAGCTCTGATACAATGTTAAGAATTTGTAAGGCTATAGGATAATACAAATTCTCTTCTTGATAATTACATGTGAACATACTTGAGGTACTTATGTCTTCTCTTCTTTTATTTAAGTTAATCTTTCATCAAGTCAATTATCAAAACACAAGACACAAAGATTAGGCTCCTAGAGCTAGGGCAAAAGCTCTCCCTCTTGGAGAGGAAAATCCAGGAGATATTCTTCTTATAGACTTTCAGATGACAAGTACCATGACCAAGACACATACCCTTGAACCTTGTATGCCTCCAAGACCTTGTCACTACTTCTTCATTCACTTCTTTAAGCTGGTCCTTCTTTTATGCACCGTCCTACAGCATCTTGCATTTTTCTACACTAGGACTAGAGAGCTTGGTCTCTAACTGTAATTCCCTACTCTGACTGTATGTGATCCTTACTTAGATATCAACACCTTGTTATAGAATGTCCTGTGCACAACTTGCACCTTCACTTCACCTTGTTGGCTGGTCTTCGATGTACATACATATCTTGCTTATTTTTCGATGAACAATCCACCCTTTTCATACTCTAATGATACCCTTACTTGTGTTCCATTACTTCACTGAGCACACTCTTCACAGTCCTGTAACTTCGCATATATATAACATATTTACTTTTTATTACTTCAATGTTCCACCTCATATTCTACACTTTGTTTCTATCCTGACCTTCACATTAAATCACATAATTGTTCCTGAAGTTAGCACAGATTTTGTTGCTAAGATTTTTTCTGAAATATTAGAGTCAATTTATGTTCTGTCATAATTCTACATAGCACAATGGGCTATTTATAGTGGTCAGGCCTATAATAAGCCGACCTGACCATGAAGAGATGTGACGGTTTGTGAGCCAACTCTGCTTGCTATTTATAGTCTGACTTGTAGAGGAGTTCCTCCAACGTATTGTTGGCTGGCTTGAGGAGTATTTACATCTAGTATCATCATTCTTGAGTCATGTCTTCAAGCCTATTTGACAAGGTCTTGAGGCATACCATCATTGACTTTACTTCATATACATGATTATATTTATGACAAGATGACAAATCCTTAAAATACATCAAGAAGACATCTTTAGACTTATAATAAAAATCCTTTCTCATGAAACCCATGAAGAAAGCTTAACAAAAATACATTTTATTATCTTTGTCTTCTTCTTTACATAAATACATAATTACATAGTCAACATGAAGACCGACCTAGTTACACTTTTCAACAACATAGTGGTATCATGCACCATTTGCACCGGCCATGACCATGAACCAGGGGCATGCCCATTAATGGAAATATCTAGGCACCTATGTACCAAACACAACTTCCAACTCCAGGAAAGTGCCCATCCTAACGAGGAATCTAACTTGCGCTCACGCAAGCTCCCATGATGGAAATTCCTCCCCCACTAGACGCCGACGACACGATACACCATATATTATTCATATCATCATGTATCAGAACTATGACTGCAACTACAAGAGTAGAGGAACTACCAACGATGAAAACCCAACCCATATGCACCCTGTGGACCATGTCTAGTTCCACCACATTGATAATGGAATCCTTTTCGTGTTCGTCAAACAGCTCCATTAGGACTAAACCTCTTCCTCATGGCCTTGCGTAGAATCAATCCCCCTTAGGATCCTTATTCCATTCAGATGAGTACATCCTTGAGGCCATGATGGAGCTAGGTTATCCATGGGATGCAATGCATCACCGCTCATTTTTCCACCCTAGAAAAACATTCAGTCCTGACAATACAAGGGAACAAGAGATTTATCCGATTGAATAAAAATATTTCCTCCCATAAGGGAAAGTTGATTGGTTCAAGAACCCCAATCTGGTGCCCGATGTGTTCGAGGAAGGAAACATGTCAAACATTTAACCTGCCATCAAGGTGAATATATCTCGAAATCCTTAAAAGGTCAAAGAAATCTCACTAGGGGCAGCATGTTCACTAGAAGATATAACCTCTTACGCCCACTTGCTACAAGAGTATCGAGATATATTCATGTGGGACTACTCAGAGATACCTGGGCTTAGTCCCACTATTGTAGAGAACCACATTGACACCTGGCCTGACGTACCACCAATATGCCGAAAACAACATCAACTTCACCCATCCAAGACAAAAGCAATAAAATGAGAAATCATCAAGCTTCACAAAGTTGGGTTTATCTACCCCATTGCTTACACGTCTTAGGTTTCCAAACCTATTCTTGTCATGAAAAAACACTGCACCATACATGTTTGCATTGATTTTCACGATTTGAACAAAGCATTTCCCAAGGGAAATTACCCTACCCCATTCATCGACCAAGTCATCAATGCTTGTGCAGGTCACGAGGCCCTCTCCTTCATGCATGGCTTCTCTGGGTGCAATAAAATTCAAATCTGCCACACCGATGGTAAAAAAATGGGTTCACTACCCCCTGGGACACATTCTCATACAAGTTAATGCCATTTGGCCTAAAAAACATTGGATCCACCTTCTAGAAGGCTATGAATTATATATTTTATGACTTGGCACACCTTATCCTCACCTACATGGAAGACCTCACCGTCTGATCCAAGAAGCGTTTAGACCACCTCGAGGATCTGCGAATGGTATTCCAATGATGCTAGCCATTCAACCTACGCTTGAACCCCCTCAAGTGCATCTTCAGCATAACAACAACAAGACTTTTAGGTTTCATCATGTCCCAGCAAGGAATTCAAGTGGACCCCCTGAAGGTCCAAGCAATCAAAGAGGTACCTCCACATAGAACCCTCAGGAAACTACAAGGCTTACAGGGAAAGGCCAATTTTCTAAGACGTTTCATCCCAGATTACGACACATGTGCTCAAGGATTCCTGCGTGTAATAGCCCAAAATGGGATTGCAACAATACATGAACATAAAGAAGTAAAACTCTGCAAATATAAACATGAAATAAGAGGGTTCAATGTACATCCATCATATTATTAATATATCAGTAGAAATATATAATAATCTGATGAGGGACAAGCCACTCAAGCAATGGGAACAAGTCTCCAATGAACAAAACAATCAGCACATGAGCTGTTGCAGTTGTATAGAATGCTAGAGAGCAGTGGCAGCGTTGTTTGTAATAGTGTAGCTACTACTAAATACATATACATATGGAATGTGGCTAATAGAAACAAAATAAATTCCCAGCAATGAAGATGTGGGCTCTAATACAAGATTTGTAGCCAACCCGGAAAGGATTGCTAGAAATACCAAGAAAAATACAATGTGACAAATAACCATGGGGTTAATATGCCACTGAAAACTGGATCTGTTATGAAATGAGGCTATGAAAGATCTGAAATAATGATTTCCTCCTCCAATGGTATTTCTAACTAGAAGGCTGATCCCTCTACTCAGAAATAAACCCTTCTGATGAGCTCAATGAACCCTCCTAGAAAATGCCTCCAAAATAACACAGTTCAAGATGGAAACTGCACTGTGAAGGATAACATATGGTTGGCTTGATTCCAAAGATGTCAAAATATGCCCGGGAGTCCTCCTTACATATCCTCCAATGAATACACAACCTCTCCACTGAAAAAACAAGCCCAGAAATGACTGTAAGAGATCCTCCTTTGCTGCACCCTGCAACACAACCCAGCTCTAAACAAAAACTACGTTGTAGTTGAAGGAGGTATCTTGGCCAAAATTCTAGAATGATGAAATGTAGCCCAAATAACATCTCCTTCCTTGAGGATGAGGTAGGGATTCCCGATCAGGAACACCCTTGTGCTAAATAGCACTGCAACCCTGCTAAACAACAAGAGGAAACAAAGTCTAAAAAGACCAATAGAAATGATAATAAAAACATGAATAACAATGGTCTCTATCCCCTCCATATATAGCATGAGAGCCTCTCCACGTTGGTTCCCATCCATATTTTCCACCAAGCTCATGCAAGTTGTCCTCCACAAAAATTGTGTTGTTCATCAAAGAGATTCAATGCATCTAGACAATGTTGTTGACTTGGTCAAAATTGACTGAATCAACATGATCCAGCCCTTGTTCACACCCAAAGGTGCTTAATCTAGCTACTTATTCTTCCTCCTTTCACATTATGATTGTTTTTATTTCTACTCAAGAGGCTTATGGGCCTCCCCACCCATTTATTTACCAACCTAATGATAAAACAACTATAATATTCCATTTAGCTTGAAGGCTAAATTTTTGGAATATTACATTCCTCCCCTCCAAAATGTTGCTTGTCCTCAAGAAACTGTATAAGGAGAGAAAAATTCTTCCCCTCTTCCTCTTTTGGCCTCCTAATCAATAGATCCCACCACTTCTCAAAACAATCTGCAATAAATTTTTCCTCCAATACTCCCTCCCAAGCATGCAAAACCAAATGGCTCACATCATGAAAAAGTGGAAGGTGTAAGTGGAAACCTTCTTTCTATCTAATGGCCTCCTCAATATAGGAGTTATGAAAATCATAGGGGATCTCATGACAAATGAGTGACTCCCGAACCCATGCTATCATCAAAATGAAATGAGCCATTCTAGGTAGCTCATCAAAAAAATCCTCAACCCCCGGTGTATGAAATGTGTTGGGGCTGCATGGAGAGATTATATTTTTCCATTCAAGGGGTTTCTCTCTCCACTTATGGTAAGTATGGGGTTGTTACTGATCTTGGGTTGAAATTTCATGGCCTCCAAGACTGGCCCAACCTACCCCACAAAGAAAATCAGCCATGAAATTCCCCCTCCAAGAACACAATTTCTTCAAATGGCTCCTCCCATGTGAAGACAAGAAATGTGGTGTGGAAATCATGGTTTGCCCATTGTTTCTCCTAAAACGTAAAACATGTAAATTAGGGAGAATCATACTCCCAATGGGCATCTCCAACTCATCTAGCACTCTCCAAACAAATTTCACCATGAACATAAGAACATCAGCAAAATATGGAAGAAAAAACCAGTGAAAATAAGTTTCCATATGACAACCAGAGAGTGGATCATAGTTCCTCACAAGGAACTAGCGCAGTGCATCCTTTGCCTGCATTAAAAAAAGCAATAACAATTTCTCTCCTAGCCACTTGTTTTCTGCCACAATCATTCTATAGGATAGAAGCATGAAAGTACAATGTGGTGTCAATGGTGCACACCAAGAATCATGTGGCCTCCCCCACAAACCACCGATAGGATGGCCAACATCAATGTTGCAAATGGCCTCAAGTACATGAAAATATAATATAGAAGAAGGAAATATCCTCCTTTGTATAATATGCTACTCACAAGAGGTAAAGGAATGCAAATCATGGTGCATAAGTGTGCATCCTCTACTATGTAATTTGGTCCTTGAGCTGAAATGGCTCAACCAAAAATCCTCCCTCACTCTCAATGAGTAGGGAAGTGGATGTGCCAACATCTTCATCACAATCCAGGCTATGCATCTCTCCATATGCTGATGTATATCCTGCTAGATGCCCTCCCAAGTGAACTCCTCCATCAATGAATGAAATGCATCAAGGTGCATGGAAAGAAAGTCCACATGTGCTGCATGTAGGAGCTTCCTCTTGAGCTCAGAAACTCTAGTCAAGAATATTCTCCCATAAGAATATATGACCTCACCAACCACCATGTATCTACCATCTCCATCCGGGTCATTAAGTATCATGCATGCACCAATATCCTTGGAGTACTCTACCAAAAGTTGAGACCTCCAATATGGATCAACTCTCCTAAGAGATAGCGCTGAAGATCTAAAATGTGGAGCTCCCCAACTGTTGTTGTCTTATCCTTTGACACCCCTCATGCCAAATTCTTTCTCCAAAAAGATGTCATGCTTTACATGGAGTTTCTCATGCTCTGATAGAAGTGGTGACCTTTGGAAGTTGGCCTCCCATGAGGAGCTACCATCCAAAAGGAACCTCATGATCTTGGCTAATGCAAGCATGAGTAGCCTCCATCTACTCCCATGTATGGAGGATTCCTTCCTCAAAGGAAGTACCCTCTGTTTCTCCAAATCCATGGAGCATCTCCCTTGCACCATCAAGGTGCCATCCTCCACCACTGCAGCAACTTATGTCAACGCAGTATATGTAGTGAGAGTGGGTAATGCAGAAAATGAAAGAGTACCTTTCTCCTCCTTGAGTCTATCCCAAACTCTCTGAACTGTGTTGGATTCCTCCAAAGTCTTCACCTCTCTGGAATCTAAGAGTGGTGAACTATATGATGCAATTTCTCCCACCAACTCTAGATCTAGTGGCCTCCCAAGTGGAATGCCCCCATGTAGTGAGACATCAAAATCTGAACTGGACTGTATATATGTGTGGATTGATTTGTCCCTCTCTTCACTGTACAATACAGTCTCCTTATTTTGTGTAGAAACCTCCTGGAATAGATAAGGGTGAATTTTCATCATCCCTTGATGATGATCCTTCTTTTCTCCCCCTTCCATCTGCCAAGATTCACAACCCAAAATAACTGATGCATGCTACTCTATAATTGTGGTTTGGCTCCCACATGTTAGATCATTTGGAACTCATTGTAAAGACACAAGGGCTCCTTCAATGGAAGCAATGGCTCCCTTCCCATCTCCATGTGGTGATGGATCTTCTCCCAATGGTACAACTTTGTTAGCTCTTCTCAGCTCCTCCTCTTCATCAATATCTGAGATTTCTTCATCATCAATGGGGGACCCTTGATCTTGGTCTTCTCTTGAAGGAGGGTTTCTCCATGTCTTCAAAAATAGAAGAGGGTTCTTCAAAAGGTGGGGATATTTCCCTTGGCAAGATATCATGCATGTTTTTATCCCATTCATCTAAAATATGGAGTGGAGTTGGCAAGATAGATCTCTCCAACTCATGCAAAGTTTTTAAGTTTTTGGGCTCCATAAGAGATGTTTCACAATGTTTAATGTCAAATATTTTCACCAATTCCTTAGTGAACCTAGCATAGGTGTTTTTATTTGCATGATAAATGAAGAAGAACTATTAAACCACCAATTATGGGCCATACCTTTGAGGTGCAGCGTTTCTATTCTAATGGCCTCCTTTTCTGAAACTTGGTGCAGCTGGAAATATGAATCTAGCTCCTCCACCCAAGCTTTGGCTGTGCACTCTGTTGATCCATCAAAGTTAGATAGAAAGATTCTACCTCTCTTGCTTCTTTCATGGTTGTTGGATCTTCTATTTTCCTTGAGTTAGAAAAACCCTTGGAAGTCCAAGTGCTCTTTGAATCTCCATTATTGAGACTCATACTCCTAAAGATAGACACTCAAAGTCTCCTCCCTTGTTGCATCTCCTTCCTCCATCCTTCTTGTAGTGAATGTGGGAAATAGACTGTGATGTGGATCTGCATGTGTGGCTGAATAGCTAGAACTTGCTTCACTTTCAAACCCTCTCAGGAATTTCCCACACTTCTCCCCTTTCGTCTTCTTGAGATCTCCTTTGCTATCTTTCATAGCTTGCAAAAGAAGCAGGGAGACCCTCTCCTCCTTCATTTCTCCAAATAATGGAGTCATGCCTTTTTTCCTTCTATGAATCTTCTCTTTTCTATGAGAAACTTCTCCTCCTAATGTCATAATGTCTTGGATGCACAGTTTGAGCCAAGATTATGCTCTGATACCACTGTAATATCCCAAAATGGGATGGAAGCAATACATGAACATAAAGATGTAAAAATCTGCAAATATGAACATGACATAAGAGGGATCAATGTACAGCCATCATATTATTAAGATATCATTAGAAATATATAACAATATCATGATGTACAAGCCACTCAAGCAATGGGAACAAGTCTCCAATGAACAAAACAATCAGCACATGAGCTGCTGCAATTGTATAGAATGCCAGAGAGCAATGACAGCGCTATCTATAATAGTGTAGCTACTGCTGAATACATATACAAATGGAATGTGGCTGATAGAAACAAAATAAATTCCCAACAATGAATATGTGGGCTCTAATACAAGATTTCAAACCAACTCGGAAAGGATTGCTAGAAATACCAAGAAACATACAATGTGACAAATAACCCTGGGGTTAATATGCCACTGCAAACTAGTTATATTATGAAATGAGGCTATGAAAGATCTGAAATAATGATTTCCTCCTCCAATGGTATTTCTAACTAGAAGGTTGATCCCTCTACTCAGAAATAAACCCTTCTGATGAGCTCAATGAACCCTCCCAACAAATGCCTCCAAAAATAACGCAGTTCAGGATGGAAACTGCGCTGTGAAGGATAACAGATGGTTGGCTTGATGCCAAAGATGTCACAATATTCCCGGGAGTCCTCCTTACTGATCCTCCAATTATTACACAACCTCTCCACTAAAAAAAACAAGCCCAAAAATGACTGTAAGAGATCCTCCCTTGCTGCACCCTACAACACAACCTAGCTCTAAATAGAAACTGCACTGTCGCTGAAGGAGGTAGCTTGGATAAAATTTAGGAATGAGGAAATGTAGGCCAAAGAATGTCTCCTTTTCTAAGGATGAGGTAGGCATTCTCGACCAGGAACACCCTTGTGCTAAACAACACTGCAACCCTGCTAAACAACAAGAGGAAGCAAAGTCTAAAAATACCAATAGCAATGATAATCAAAACATGAATAACAATGGTTACCATCCCCTCCATATATAGCATGAGAGCCTCTCCACATTTGGTCCCATCCATATTTTCCACCAAGCTCATGCAAGTTGTCCTCCACAAAAACTGCATTGTTCATCAAAGAGATTCAATGCATCTAGACAACGTTGTTGACTTGGTCAAAATTGGCTGAATCAACATGATCCAGCCCCTATTCACACCAAAATGTTCTTAATACAGTTGCTTATTCTTCCTCCTTTCACATTAGGAGTGTTTTTATTGCTACTCAAGAGGCTTATGGGCCTCCCCACCCATTTATTTACCGACCTAATGATAAAACAACTATAATATTCCATTTAGCTTGGAGGCTAAATTTTTGGAATATTACATTGCGGCTCCTTCGCCAGGACATCCCATTCAAATGGTATGACCAGGCCCAACAAAAATTTGACGCACTAAAATACACATTATCTTCAGCACCACTGATCAGTCCCCCAGACTACAACAAAGACTACATCCTGTATCTATCAGCATCTGAGACCACTTTAGCTAGGGTATTGATCTAGAAGGGCCCAGATGGGAAGGTGCACATAGTATATTATGTTAGCAAAACCTTATTAGGCCCTGCATTAAGACATGAGCCCAAAGAAAATACTGTCCTATCGCTAATTCATGCAGTCCAAAAACTTCGCCACTATATCCTCTTAAAGACCACAACGGTCGTCGCTAATATTAATCCCATCAAATATCTACTCACATGTTGCCTATTGAACCATAAATATTCCCACTAGATAGTCATTCTATAAGAATACGACTTACAGTTTCGCTCCCCCAAGAGCAAAAAGGTGCTAATCTTAGCAGAGTTCATTATGGACCTCCCAAGTCATACCAAAGGATCACCAGTAAACGATTCACTACTGGACCCTTGGTGTAGAGATATCTTTCTTTTCTTATGAACCCAAAATTTCAGACCCCACCTTACTCATGACGACCATTGGCACATTCGCAACCAGGCCCCCCAACACCTCCTTATGGGATATTCCTTATACAAATGATGCATCGACACAATTTTACGTCGATGCCTTACCCACAACCAGGCAGAAAAATCCATTAACCGACGACCCTTGGTGTAGAGATATATTTCTTTTCTTATGAACCCAAAATTTCAGACCCCACCTTACTCATGACGACCATCGGCACATTCGCAACCAGGCCCCCCAACACCTCCTTATGGGATATTCCTTATACAAATGATGCATCGACACAATTTTACGTCGATGCCTTACCCACAACCAGGCAGAAAAATCCATTAATGACTGCCACAACGGAGGTTGCGGTGGCCACCTCTCCAAAATGGCCACTGCCCAAAACTTCCTACGGGTAGGATATTTTAGGCTCACCTTATTTTACGACTACATTTCAGCAGTCAAGAGGTGCAAGCAATGTCAACGCTTTGCTAACAAGGAAAGAGCACCTCTTTCTCCCCTACACCTTGTCATCATCGTTGGTCCCTTTTGTAAATGGGGATTGACATCATGACTTGCAACCCTACATCGTCAGGAAATCACAAATACATTATACTAGTTGTCGATTATTTCACCAAGTTGGTAGAGGCTACGCCCACATATGACAACACCATAGAAACTGTTGCACGATTTATGTTTAATCATGTCATTTCCCGGTTTAGCATACCCAAAGAGTTAGTCTCTAACCATGCGAAGCACTTCGGAAATGAATTTTTCCAAGAGATATCTCACCATCTTGGATTCACACATGAATTTGCATCACCGTACTACCCCAAATCTAATGGACAAGTAGAATTTGTGAACAAATTCCTCAAAACAATGTTATAGTGTATGGTGAATAACCATAAAACAAACTAGCACCACATACTTTTCTCCACCATGTGGGCATACCACACGATATTGAAAACATCAAAAGATTTCACACCCTTCCACTTGGTGTACGGGGTTGAAGCCGTGATTCCCATAGAATGTGAGATCTCAAATTTACACGTTGCCATCGAACTCCTCGATGACACCGAGCCTCTAGAGAAATGCTTGGTACAACTAGAGTTCGCCAAATAAATTCAACGACAGTTGCTGCAAAAAAATGAGGCCCATAAGAAGCGGGTGAAAGAATCATTCGATCGCAACATCAAACCTCATTCATTTATCGAGGGAGAGTTAGTCCTCCACTACGATGTCGCAAAAGATGCCCTAGGTCTAGGAAAGTTTGAAACCTTATGGAAAGGATACTACATCATAAAACATTGTCTCCTAAATGGGGAATACATCCTGACAGAGCCAGACGGAACATGCCTCAACAACCTCATCAACAGTCTTTACCTCAAGAAATTCTACCCATAAGGGATAAGAGGGATCAACCCTAAAGTCAATGTACACCCACCAAAACTTTAATTTTTGACAAAATACTTGTCACAAAATATTCTCTAGTGTCACAAATGGATTTTCAACCCCACCATTACTTTTGATTCGCTGATGGAACATTGTGATGGTCTCAAAGTTTAGCAGTAGTCACCTGGGTCATCTATTACCCTGACCGATATCCATTATTCACCAATGGTGTATGCATCAGTTCAGCGACAAAAAATCAGGCAGAATATTACATTGTCATTGGACTTATGTGCGATGCCTTCAAACAAGGCATCCGCCATTCGCATATCTACCTCGATTCCCTATTAGTGGTGTCACAGTTAAACCAAGAGTTTGAGGTACAGGATTCGCATATTTTTAGAAAATATTTGCGTGCAAAAATATTAAGCCGTCAATTTTGTCACATTACATTCACACATGTACTAAGAAATCAAAACCAGACAGCAGATCACATAGCTAACCATATCCTAAACTGGAATGCATCCCAAAAAAACCATCATACATAAAAAAAAACAAAAACATGAAAAACATAGATACCCATCAGCACAACACATAATCCATGTACACATATCAACAGGGGACACACCATATAGAGCCGCAAAAAATATCTCTCTCTCTCTCATATATATATATATATATCAAAATATATATGTCTGAGTACAAAAAATAGATCGTGTCTTTGACCCATAAGTCAACCAAAAAATACACATTTACAAGTTGAAAAAAATAATGGAAGTACCCTCATAATGAGTGCTTTCCCTGTGTACAACAAGACTCTAGGGTTCTACTCCTCCAAGTGGGGCACCTGGACCCATGGTTTCTCTTGGTACCAGCATTGGAGTCGTTGTCAAAACTCAGATCACCACCCGACGCAAAGTCGACCGATAGCCCCTCTCCTCAGCCATCAGTGTCTCTAACCATGAATCATTGAGGTCGTCCACAAACCCTCAGGTAGGCATCCCTTAAGTCAAGTGGTCCACTCAACCCCATGCATCCTACAGAACGTGAGCCTTGAACTCTAGAGTCGCCATCTTCTCTGTCACCTCTGCAATGCAAGCCTCCGCTACCTTGGGGCGAGTGATCACCGCAACGCACTCGGCAATAGACGAGCTGCTACCCTTCCCCAAGGGGCTAGCCTCCCCACCAAGTGCTCCACAATGAGGCTGCGTCGGTCCCCCTCCCTATCCCCCAGCTACGTGTGGAGTGCCTCATGGCCTTCGGATCGGATTGTGTCTTACCAACTGAGCAACAGGAAGCCCGACCTCACCAACATATGCAATATTAACAAATTTATGTCAGTGTCATCATAATACACATATAGAGCATAAATACTCAAGTAAATGTAGAATAAAACATAAAAACATACCTGTTGGCCCCCATGCATATCCCATAGGAAGACCCATGTCTGGGTCTCCATGGAAGTCCATCCTAGCATAAGGGAAAGGCAGGAACATATGAGGATTGGTCTTAAACCAAGCCTTTGTAGTAGCATTCTAGTAATGCCCCACCCGACCTCCCCCACCGCGAGGCATCATGGGGGCCCACCTCCTCATGCGAGGCTCTCGAGGACACCCAACACGCACGAACACCGTAGGCCTCAACAACACCACTCTCTCATACATGATGTTACACAAGATTCTAGCATACATTAAAAAAATTAGATCCATCATTGACCTTTGAGAGCTCAGCTAAGATCACATCATAGTAGTGACAAGAAAAATTAGAAAAGTGTACATCTTTCAGCCGGCGCAAAACACCAATCTGTGGGCCCGATGCTCGATTAGGCACGGACGACCCTGCTAGTCACACAATGGCTGCCAGAGCACATCGCTCGGCTATCTGAATACACCCCTCCATGAGAGGCACCCCACCACAATGGATATCCGTGAATCACTAAAGATCCACCCTCCCAGGGAGAAGCGGATAGGGAGCGCCTCCCCTTAAGGTAGTAGCTCGATAACAAAGTATATATTCGTCTTGGGATGGATAGCCAATCGCACCCTGGTAGCACCATAACCTTGCATTGCTTGTTCCAGCATCAGATCAGGTAGCATAGTAGGCAATCCTGTGGTCGTAAGAGGTCATTCTCTATGAACTTTATAATACCCCATCGCGCCAACTATTGACACGCATTGGAATCTCCTGCGAATTTCATCCGGAGCTCAGGTTAGTCCCCCTCCCTCCATAAAATCCTATCATTAAACAAGCACACATCAGTGACATTAAAGGCACCAAAACATTGACAAATTTCCCCAAAAAAAAATTCAAAAATTGTTTTGGATTTTTGCGCCCTTGTTTCTCAGATAGGCACGTAAAATGCACGCCTTTTTCTCACATAGACACAGAAATTTCACACAAAAAGGCTTTACAGATGTGAAATTTGTGTGCAAAACCTCAATTATGCACACAAAGTTCACAGCTATGCCTTGATCACCCGCACGGTCAAGGAAAAAATTTGCCGAGGTTCTGTACAAGCCCAATTTATACGAACCCTAGCCCAGTCATACTGAAAAAATTAAAATTCATGACATCATGGGGCCTCCCTAGCTCAAGAATCACAAGTCCTGGGTACTTATGCTGACTAAAATGGAAAGAACAGCTCCACAAAAGCCTCTGGCCTCTCAAAAACTCAAACACTCAAATGTCACAAATGAGCTAAAATGAGCCATATTGGCCTATTTGTCACCCTTTTCAGATTTTTTGGAGGACCATAAAAAGAGCTCAAAGGGCCCAATTGTAGAACCAAAAGAAACATAATGATCAACACTCATAATTCCCAAAGAAGGCTCCACATATTCACACCAAAAAATATTTTTTCAATGCCAACATGTATGCCCTCTCTCATCTTCTTGTCATTCAATGCATGTTTTTAATATATGAAAGAAGAAGATGCTTCCACTTGGGGTATTTTTTTGCAGGTATTGTACAAATCATCCATCGCTCCATCCATTAAAAGTACCAGAGCAGGTATCATTCTACCCTCAGCATGATAGAGTCCTAGAAAAACTCTTCATATCCTAACATCATTTCTCCACAAGAAATTAACCATAGGTTCCAAGCACTTGACCATGTTTATCATCTCCCCACCTTGCACATGATAAACATCCTTGTCAGACAGTAGAGCCTCCCCTATATGGCACTCGTCACTCAAAGGAAACCATACATCAGAAAAATCACGATGCCATGGCCATACCACTTCTGTCTGAGAATCACTTCATGCCCATTCATTGACCATGCATCAAGTCAAGTTTTACCATATCGAAATAAAACTGCTTTCCTGGACTACCATGGTTTGCAAGCAAATCGAAAGCGCACCACCACACCTCGCATTTGGCCTACCATACCCCCATCAACATAGCCCATCTGTGATATTTTCCATCCACTTCATCACCCCCACACAAGAGACCAACCAATGGGGCCCCCACCTTCAGAAAAAACACCCTCCTCACATAATTAGTGAGCGATAACTTTCATGTTTATGGGCACCCGTCTCTGTGTTTTGTACAATGCAATCCCATTGTTTCATTCTTTTGGTAAGTGTACAAAGACCACAAGCGGTAAGAAAATTCCCCCACTCATCCATCCATTTTTCTCCCATGGCAGTAGTCCCTAGTCATCCTTGGTCATAGTATCACAACTTTCATGCATAATCCACCATGACATTCATAACCAACATATACCCACCCTACACGTCCTACTGACTCTAGGGATTTCCTCATCATAAATAGTTATGAATGCCGCCAAGCTACTTTTTTATACTCCAACCTTGGGACACTGAATTCCAATCATCAGTTTTTAGTCACCCCTCGCCATCATGTGTATACTAAACCCATCAAATCTGAGACCCTATTCCCTTGCATTAGTGACTATATCATTCAGTTGAGGATTCCTTTTTGTCAAATTCAACTCCCATTTTCCAAAAGGGAAGTGGTACCTTCGATAGCCCCTCACCACAATAGGGGCATCCTCGGGTGGCATTGTGGGGCAACTGTTATCACTAGAAAATAGGACAAGCAAAGATGGCATTATTAAATGTCAGGCAGAATAATTTACAGGGCTCAGGCACATTATAGGATCTAAAAAAATTTTAAAATCCCTAAGGTCTAGAGGAAAAATCAAATTGCGCACCAAGTACTCAGGAAAAATGCATCTTTTCGCTCATTTTTTTTCGATAAGCGCGCATTTGTGTGGCTATCCCTTGAAAATCCATGCAGTCCTGGGAGTGGTGGAAGTCACTTTCTGGGACCACACGGCATGCTCCAGGAAATGATCCCACACTTGAGGTTGCCCAAGGACAATCGCCTAAGCCACCTTGGGACCTCAAGGGAGCACACAAAGGAATCAAGTGGCACACAATGGAATCAACCCTCTCTCTTGGGTCACCATCCACCAATGTACCAAGAGAGGGAAGGAGAGTTTGAATTCATCTATAAAAGGCCACCAAGATATGAACAAAGGGAGAGCACATTGTAATGCTAGCTGAAATTTCTTAGAGGCAATCCAGTAGTGTGCAATCTAGAGAAAAAGTAGAGAAGGGATTTGGTTTTTGGCCATCCAACAAATTCAATCCTTTGGAGTAGAGAGAGAGAACTTGCACCAAGCAACTAGAAGGTAAAAATGTCCTTGCATCGGTTCTTAGAACTCTATAGTTCTAAGGGCCCTTTGGCAAGTGTGTAAAGGTAGTATCTTTCTTCCTAACAGTAAGAAATAAGAGGGGACATTGATGCCACCGTTAGTATTATTGTTATGTTTGACTCTTTATGAGATTTAATGTTTATGTTTAGTTTAGTCTTTTTTTCTCTCTATATATGCATACTATATGATGATTTAGTGTATTTAATATTTTATAGCATGTTCACTAACATGCTAACACTTTTGTTTATCTTCCTGTGACCAAGGCTTAGAGGCAGCAACCACTCCTCCTAAAAAATTGTGAATTAGTACACTTTTGCACCAAAACCACAACCACATGTATTGTGAAACACGTAGCTAGAGGAGGCCGGTGACTATGCATTCTACAATTTCAACTAGAAATGGGTTAGATTGAGGCTTAGGATTGTTCAATGCATAGTGGGAGAGGCCATCAATATTTGATGATGCAATAGTTGAGCCTGGAAAAGAGGAAAGTTTCAGATCTGAAGTTGAGAAAATAGTAAGTGTAGATCAGCCTTAAGATAATTTATATCAATCATTAACTTCAACCAGAAAATATTATGCAAACGGAAGAACATGCGTGCACAAAAAGACCCAGCAGCATTAACTGTTAGAAGGAAAAATAACTTGGGAGTGATGAAACACTTGTAAAAATTGAATGACTGACTAAAAAAACAATTTTACAAGGTAAATATAGTAGAAACATTAGTAAATATAAGAATAAATGGGGAAATCGACACTTGCAAACAAAAAAGTGACAAAAACTGACAGAAAAAACAATAAAAAGTGACACTTTAGAAATTACCTGAAAAAACGGTGCAACCCGAATATGAATCTCCCTTATCTCATGGGTAAGACTAGCGCTCCAATATTGAGTGTGCAAATGAGCTCTAAAAGCCTCTATTATATATATTTATCCCCCACAAGATTAGGTTAGGTTTTATGACGTTGATGCCTAAAATCATGGAGAAAGTGACACTTTTCCTTAAATCAGGAATTCATAGGTGTTTTCGTACTCCCTAAAGTTTTCTAGGGATGTGAAATTTCTTACTCTGGAAGTTGCACAGTCCAATGGCATGAAGGAATATGAAATTCATAGTGACAAGGGATTGTGCATTCCACTGGCTCATTTGATTGAGTAGTTATGACTCTCAGTGGAAGATTGCATAGTTTACTCTCTCTATGACTACATGCCTGATAGGATTATGCAGTTAAACTCGTCAAGGGATAGTTTACTTTCTCAATGACTACATGCCTAATAGGATTGTGCAGTTTAACTCCTCAAGGGATTATGTAGTTCCTAGAGGCAACACTAGCAATCAATACTAGATCAAGATAGGATACCTTTAGGTTCCTCATTCATTCAAATTTTGTTTGTATCATCAAGTTATCCATATCTAATTTTGTCGGAATATTTCTTATTTTCAATTCTTAAGCGGCATCAAAGACATTCTCAGTACTTCTCAGGTATTTTTCATGACTGTCATAATGTTCCCTCCCTCTCAATTGGGGATATATACCCTCTATTATGTCTAGGCTCCCTCTTAACTGGGGAGATGTACTCTTTCATTCTAACCATGTTTCTTATTAACTTAGAGAGATAAGAAATTTTATTTTTTCTAGAACATGGAGAAGTTTCAACCTTTCACAGCTTCATCAAGGTCATTTTGATCATCCTTATAGATTTCTTCATCATGCTCATCATTATTTTCCAATTATGAATATCTCCAACATCTTGAAGATTATGTACCTGCAAAAATTTAATAACAAGTACAACCATATACAAACATGAAGTTAATTATATCAAAATCATGTCGATACAATAACGGAAGAATTATACTTTAGACATCAAATAGTTAAACCTAGTTAGGTTCATAATCAGTAAAAGACACATCTAGACTTCAATTTCTTGCCACGGTTTTGTTAAAAACCCTAGACTACAACATAAAGTTACTTAGTCAGGAAATCAATCTCATTCTACCTAGGGCCTCACTATTATATTCAAAGATATATGACAAATTCTATTATGATCCATTACAATCCCTAGATTCCATCTTAGAGACACAAATCAAATAAAAATTATATAACTCATCCAAGGGTTCAACAATTTTGAAAATTTATATGTTAGAATCTACTACGGTTTGTTGAAAACCCTATATTAGAAACAATATCATCATATCCTAGAATATCAAATTTCTACTAGGGATTTGTTACAAACCCTAGAATTTACAAACTATGAGCATCAACAATTAGGTTAGCATATATACATATATAGAATTTCATAATCATACACAAGCATAGTACAACAATATATACTAGGTAAACCCAAGACACAAATATCAATATATTAAATTTATACATACAAAAATTTAATTTAGACTAGAGTTTCAATCATATAGATGAATATATATAGTCTTAGGTAAAATAAGTTCTTTCTTATAAACCATAATTTACCAAACCCTAAAGATATAGGGCTTCAACACATAACACATCAAACCCTAAAGGACTAACCATTTCCATTATAATAATATCAAAACCATAAACCTCAAAAGAATAGTATTTTCAAGATTTCATCAATATCCCTAAGTAGACTAGGGTTTCATAATTAATATTGGCAAATATCGTTAGGTTAGGGTTTTATAGTGAACCTTTTTAGAGTTTCAAAAAAATGATAATATAATGAGGATAGATTAAATCTAATGCTTAATCACCCTAAAAATAATATTTGTGATTCAAAACCCTAGACATAGCGATGTTATTAATGTAAAGAAAATTTAAAAAGAAAGAATGATTATACCTTTTGCATGAAGATGACTTTATAAAAAAACCCTATAGTTTAAGATATATCTCGAGTTGTTCTTTAACAAACCTTGTATGACATTAATTCTTAAAGGGCTTCCTTTGCAATAGATCTTCTTCTGTACTTCAATTTTATCCTTTGAAGTCTCCTCCATATCCTTTGAGCATTTAGCGAGCTTTTCTAACCTAGGCAAAATATAAAGAGAAAGGTTACTAGCATATAATAAAAACACATCTTGATAAGAGAGGAAACCAACATAAAAGATAATACAAGAAGTAAAATAAATATCTTTGGTAACATGGTGAGGGATCCCTCTTAATCCAATATTGAGGGAAACCTATAACTTTATCAAAGAAATTCAAAAATGTTCTAACAAGGCATATTATACCTACAATTTTTAAAAATCAAAACATAAAATAAACTAATTCAAAACATAAACAAAAGACTAAGAGAGAAAGGACTTAGTAGTGTATAATTCCTTGACCTTCGATTCTTCATTCTTTCTCTTCTTTGGTGGTGCTTCATCAGTAATATTTTCTTGATACCTATCACTTATTTTATTCATTATATTCTCAAGACCATGGCTTTTAGAATGACCCAACTTATGACAATTGTAATATGTAATCTTTGATAGGTCTACTTTCTTCTTTGGTCCTCTGTACTTCTTGAAGGTTCCCTTATTCTTATGATGAGAAGAATAGGAATTTGAGATGTTCTCTTCTTCATTATCCTTATCGTTGCTTACTAATGATATTTTAGCTTCTTCTTGACTACATGCATTCCACATTTGTTTGAATATTGGAGTATCCTTCCAAGTCTTGATTCCTGATGCAAAGGCATTTCAAGATGTTGGTAGTCCTAGAAGGGAAGACAAGCTCTTTTTCTGGTACACTTTCATCTATTACTTGGAGTTCATCTCTGATTCTCGATATCCTTATAAATAAGGATGTCAGAGTATCATATATTTTCATTTTCATAGTTCGTAATTCATTCTCGAGGCTTTCAATTGACCAATGTTCTTGATTGTGAATAATTTTGATAGAGCCTCATACATTTCTTGAGAGGAATCTATGTTGGATATATATGAAATGAGGTTGTCCTTTACTCCATCCACTATTAGTTTCATGGACAATATTTTGGTTTCTTTGAAATTTTCTTTCTCTGCTTCACTTTATTCATCTATAGGTTTCTTGAAAATTCCTCAAAGTAGATCCAAATTGTATCTTCTCGAGGATCAGATCTATCCTCTTTTTCCGTGCCCTGTAGTTGGAGGTTTTATAGGTCACTTTAAGACATCCAATAAATGGGCCTCCTAATGGGATATATCAACATAATATTCCCCCTTTTTATCATCACTACAGAAGGCCCTAAGAATATTCCTTTCATCCCCCATAGTTTTAGCCCTAAACTGCATCATCTGAGCTTGTTTTAGGACCAAAGCTCCTTGGATGCCTACTAGAGTGGGTTCACCTACAGGTTGCTCCACTTTGGCAAGCGTTGATCACCATCAGGTTGCTCCCCTTTGCACCTATATTGGTTCTAGAAATCTAGGAGAATGATTGGGATTCTAGAAGCTTCCCTTTCTAGAAGTTTCCATGAGTTTTTACAACCATTTATCTTGGACAAATCATTCAGATCCTATCCTACCCTATTTTGTAGTTTTCACCCTTTATCCTTTAATAATACCCCTCCATCAAAGGTGGATATCAATCCCAAGAATGGTAATTGGATAAGAACTCCCAACTTACCCTACTCCTTTCTTTATTTACATCATTCCATATGCAAGAGATTGGCTTTTGGAGAGTGATTTTTCCCTTATGTTGTTGTAGTGAAATTCTGTCATCTCATGCATTTAGGTTGATAGGAGGTGCACATTGTGACAAGGAAATGACAAGTCAACAACTTAGAGGAGCTCTTCTACAAGATCAACTTCTATTTATGTTTGTAATCTCCTTCCATTTATATTAATGCAAATAATTCATTTTTTTCCTATATGTGATGTTGTTATTTAATATATTTCAATACCATGTTGATCTATTGAATAGAGTATTTAGATTATATTTCATAGATCTCGTACTTTCTTAGCTTGTGTGATGTGATTGGGAAGGTTATAATTTTGGAAGTTAGAGCTGGAATTGGAGAATCCAATCTAAAGAAGGAGTGAAGTAGGCGACAGATTCCAAGTAGGACTCACTCTGTCATATATTTACTTTAAGGAAAAGCATTGGGTTCCTTATCTTTCTGTTGTTATAAGTTAGCCACCCACCTAGGAGAGATACATTTGTCCGCAATTGTAAATCTTGTATAAAAAAATGGTGATTATAATGGGCAATGGAGTATTATCTTGGTGGTTTCCTTCTCCATTATGTTTGATTACCCCTTTGACATACCTTTTTTGTGTTATCCAACCAAGAACATACCTAAGTAATTTCATTGAGTCTCATTTTCAATTATTTTGTTGAAATCTTCTTTCCCAAGATCAATGCTCCCCCAATGCCTCTGACAGAGAATTGCACCTCACCTGGGCCCACTTTGTGCCTGCGTTGAAAAGCACTGGTGCCTCTTCTACACCTGCATTGGCCCCCTTTTTTACACAAAATTTTCCTTGGTTTCTGTGCCTCTCTTTGATCATCCTACTTCCAGTTGAACTTCCTTGAGTCTTGAATGTCTTGTGGTCTCTCTAAAGCCTCCATTTGGATTTCATTTGTGTTTATTTTCCTTTGGTAAGAATGGGTTTTGATTGTTATTTGTTATTATCACTTAGTTACTTTCAAATTTATTTCGTTTGATTGTTGATCACTTGGATGAATTGTTTCTCTAGTCCTGATTCTGAAAGGTGTATTTGAATCAGTGATCAAAAATTTGCATCTTATTTTTCTTCACTTCGAAAATTAAGTGTAGTGAAAGGAAAAATCTTTGCATTGGTATTTAGAGTTTTTTATATGCATCAACATAAAAACAGTTACATTGAAAGGGAAATTTCATATTGTATCTTGTTTTCTTCATATTGTATGCTACATATTAATTGTTTCTTTCGTTCCTTAGATATATTTCCATTGAAAGAGAAAGGTTTCAATTTTCTCATGCTAGATTTTCATTTTAGAGTATTCAGGTGACATTCGTGATGAACCCAAAACTGAAAATTAATCAAAGATAAATAGTAAAAAAAATTTAATCAACCTAAGGATCATTTGGAACATTAACACAAATATATAGAGGTCTAGGCTACAGACGTGTTTTGGCATCATTAAATGTAGGAGTTGTCGTTGTTTTCCAGCATTGCATCCAGGGGGTGAAATATCGTTCCACATAAGTGTATAAGACCATTATCCATGTGCCTTCAAGTATATCGTATGGTGCTAAATGCATGAAAAGTATATGATAACACTCTCATCGAACTATTACGCATAAAAAAAACACTACTAAGGATTGTACTCCCACATATCGTCGAGTATATTTTGGGAGTCCCCTATAGGTTTCTATCCTCACCATAGGTAACCGAGTCTACTGCCTTGTATACTGTGATACACCGAATAAAAAATTCAGGGAGATTTTATGTATTATGTTAAGTCCTTGGTTCACCAAGGTGTATATTGCAGTTCACGGTTGCTTGGTAATCCTTTATGCCTAGATTACCCTCTCTTTTTTTATTTCTTCTTGTGTTAATAAATTACTATCTAACGTGGAAGAACAAAATCCCCCTCCCCATCATTCATGTAGAATGTAAAATAAGCCCCCACTTCCTCTAGAGGATACTCCTAACCGTCATCAAAATCATAAGAAAACATAGACTACCAAATCAAGAACTTTAGGAACTACTTATGGCCCTCTTAATATTGATCTACCAGAATCATCTATCCCTTTGAGTTCCAAACTTCAGATTACATCCACTCCTATTAGTGATACTAACACAATAGAAATATAAGTCCTTGAAATGTTCTTACCTGAGATCATTGAATTTAACCTTCTTGAGTTAGACCCTTTGTTTCCTGAGGTTTTCGAACCTAAGGAGCCTTGACCATCTTTACCTACTACTTAGGGACCTTCCTCTTCTCTTCCTTTGTCTCAGATGGAACCTATATGTTATAGGTCAGTTTGGGCACCATTCCCAATGACCTAGTTAACTGGGCATCATCTCCAGGACCGATGATCAAAGGGTCTATCATTTCCTATCATCTCAGTTGCTATATTCCCTAAAATAGGAAACAACATGAATCAAATAGTGACTTTCATCAAGCAAGACTTTTCCATGGTTTGAAGCTTATTATTATACATATGAGAGCTCACCAACGTAGGCTCTAAGGGGCCTAAGTGTGTTGCGTATGCAAGTAGCCCCATTCAATGCTGCTCTGCAGAGCATTTCCCGACATTCAAAGGTGCATTGGTCACATTGGGAGAGAAATTCTCCTTGTTCCGGAATCTCCACTTAGCCAGTGTCTTCTAGAAGGGTTCACATGTGTCATGCCTCGGATCCAAGTGTCCATTTTACATATAAATGAATGGAAAAATTTCTTGCCTATTTTTGGAATGCAATTTATTGCAAAAAAACCTACAGTTCATCTATAAATTGAACACAGATATAAGTGTTTGAAGAGGAATAATCTGAGTAGAGAAATGTTGGAGAATTTTCAATAGAGAGTTTGATTTGTGGAGATGCTGCTGGAGAGACTTGTGTTTTGATGAGACTTGGGAACATTGCTGGAAGGTCACTTCAAATCAGTCACTAGGTTGTAACCTCTCCTTCTATCATCAATAAAGAGTACTTCTTATTTTTCCCTACATGCATCTATGATAACTTTGATTTTCCATGTTGTAAGATCTTGGTTGATGAATGTAGTTTATTCTTAACTGATTTAGATAACTAGCTTGAATAGATATCTATATTATTGCATCTTCTATTTTTTTAGTGTTCTTTCTTGCAGGAAGCATTCAGCCATTTAAAATCGCTTGAATTTGAAGCTGTAGTGGGAGCGACAGAAAGGAGCCATTTGGAAGCAATTGAAACAAGTAAGCATCAAATCCTCTCTGTGTATCTATTTAGAGTTAGGAAAAAGGGTAGTATATTCTTTCACCTGTTGTTCTAGACTATACACTGGTCTAGGGAAGCGTATTTTATCTGTAGATTACAATTATGGCCCAACACTATATATATTAGGCCTGACAGTGAAACTCTTCCATACAAACTTGTGAGTATTAAAGAGATCCCTCAAGAAGAGTCTCATCCTTCTACTCCTATTCATTAGGAAAGGACTTCACTTTTATTAAATCAATCATCTTCCACCTCTTTAAACTCCAACACAAACTCCTTTACCTGATTGTTTGGGCTTATCCGTAGATCTCTTATGGAAATCTTCATCTGGATTGTTATCCATGACTAGAAGTGATTCAACCTTCCATCCCATGTCCACCACTATGGTTGAGACGTCATGTGTCGCTACCTCATCTATGTTAGTGGCATCAGCAAAAAATCATTTTTATGGTAGCATGTTTATCCCGCCCAGTTACCAGTCATTATCTGGTACCTTTTCTAGTGTGAATTCTAGTCCTTGGACCTCTCCCATGTCATCCAATTCGGGCATAACATATGGTACTTATTTTATGAATTCCACATAGTCTAATCCTCTTCCTCCACCTACTCCTACGATAGAGCAGCAGGTTGGCCCTTATGTTAGTGGGAAAAACTACCCTCAGCCTAACTCTCTTTATGTTGGGTAGCCTCCTTCTGGATCGCATTTACCTCTATCATCCCCTCCTCCCTTGGAAATGAGGAAACCTATTGTTGGTATACCAAAATAGGTATCCTACCTAATTATAGTCCTACTTATCCTAGAATTGCTACCAGTGTTTGGCAACCTACTTTCCCCATTCAACCTAATTCATTTTGGGATCAATTGTTGAATCCTTAAAGTGTGCCATCTTCGTCTCAAATTCCTATCTATCTGTCAACACCTCAACAAGATAAAATACATGTGATCCAACCTTTACAACATATTCCAATGGTATTTGGTTCTCCCTAGGTCCCTCTTAACCAACCTGGAAAAGGAGCCTCACCTTCTCAATCACCTAGACAAAGTACTCCTCAAGTTCTGATAGGTCAAGTTCTTCAAAATTGGGCGCAGTCCCAATTGAACCCACCTTACTAGGGGGTAGTGCATACCCCTATTGGGAAATAGTATTAATCACATCAAGCACCTTTTCCAGGCCAACATGTCCAAACCCAACTATACTGGCAGTTTTATTATCATCCTAGGGTTGGATAACAAGGTCACTTGTATGATAGTTATCAGAACCCTCCATATTCAGGTATCTAGGTTCCTTATTATCATAACCCTCCTTATATAGGAACGAAAGTGATTTTTTCTCAAGTTATTCCTTCGTATCTAAGTCATCATCCTACGAAATTTAATCGAAAGTTTCCTTTTATGGATACTCTCAAATTTCGAAATTAATTTGGTTAATAATGACCACATCACTCATTTTCCATGGTGGTTGATTATTCCCACCAAGTTTTCTTATGATATCCAAAAATTCAATGTGACTCTTGGAGAATACCCATCGAAGCATGTTATGATGTATCATTTACGGTGTTCATCCAACTCCCTTAATGATGATTCTATTCGACCTTTTATTTTCCAAAAAACACTTATAGGTATTACAGTTAAATGGTATATCGAATTATCTAGAACTTAGTTTCATGATTTCAACACTTTAGCCACCACCTTCCTTACTCATCTACAATTTCCCATAAAATATGGATTGGAACGGAACTATTTAATAATTTCAAAAAATCATATTCCACTCATATTTCAGATCACATTCGTGAGTGGAGACATCGTCATTAGTTGGTAAATACTTATGTTCCTAATATTTTTTTAGCGGAATCATTTAACAAATATTTGTTATCCCCCATAATAAAAGATGTGAAAAAAGGTGGAGTCATGACCGAAGAGAAAGTGATTTCTCGTGCTTAATATTTGGATTTGGTTTATACCCAATCGGGCACGCTCTATGATAAGATACCTTCAAACGATGTGCCTCCTCCACCTGGTAAATAATATCATATTGTTGATGGCATGATTGGTTATGCCAGCTCGCAGTCGGTGAGTAACCCATCTGGTATTTCTCTCACATCTCCTGCACAAAACCCTCAATCCCACCCTCCTAGGTATTCTACTTCTGAGATAAATGTTGTTTCATCTGATTGTAGGAATTTACAGGGTAATTTCCTTCGATAAAAAATCAAATTTCATAGCTCAAGAAATAGATAATACATTAGCACACCATTTTTTGATGTGGTTAGAACCCTCAAAGAGGGAAATAGTCCATGGCCTGAGCCAATGCGGCCACTTCAAGACATTTATTAATATAAAGAAAGAAAATTTACATAAGCTTATCTCATAAACAGTTACCAGAAAAATGAATTCCATGCTTTTTAAATATATATTATGGACCAATCGGGTGTTAAGCCATGGATCAAGTGTTGGTAATACCGAGAAGAGAGTGAATCGTCGGATCACTATATATTGTGACCATCATATTATAAGTTACAAATGTACATAGTAAAGAAACACACTTTACCTAACTCTACACTATACCAAGTTATACTTAACTATTCCCT
This sequence comes from Pinus albicaulis, assembly GCA_034641835.2. NCBI lineage: Eukaryota > Viridiplantae > Streptophyta > Pinopsida > Pinales > Pinaceae > Pinus > Pinus albicaulis. The sequence goes on along the minus strand of CM076578.1, from coordinate 279,716,105 downwards.
ATGTGTCAGAATATCCTAACATCCCCTCTTAAGAACAACTTGGGATAGGGTTGAAGGATTTAAAAAGGTGACACAATAGGAAAATATTTCCTATGTGTCAGAATATCCTAACATCCCCCTTTAAGATCAACTTGGAATAGGATTGAAGGATTTAAAAAGGTGACACAATAGAAGAAGGAAGGAGGCATTAGAGCCTATCCCCCCTTAATGATAACTTTCGTGAACTCCAAGCATATATCAAATTTTACTAAACTTTGATTCTGTGAGAGCCTTTGTAAAGATATTGGGAACTTAATCATTGGTTGAACTATACTACACTTCAATAACGTGATCATGAATGAGATTTCTGATGAAGTGTATGTCTATATCAATGTGTTTCATACGCTGATGTTGAACTAGATCTTTGCAGAGTTGAATGGCACTTTGATTATCATACCAAAGTGTAGTTGCATGTTGCTAATGAAGACCAAATTTTGACATGATCTGACAAAGCCACAAGGCTTCCTTGCTAGCTTCAACAACACCATGATAATCTTCTTCTTCTGAAAAAAATAAAGATGGAACTTTGTTTCTTACAAGACCATGTAATAGGTCTTGAACCAAGAGTGAATACATAACCTGCAGTAGACTTTCGATCATCAAGGTCACCAGCGCAATCAGAATCAATGAAACCAATCAACAATGGAGATGCTCCTGCACTGTAATAAATCCCAAACTAAACTGTACTTATAATATATAAAAGTATTGTTTTAGCTACATTCCAGTGACTTTCATCAGGTTGGTGAATAAACCGAGCAACAAGACCAACGACAAAGGAAAGGTCAAAACGAGTATGGGTTAGATACAGAAGTTTACCAACAAGTTTAGGGGATAAGGTAGCATCAACTTTAGGGGAAGTATAAGTGACTGAAAGCTTGACTCCAGACTGAAAGGGAGAAGGAGTTGTCTTACAGTCTTCCATGTGAAAGTGGCGTAGAAGATGAAAAACATACTTTGACTGAGAAACGATAATACCTTCTTTGGATTGCAGTACTTGAAGACCAAGGAAATAATGTAAGTGTCCTAAGTCTGTCATTTCAAAAAAAAAATTGAGGCCAGAATTCACATGGTTTATATGGTTGGGATCACTACCATTAAGGATAATATCATAACATAAATAACAAGGATGATTAAGGAATTACCCGCTTTCTTGGTGTAGACAGTGTTGTCGAAATGACATCTATAAAAGCCATTATCTAGAGAAAGCTATCCATTTTGGCATACCAAGCCTGAGGGGCTTGTTTCAGACCATAAAGAGACTTACTAAGTCGAAAAACAAGGCTACAGTCATTTTGGATAAAGCCAGGGGGTTGTTACATGTATATTTATTCATGAAAACCCCCATGTAAGAAGGTGGATTCAACATCCATCTGATGGAATTTCCATTTAAAGGAGGCAGCAAGGGAAATAACAAGGTAGATAGAATTCATTTTGGAAATAGGGGAGAAGGTTTGAATATATTCAATGCCTTCAACTTGTGAAAATACTTTACCAACAAGACGATCTTTATGTTTATCCACTTTTTCATCTGGTCGAAAATTTTTTCTGTAAACCCATTTGCATATGACAATTTTTCTTCCCTTTGGAACATGAACAAGATCCCAAGTATCGTTTTCCAATAAGGAATGATATTATTCATTTATAGTTGCATCCCAATCTAGATGACCTGAAGCTTCTTCAAAGGTATCTGTTTCAGGATTTTCTGGAACTTGAGCCAATAAGGATGAGGCTATGTCGAACTAAGAATGTGTACAACGTTGATCTGGGGGATCACCTATAAGAGAAATTTTTGCATCCCGAGTAGATCAGACCAATTTTGGAAGCTGTGGAGCTGAAGGAAGACCTTGAGGAAGTGGAGGAGGATTTCCATCCTCTCTATCATCATCTGAACTAGAAGGAATTCTTTCAAAAATAGAAGAGATAAAGAGAGGTGGGACATATGTTGAATCAGGATTGCAGGTCAAAGGTGGCATACCCACCAAACTAGGTTCTCAGGCCGATATATTTTCATCAAAGTTTACATCTCTTCTAATGATTACATTTTTTTATTTGGGTTGAAGAATTATATATCCTTTGACATCTTTAGAATATCAAAATAAAAATGCATTTTTCACTCTTTGCTTGTAAGGCTTTATGTTTTGCATCTGGAATATGGGCCCAAGCTTCACTTCCAAAAACACAAAAGTGACTTACATCTGGTTTCATTGAGCTCCAGGCTTCTTTTGGAGTTATATTACTTAAAACCTTAGCAAGAATGTGACTTACTATGTAACTTTCACAGTTAATTGCTTCCGCCCAAAAATTAATACTAAGTCCTTTAGATTGAAGCATACAATTAGCCATTTCTTTTAGAGTATGATTCTTCCTTTCAGCTACACCATCTTTTTGTGGAGTATATGGAATATTATGTTGCAATTGAATTCCATGCTCATTGTAAAAGTGGATAAATTTGTTGTTAACATATTCTCCTCCATTTTCAAATATTAACTTAAGAATGTGATGTCCAGATTGTCTCCAACAAAGGCCTTGAAGGCCAAGAACATGTTAAAAACTTCACTCTTGAGATTTAAGAAGTATAACCAAGTGCATCTAGAAAAATCATCAATGAAAGTTAAGAAGTACATGTAGTCAAAGAAATAAACAACTAGAAGTGGACAACATAAATCACTATACACAAGTTGCAAAGGGGTTGAAGCATGCCAAGAAGCACGTTTTTCAAAACTATCCTGATGATGTTTTCCAAGTGTACATCTGGATCAAACACCATCTCGGCAAGATACCATAGGAAGGCCCATCACCATATTTTCTTTACATAGATTTTGAAGGGAGTGATAGTTTAAGTGACCAAATCGTTCATGAAAAAGTTTGTTCACTTCATCATTATGAGCAACAACAACAGAGGGAAGACATGATGAACCAAAGTTGTCAAATTATACAACCTTGTGGAATCATCAGCAATTTTAATACCTAGAATATGTCTAGGATCTCTTAGGTCCTTAATTACAACATCATGAGGTGAGAATTATATTGTTTTCCCTTCACCTGAATGAGTTATCCGATAAACAGATAGAAGGTTGCAAGACAAGGTAGGAACACATAATACATCATTAAACTGACCATTATCTAGATGAATGGTTCCAGACCCTACAACACTAAGAGATCTATCATCACCAACATAATTGTTTTTGGTGTTACAATCATTTAAAAAAAAAACATGGCTTTATTTTTGGCCATGTGGTAATAGGCTCCAAAATAAATTAGGCACTTATGATAATTAGAAGAAGATGATACATTCAATGCATAACCAGATCTTGATGCTTGAAAACCACAAGCAGAAAGTGTTGTTCCCCAACATGAAGTTGACGAGTTCTCCAAATTGATGGTGTGCTTCTTCATTCTTGCTTCCAAGGCTTCTATCTTCTTAAAACATTTTGACTCTACGTGGCCATCACAATTAAAAAACTTGAAATTTCTATCTGTCTTCTTAACTTTGTTTTTATTTTCCTTATCAGTTTTTTGAGTTTTTTTTTAATTTGCAGCTAAAATTGCGTAAGACCATTATTTGGTTTAGGACCATTTTTTTTGGGATGTTGCTTCCTAGGATTCTTTCGATATGGTTGTTGTTGGAATGCTAATTTTTTCTTAGAATATTTTCTGGTATTAATAAGACCAAGGTGTAAGATTTTTTCTTGTTATCTTATCAAATAATCGCAAAAGGCATCAAAACAGGGGGACTTGTAGGCTTTTCCTTGAAAAATGAGGGCTTCTCTAGCAGAATGGAAGGTGGAAAAAAATACAGAGTATGCAGGGCCTAACTTAGCAAGAATGGAATAGATAAGGCTACCATCTTCCTTTTCGACCTTACAACCTTCTAAAAGAAGTATAAGGGTGTCGAATTTGGACAGAAAATATTCAATAGAGGAGGAATTATTGGGGTCTAGTGTAAGCAACTCATTTTCAAGTCAGAGGGCTCTGATTTCATTTTACATGCCAAAAACACTATTTAGCTTTTTCATATCTTCAGTAGGGGAGTCAATTTCTTGGATATGAGATCTAAGATATTGAGCAGTGGACATTCCTATCAACCCTCGTGATTGATCAAGTTTATTTTCCCATTTAGTCGATTTATCTCCATTGGTAGGTTTAGATTCTTGTCCTATGGCTATTCTATAAAGCCCTTTACTTCTAAGTAAGTCTACCATGTAGGATAATCATTGGAAATAATTGGTGCTATTAAGAATAACCGGGCATGCACTTTCCATTTTTTTTTAACTGAAGCTGAAAAATTTGAAACTAACAAATTTAATGGAAATATCTCAAAAAATTAGGCTGGTTAAAAAAAAACAGCTTTCGGATGAAGAAGTTATGCATTTTTGAAAAAAATTGTAGTAGAATTCGAATAGTTATGTGATAGGTTGAAAGTTGATGATGAAGTTGTACTTTAAAACAAAATCTCCCCTTTTTCCAAACTTAATATAATAAGCTCACTTTATTTTAAAAAAATACTACTTTATGTGACCCACTTTTATAAATTAGTGAGAGTCACTTTTACAATGTTACTTTTACATGTGCTTCTGAATAAAACCATTTTTTTTTTAAGGCAACTTCCCAAAGAGCTTTTTAAGAAAAGGTAACTTAACAAAAAAAAAATAGAAAAAAATGCTTGACAAAGAGATTTGAACCCAAGACCTCTATTCTCATAAAGTAACTTTACACCAACTGAGCAGGTAAAAGAATTCTATAATTGTTTGAAAGGAGAAAGGTTTTCTTTTTCTTTCTTTTTTCTTTCTTTTTTCTTTTTTTTTGCGTGATTTTTCCTGCAAAAAAAACAAAAATATGTGCAAACAAAAAAAAAATACAAGCCTTATGGCATAACATTAGATTTCTAGTTAGGCCTACCGGAAACTATCTTTTTTCTCACTATTTATGATTTCCCGATGTTGGTGTCCCATGTTTTGATAGTTTGGAAAATCAAAAGACAAGGCAACATCAGAACCAATCTTTAGAGTTACAGGATCTAGTCCTCCTGTTCTCAGAGAGGGATCTCTCAAAAGTTTGTTTGCAAAGGTTTATATTGTGTGCTTTGAGTATTGGTTTTAGACTAGTTATTAAGTGCAGGTGTTTGTTTGTTTGTTTGGTTGGATGGAATTGATACAGCAGAACATGAAAGGTCTAGGAAATATATATAAGACAGAGAAATTTCTAGTTCATTGGGCAATGGAGTCAAGAAAAGGTCATAACAAACTCATCAATGGATATGGGATATCAAAGGGCAAATCTAACTTGGCCACAGGATCCTTTTGTTTTTGGAATGAGATGAACATTAATGATTTGGAAAGAGAGGTTTAATTCTCAACAAAGGGAATTCGAAAGCATAATTTGAACAATAAAGAACTCTTTGATAAACAAGGCTAACCATAAATTCTACAAATCATAGCTTTAAGCAAATAATGATTTTAAAACAACTTTTAAAATGAAATCTAAGATTCGGGGAACACCCTATTTCCTCAAAGATTTTATTTCAAATGACTTAGAAAACATAAAAGATTCACTGATAATTACAGTCATAGAAGAGGGAATACCTAAAAACATCTATGATCATAATTATAAATGACCTTTAAGCCAACTGTTTAAGTGAGGAAAAAGGGCAAGATCAAAACAGACCTCTTTGATTCACTATAAGCAAAGAACTTCAAAAGGGAGACTTCAATAACAGTTTTTTAATTGGCAGCAGACAAGCAGGGAGAACCATAAATCATGTTGAAACCAACTGTTCAAACTATTAAGAAAATAAACAAGCATGAATACTAAAGAGAAATTTTAAAGCCTCTAAAATACTTCAGCAGAAGAAAACATAAAACAATGAAGCATGAACAGGTCTAAGGTGCTTCCAAAAGTCATTTCTTAGCCCAAAAATTTCAACCTACTTGAAGTTGTTGAAGGAGGGGCATTTAAATATAAAAGCACATAAATAATGTCAGCATACCAAGGAGAATTCAGAAATTTTTCTTCAATAAAAGGAGCAGTAGATTCTTCTATTTCTTCCAACACATCCACCATATTCATGTCTAGTGCTTGGAAGTTAGACTCAGCCATAAGTTTTGCTAATCCTTGCCCTTTAAATAGTTTGGTGGGCCTAATTTCTAAGTCATATTCAATAATAGTTGCAATCCATTTTCCCCTTTTACCATCAGGGTATTGACTTAGAATGTCCTTGACAACAGTATGTGGAAAAAAAGCAATTATGTGAGAGTGTAAAATATAGACCCTAAAGTCTTTTAATACTTTCACTAATGCTAAGGCTTGCTTCTCCATGATATTACATTTGAGAGGAGCATATCTTAAGGCCCTACTAAAGAAATATATTGGTTGTTCTTGCCCCAAATCATTCTTTTGAAGTAAAACTGCGGCTATTGTATGTTCAGATGCAAAAGAAAAGATGTAAAAGTCTTTGGTAAAATCTTGACTAATCAAGACTGGTGTTTGGGTAAGAGTTTGTTGGACCAGTTCGAATGATTGTTTAGCTGGTAAAGTCCATTTTACACCCACATATTTTTTAAGCATGTTTGTAATGTTTTTTTAATAGCTCAACAAGGTTGGGGATAAACCTTCTCAAAAAATTAATCTTTCCAATGAAAGATTGTAATTCTTTGAGGCTTCTTGGATGGCTTATTTGCAATATGCCATCTATCCTTGTAGGATCTATTTTGATTCCTTCTTCTTAAATTATGTGACCAAGAAGTTTACCTTCTTGGAGACCGAAGAGCGTATTCTTGGGATTCAATGACAAGCCAAACTTCCTACACTTCTCAAAAAAAATTCTTAAGTGAGTCAAATTTTCTTCATCAGTTTTTGAAAAAACAGTTATGTCATCAAGGTAAATAATTATGAAATAGCCAATATCTTCAGAAAAGGCTATGTCCATGGCCCTTTGGAAGGTGGCCCCTGCATTCATTAATCTGAAAGGCATTTTGACATACATAAAGGTGCCCCAAGGTGTGGTAAAAGCAGTTTTGATTTGATCACTTGGGAGCACTAACACCTGGTTGTAACTCGAGAACCCATCTAAGAGTGATATACTTTTTGACCCAACTACCCTTTGAAGTATATGATCCATCTTGGGAAATGGGTAGTTGTCTTTTAGGGATGCTCTGTTTAAGTTTTTGATGTCAATACAGAGTCTGATCTCCCCTGTCTTTTTCCTAACAGAAACTAAGTTTGATACCCATTCTGAAAATCTAATTGGTACTATAATGCCAGCATCATGCATCTTTTCAATTTCAGCTCCAACTAAAGGTAATAAAATTTGGTTTATTCTCCTTAGTTTTTGTTTGAAGGGCTTTTGATTTTCCTTCAGGGGAATCTTGTGCTGAATGATGCTGGTATCGTAAGACTTCAAATCTGTGTATGCCCAGGAAAAAACATCTTTAAACTCTTTAAACAGATCAATGTATCGAGATTTTATGTGAGTTGGAAGAGTGTTGGATAATTTAATCATCTTGGGTTCTGTTAGGGAGCCTATGTTGTGTTCTTCTACGTTTGTTTCTACAGGCTCCATTTTTTGTTCTTTGTCTACATCATTGAAGTCGAAAAGGTGTTCCAAAGGTAAAAGACCTCTTGGAATTGAACCGTTTTTACATTCTAAAACTTCCAGGTCTTTTTGGTCCACATTGTCAATTAACTCTGCTTCAAACGGATTCTCATAATGATTTATATCAGCAGAGTGTGTTATTTCAACTTCTGGGTTTTCTTCGATATATGGACAGTTTTCATTATGGCTAGATTCTGATGTTGGTATGGTGAAATCGTTTTCTGATTTTAAGAAATCGTCTATGTGTTGGTCAGAATCAAACACTTGCCAATGATCTTCGTTATCAGGCACTACAGGCCTATGTTTTACCTTTACGCTAAGCTGTTCATTTATCTCAGGCTTTTAACAGTTACTGGCATTGAAAGCGAGTTCATTTTCTAAATGATTAAATGCTTTAGGAATGAAAAGAAGTTCGTATCGTTCAAAGGTTTTCAATCAATTGAGGGCAGCATTCCAATATTCCATAAGCCTCAGATTTCTGGCTGAGTATTCTCCTTTGATTTGTTTTATGATAAGTTCAGAATCTCCTAAGATTGATATCCTCTAGGCTTCTAACTGTTTAAGCAGTTATAATCCTGGGAGAAGTGCTTCATACTCAGCAATATTGTTAGTGCATGGGAAATCCAATTTATATGAAAAACTCTGATTTGTATTTTGAATCCATACACCTGCTCCTGCACTTCTTTTATTAAAAGATCCATCAAAGTTTATTGCCCAAAATATGTCATTCCTATTTTCATTTTCTTGTTGTTGTTGATTGGTAATGTTTTGAATTTGATTGAGGGGAAGATTGGATTGTTCTGGTGCACTAATTGGGTCCATGTTTTCTTTATCTTGTTGAGTAGTTTCATCTTCATTACATAATATAAAGGAATCTAAACTTGATTGAGTAGAGTAGATTGGAGTGTTGTTTGGTTTGTCTAGGTTGCTCACCATGTACCTCATGTGAGATTCCATGTATAGTCTTCTGTTTTGGTTAAAAACAGGGATGGTGGCATAAGACATGTCCATTTGAAGGCTTCCCTGAATTTTGGCTCCCCAAGATCTTGATAAGAGCATGCCATACTTAGGGGGAATGTTAGCTACAACTATATCCATAACTAGACTCTTAGCAAGGATCTAAGCTAGATTAACACATAAATCTTTGATTAAACCCAAACATTTGACTCGGCTTGAGTCAAAAGAATACAAATCTTTGTATGGTTTAGTAATCTCTAAGCCTAAGCTCTCCATTACCACCTTGGGCATTAGATTGTGTGAAGCTCTCGAATCTAACATGGCATTGTGTAAAATTTTCTCATGTATGTTCAAGCTAACATAGAAGGGAGGGACAGCCCCTTCTTGATATTTTCCTTCAACTTCTGGACCAAACAACAACCCAGGTTTGTCATCTGTCAAGTATAAAGTGTCTGTATCACTTCCTAATTTCAAAGCTTTCAAAACTTGGTTTTTATACACCTCTTGGGTTACTAGTTTAGCTAGGGGGATAGTAATTTTTATCTTAGCGATCTCTCCCTTAAGGCTAAAAGGAATAATTGACTTGTTTGTATTTACATCTATTTTTTCAATTGAATTCTTTTCAGCAACTTTGATTTGTTGAACCTTGTTTGGACTGATAATTGGGACAGTTTTATTAGGACCACTAACTGAAGTGCTAGGGGTAATCTGTTCAACCTTTGGCTGGACACCTTTATCTTTGTTTAAGTCTGGTTTTTTAGCTGAAATGTTGGTTTTCTCTGTTGTCTTTTTGGGCTGGTTTTCTGTGTTTTTCTTGACAGCAGTGCCAGTGTTCTTATCCTTTGAATTATCTATGTTTCCCTTGCTCCTAAGATCATATTTTTTTTGTACCTCCATGATTGCATTTTCAAAACCCAATCTATAGTCATCAGAATCTTCATAGGTGTTTGTATTTTGATCATAAGAGAAGAAATCTTGTTCTTATTCAGTGAGGAAAACATCATCCCCACTGTCTGATCCAATCAAGTTTACATGAGATTCTTCCAACCTTTCCAACTCCCTATCTTCCTCATATTGATCTGCATAGTTCTGCTGAAAAGGAGGAGTGATCTACTAATCATCTTCCCTAGGTCTGTTTGGAGGTTGGTTTCTTCTAGAATTCTGGTTTCTATTTTGAGGAGCAATTTGGTTTTGATTTGCTTGTGCTCTCTTAATTATGCTCATCTCTTTCATCATTTATTCCAACATCCTCTCCATATTTGAGCTTGAAGTAGAAGGAGTGGATTCCTCTCTAAAAGATACTCTCTTCTCAGTTTTCATTCTGGCTCTCTTCTTCATTAAGTTGACTTCCACAGAAAGAGCACCCTTTTGCATATCTTCAAGAGTTGCAAAATGTGTTTCTCTCAGCTGATAGGTCATGTCAGAGTCAAACCCTTCAGGAAACTTGTTTAAAGCTGAGCCCTGTGGAGGTTTTAGTTCTGGGGATAGTGCATTATAAACACTATTAAATCTAGTGCAGTAATCTTGCACACTTTCCCCAGTGTTTCTATGGAGGTTTTGTAGTCAGAAAGGACTTGGAGAGGATTCTTCTTTACTTCCCATTTGTTTAAGAAAATTTGATGGAAGGCTTGGAGATCATGGATATGGGGGGTTAAACCTTTGATTCATAGATCAGTACACCAATATTTGACGTGGTTAAAACCCTGTAAGAGGGAAATAGTCCACGACCTGATCCAACCCGGTCACTTCACACAATTTATTGATATAAAGAAATAAAAATTACATAAGCTTCTCTCATAAATTGTTATGAGACAAATGACCCTACATGCTCTTTAAATAGACATCATGGACCAATCAGGTGTTAAGCCACAGATAAAGTGTCGGTAATACCGAGGAGAGAGTGAACCGTCGGATCACTACATATTGTGACCATCGGATTATAAGTTACGAATGTACATAGTAAACAAACACACTTTGCCTAACTCTACACTAGACCAAGCTATACTTAAATATTTCCTATGTGTCGAAATATCCTAACTTCCCCCCTTAAGAACAAGTTGGGATATGATTGAAGGATTTATAAAGGTGACACACTAGGAGGCTATTTCCTATGTGTCGGAATATCCTAACACTGATAAAGGAGAGTCTCAACAACAACCTAGAAGCAAGAAGAAAGGAAAGGGTAATAAAAATAAATATTCCTCGCTGCTCGATAAAAAACAAAAAAATCATATTCATATGAGAAATGAAAACCTTGATACCCATGCTTTATTTTTGATGAGGATCACTTTACATTTGATTTTCTGCACCGAGCTGAAGTGAGTCAGTTCATTAAATATTCCACTTCTCCTGTTGTGTTGGCTAAACCGTTTCCTAGTCAGGAGACTCGTATGGTTGACCAGGACCCTTCTTCATCTAGCATGATTTTGATTCATTCCTCCTCAAAACTAAAATCTGATGTTAAGGTATCCACTCGAAATAAGGACTACGACAATGTGAAGGAACCGAATAGTCAGGTTGTTGATCAACCTGTCAGTTCGACACCATCTTCATATGATTCTATTCCACCTCCAGTTCCTACGAAATTGACTATAAAGCCTCAGAAGGGTGTTATCTATAAGTCTTCTTTCAACCCTCATTCAAGGGCTACCCAAAATTATAACGCATTTGAAGACTTGGCTCAGTATCCATTAGCTATGTCAACTCTTGAGGTGTTGAAAAAATTCCCCACCTAGACGAAGGCCTTGTTTCCAGCTACTGGATATGTGGATCCATTGGATTCCAACCTAGTGGTTTTCTCCCAAGAAAAATATACCTCTAGGCTTCCATCTCAATTATATTTTATGATACAGGTCATCGTCCATGGTAAGAACAGTCATCGTTCTATTGTGGACAAGGTAAACTTGACTTGCATTATGTCCATGTCTTGGTAGAAGGAGATTGGTTCTCCCCAACTTAGCCAATCGAGTATCACATTAAAATATTTTGATCGAAGGACATATAAACCATGTCATATTTTGAATTCCCTCTAAGTAGAACTATGGGGAAAAACAGTCTCCATTGAAGTAGAAGTTATTGACAGACCCTTTGATTATAATCTTCTACTGGGAGGTACGTGGGTTTGCGCTATGGTTGTCATCATTTCGACTTACTTTTGTATGATATTATTTCTTCATAAAGGTAGGATCGTATTCATAGATCAACTCACCTTTTTCACCTTTGATTCCAATGTTACTAGAAGCATCCCTATTATAGTGGAAACTCTACATTCCTATCATCATGTTTGAGTTGGATTGTTGAAGGAATCATCATTTATGGGAACCTTTTCTCTCTCTCCTCCCTAAATCTGCACCTTTGGTTACTTATATTCTATTAATATGATATCATCCTCTATGATCCTAGTTGATCCATGCATTTCACCTGACAAAACTGACATCCAAACTTTTGGTGACCGAATGTTTCTTAGCCCCATTGAGAAATATTATGAAGCCATATATTTGGCTTGTGCGGTCCATACTTTTTCTTCAATCAATTAGGTAGATTGATCGTTGGATTATGGCACGCCCATAATCCTTTCTCTCATGTATTCTCTACTGATGAGAGCATCATGGAGATCGTAATGCTAGATTACATGACCTGGGAAGAGCATCATCAGTGTTCCTCCTTACCATATTTTTTTGAGGATAATCTCAGTGGTGTATACCTACCTGATTTTGTTGAACCCTATACTAATTTTGTCTCCTTTCATGAGGTTGGATCTAAAAATAATCTCTTGAATATCGAGGAGATGATTCCTATCGATATTTCGGTTCAAAAATGTGTAGTTCAAAAAATATACATTGGAGCATCTTTTTCTTCATCTAAAATCAAGATTTATCGAGCCCTATTTCATGATTTTTGAGATGTCTTTGCCTAGACGTATGAAGAAATTTCAATTATCAACCCAAATATAGTGGTGCATTAGATTAAGACCAACAGCACCTCTATCTGGTCCATCCCAGGAAGGTTTTCAAGATAAAAGATGAAATTGAAAAGACTCTTTGGGTTGGTTTCATATACCCATTTCCTTAAACTGTTTGGGTATTGAACGTTGTCCCTGTCATGAAGAAACAAGGTATGATCTGAGTATGTGTCGATTATCGGGATGTAAATCATGCTTATCCAAAAGAAAACTATCCAACCACATTTATGGACCATATTTTTTATGGCTTCTACGGTTGCAAGATTTATTCATTTATGTATGGATTCTAGGGTTATAATAAAATCAACATTCTCCCGACGGATCAACCTAAGACTGTATTTATTTGTCCCTAGGGTACTTTTTCTTATCGAAAAATCCCATTTGATTTGAAGAAATTTGGGGCCACGTTTCAGCATGCGATATATTATGCTTTTGATGACATCAAACTTATCATGCAATACTATCTAGATGATCTCCCTACTCATTGTAAACATCAGGCTGATCACCCGATGGATTTAAGGGGTATTTCCCTCCATTGTAGACATTATAATATTTGACTTAACCCACACAAATGTGTGTTCTGCACCAATTATGTTCGACTCCTAGGTTGTTTCATTTAAAAACAAGGAATTCATATTGATCCTTTGAAAGTACCGACAATCATTGATTTTAATACACCCTCTTCCCTCATTCAGTTACAAAGACTCTGAGGAAAAGCTAACTTCTTGTGGAGGTTAATCCCTAATTACACTAAGTTGAACAAATTATTTACACGCTTACTAAAAAATGGATCCCCTTCTATTGGGATGACGTTGCAAAGAAAGCATTTGATGCCCTGAAATATATGTTGGTTTGGGCATCTCTTTTATATCCCCCTGACTATCATCGCGACTATTTCCTATATCTTGCTACCTCCATCTCTACTATAGCCATGGTGTTGGTCCAAGGAGATTATATAGGGACTAAAAATCCCATTTATTATCTGAATCGAAACCTCAACGATAATGATATCAGGTATACTCATGTAGAAAATTTTCTTTTAGCTATCGTTCAAGTCATCCAAAGGTTTCTCCATTACATCTTGCTTCAGAATCTATGATCATTCTGAATTGCAACACTATGAAATATATATTTTCACGTCAATTTCTGGGTGGAAAATACTCTAAGTGGATCCAAGATTTCAACCTAGAGTTCATTAAATCCAAGTCGAAGAAATCCCTAGTTTTCATCGAGCTAATGTTCGATCTTCCTTCCCTTGATGTTGAATCTAAATTTGAAGATTCTATCATGGATGAGTCATTGTTTTTTATTTCGTCATCTGACCCTTGGTATGGATATTTTCTGATCTTTCTCCATACCCATACTTTATCGCCTAATAATTCTCGCCACAAGCAATGACGTATCCGATACCAATCCCGAAATTATGGGATTATCGGTGACACCCTTTACCGTCACGGTATCGATATAATTTTATGGAGGTGACTCACTCTCGAGGAGCTCGATAAAGTTCTTAATGAATGCCACTTAGGGTAATGTGGAGGACATTTATCTGGTTACACTACCATGCAGAATATCTAATGCGCTAGTTATTTATGGCCTACCATTTTCCACGATTATATCTTCAAATTCCAAAAGTGTCAGGCGTGCCAGATTTACTATTGTAAAGTTTGTTGTCTACCTACTCCATTGTATCTCGTTATTGTTGTTGATCCCTTTGCAAAATGGGGTATCAAATTTATGACATGTAACTCTCACTCATTCAGGGGGTATGGTTATATCATTGTCATTGTAGACTACTTTATTAAGTGGGTTGAAGTGATGCTTACATTTAACAACATTGAAGAAACGACTACACACTTTTTCTTCAGCCATGTTATTGCTAGGTTTGGTGTTCCGCAAGCAATATTTACAGGTCATGAAAATAATTTTCGGATTCACAAGATGACCGAATTAACTGCCAAAATGGGACTTTCACATGAAAATTCCACTCCCTACTATCCTCAAGAAAACTGACAAGTTGAGGTTGTCAACAAAGTTCTTAAGACTATGCCTTTTACGTATGATAGGGTTCGACAAATCAAACTGGCACTTGATTCTCTATTTTGGCTTGTGGGCATACCGAACCTTAGTTAGGACTGCTACCAGATTCACACCCTTCCAGTTTTTCTATGGTCTCGAAGTGATCCTCCCCATCAAATTCGAACTTCCATCATTAAAACTAGCTATCGAACTTATTCTTGCTACTTCTCCAGAGGAGGATTGTCTTTTACATCTAAATCATTTATATGAAACCTAGTGTGATGCATCTTTAGCCAATGAAGATCATAAAAGTGCCCCAAAGTGAAATATGACAAAATTTTCAAGGCTAGAGTTTCCCTGAAAGGAGACCTGGTTCTCTTATATGAATAGGAGGCCAATAATTTAGGTCCAGGAAAGTTCCAACCCATGTGGTTGGGTCCATACATTTTCAAGAGCTTCCTTACAAAAGGGGCCTATGAGTTAGTATATTTCGATGGAATTCCACTCGTGCAGCCTAGGAATGGGTTGTACCTCAACAAATACTATGCTTGATCCCATGCATAGTACACTATGTACATACTATCTATATGTGGTTTGAGTGTGTTTGCAGTGTGTTTTTTTAGAGTTTTCCACAGTTTCTATTAATTATTTTTAATTTTTATTTTCAGATATCAACCTCTCTCAAAATTTATATTGGTTATGTTGATGGTGTTAGTCATAGTACAAGGAACCTATCCTCCATAGCATGGGCTATCTTTCCTCGAAATGGAAATCTAGTGAGCATGCAAGGGATTCGCATGAGTCGCTCGACTAAAAACATCATTGAGTATAGTGCAGTGGTTGAGCTACTATCTGATATTATTTTACAAGGTATCCATCATTTGGTCATCAGACTTGACTCACAACTCGTAGTACTATAACTCGCTAATATTTACTCAGTGAGAAATTTTTCCATCTTTCGCATGGCCTTGAGGGTGTGTCTTCTAGAAATACATTTTGATTGCATATGATATGAACACATTTCTAGAAATCTAAACATATCGGCAAATTTCCTAGCTAATTATGTTTTATATAGACATTTGCAACAAATGTAAATAACTTTCGATTCTCATCACATTATATTGAAAGCAAAATAGGAACTAGGAAACACTGAAAATATGTATATATATTAAGTTTGGTTTTAAAAAATATGTGCCCTGATACACATATGGACACATCGCTCATATAAAAACTACATGCAAAAAGATAAGTATGAAAATCAGTTGTGCTCATGATAAAATGACATTGTTGTGCAGTAATTGACCAATATGATTAGGCACTTTGATAGTGTGTCGTTGAAGTCGCTATGGGATATGGTCGACCACGGTCACATTAATCTCATGTGTTAGTCCCTCCATGTGTCACTCCACCTCTGATAGGATCTCATCTATCTCAATATCCCATAGCACATCCCGTCCTATCACAACAACCTATATGGGTTCCACTGCCCCCTCTTGTGGTTGTCTCTCTCCACGACGGAGATATGTAGCACCTACTGGTCAAACGGATCCAATATCTACATGAAAAAATCAATAGTTTAGTCTCGAAAACATTAAAATAAAAAAAATAAAAAAAAATTTGTGTAAAACATTCAAAAAATTAAATGGTCAAAGTATTTTTCTTGAAGCATCCCATTGCTCACCCTCAAGAAGCACGAGCTCAGGATCATCAGAGAAATCCATCCCTGCATAAGGATAATCATCAATCATGATGAACTGTCTACATAGCTAACCAAAGAAAGCTGGTGGAAATTTGATCGTCGATGGACCTACATGTTGGGCCATATAATATATCCACCACCTCATCCATGGGACCCTTAGATCAACGGGCTCGAATCTATTGAGGTTGTAGTACAAGATACTAAGATCGCACCATAGCCAAAGTTATTCAACTTCCCCTCCTTTTCTTTAGTAATTTGTTCCTTCAAATTAACTAGGATATCGAGTATATTTTCCCCAAACCTGAATTATTTTGCCTGAAAATCCCATGAAGGAACAAGGTATTTCAACAACTCCATCATTTGCCTCATACCGAGAAGCTAGAATAGATTTAATAATCCATAGTTTTTCAAGGCCTAGATGGTTGAAGGATCATTTTCCGCATTCAAATCATGCTCTGCATGTTCTCTTTCTCTCCAAATGAATTCCATTTTATGCTAATGGATACCTGAAACATCAACAAGCGATTCATTAGGCTCTTTCCCATGCAAAAACCTGACAAAATTTTTGGAAAACTTAGAATTAACTTGGTTTTTTGCGCCCAATGCACCCCAGGAGTGCATGACAGAGAATTTCACCTTTGTCTGTAGTGTTTCTCTGCCTAGGTGCAATGCCCTTTTCAACACTGTAGGGGTGTGTTGGTCCCAAGGCATTTTTATAAATATCAAGGGCCTCTAAGCTTCAAAATTTTGCTTGAAATCACAAAAATGGACCATGGAAAGATGGAGAAAGGCTTTAACTTCTACATGGAAGCGATGATAGTATAAATGGTTCATTCGATTGGCTGCAATCAGTTGTAGAAGATCAGGGGAAAAATGGCTCCAAATACTCACTATTGAAGGTAAAATGTGAAATGGTGAAAATGAAAAGTCATTTTGAATATTTATGGTAATTTTTTGTATTATTTTATTCATATTTAGTATTTTGACCTATATATGCTTCATTTTTACTATGAAACATATATTTTAATCCTTCTTGTGGTGTTTTGAGTAGGTTGAAAGTTGTTAATAGATTTTTATCATGTTTTGAATAGGTTATTTTGACCAAATAGTATACTTTTATCTCGTTTTCGAGCTCTATAAACCTATGAAGAAGGAACACCCTGGATGTCTCTTTCAGTTCTTTTCAGACTCCCAAAACAAGAAAATATTGTAGAGCACTTGTCTTTTCGAACTCGTAAAAGTAAATGAAAATATGTCTACTCAGTATAAGTTTAACCCTATTTCGAACTAAGCTAGACAAATTAGGAAAAAGGAATACCTTAGTCGAACATGGCTGAGAGGTTATATTGAGTATTTTTTCTCCCTTTTCGTACTTAAGAGACTATTTACAAAAAGGAACATATGGATTTTTCTATTTTGCCTCTTTTTCAAACTCTCCAAACATGAAAAAGATGTTGAGTTTTACCTTTACTGGACTCGTTAAAACATCAAACGACATTGGACTTGTCAAACATGACATGAAAAAATGACTCCTTCTCAGGGTTTGTTAAATATACTCAGAGAGATTCATCCAAAGGATTACCTTAGAGATCAATCATATGTTATCCTCCTCAAGGTTGTTAAAAAATAAAGAGGTACTAACCATTATCGTTTGGGAAATTTGGAAAATAGGGTATTCCATTTGCTAATGGTAGCAAGTTGCTCTTGAACATGACACCCTTCCACTTCATCTCCATGGCTACTAGGTTGGGTAATCTGCTTGTATTTTGGTTATCATACCATTTTCATAGCATCCATTTCATTTTTGGATCAATGTTTCCAACTCCAATCAATATTGTCGGTGTGTTTACGAGAAGTCATTCAGTTGATGTCTGCTACAACACTCTTAAGCTTTCATTCCACATTTCCCTTTCCTGATCTAGTTCTGTATGAACATCATTCTCATCATTTTGTCTCAATCACAATACCTGTTTCGTGTCATTGATGGGGGGTACATAAAGGTCTTCCTACGATAAGTTACTTCATATCGACATCAGCACATTACCCAGGAATTTGACTTAGGAACACACCTTTGGTACCTTGGTGCTCACATACATAAATGAAAAGTTTCCTCTCTCTCGACAAAAAATTTACATCAATGGCCTTTGATAAAAACATTTTTTGTGGTTTTTTATATCATCTCATTTACTCGCACCATACAGGTTGTACCATAGTACCTTAAGAGCCATTAACATCATCAGTGATTTCTCTCGTGTATGTTAATTGCTTACATCATTGGACGATTATCATATGGTGTCTACCATGTTTGACTCAAACTCATTGATTCACATGGTTAGACTCATACATTGATTGGTCGTGTGAACGAGATAGAAGACCCCAGATCTAGTTTCATCCATCCCGACTGTGATTTCAGTAGTTATACAAAGATCAAAATGTATGATGACCGTGACCATGTAGACATTCATCCAATCTTGGGTCCACCAGTTTCATTTTTGGATGCATCATTTGATCATTGTACATGTTACATTATCTTATGAGTTGATTATGGGTATGCCTCCCTCAATCATAAATATTTCATGATGTAAATGTACTTTAACAAATGAAGCTTGTCGGTTGTCCTTGATCCCTACTTTTCACAAGGTAAATCACTTCAACCATCAATCATCATCTTTGACTTTTCACTTTAGGGGGGATTCTATTATAGGCCATTTTGTCACATCCGATCAGTGAGCCTCCTAACGGGATCAATCACAATCTTATAACCCCTTGTTATCATCATTTAACAAGGCCCTAGGCATATTCATTTCATCCCCCATAGTTTCAGCCCTAAAATGAATCATCTGAGCTAGTTTTAGGATCAACACTCCCTTGATGCCTAATGGACTGCATTCACCTATAGATTGCCCCATTGTGGCCAGTGTTTATAACCACTAGGTTGCTCCCCTTCGCACCTGTGTTGGTTTTTGAAATCTTGGATAATCATTGGGTTTCTGGAAGCTTCGCCTTCTAGGATTTTATAGAAGTTGTTACAACCATTTACCGTGGATAAATCATTCATAACATATCCTAACCTACATTGTATTTTTCACCCCTTATCCTTTGATCTTATCCCTCCATAAAAGGTGGATCTCAATCTCTATAATGGTAATTGGATAAGAAATACCCACTTACCCTACTCTTTTATATATTAACAACCTTCCATATGCAAGAGGTTTCCTTTTGGAGAGTGATTCTTCCCTTAAGTTTTTGTAGTGAAAGGTTCTCATCTTATGCATTTAGGGTGATTGGAGGTGCACATTGTGACATGGAAAGGAAAAGTCAACAACATGGAGGAGCTATTCTACAAGACCAAATTCTATTTATGGTTGTAATTTACTTCCATTTATATTAATGCAAAGAATTCATTATTTTCCTATGTGTGATATTGTTATTTCATATATTTCAATACCGTTTTGATCTATCGAATAGAGTATTTAGATGATTCTGCATAGATCTTGTAGGTCCTTGGGTTGTGTTATCTGGCTATGAAGGTTTTAATTTTGGAAATTAGAACAAGAATTGGAGCATCCAAGATAAAGAAGGAGAGAAGCGCAGGATGGATTACAGGTAGGCCTCACTATGTCGTCAATTTACTTGAAGGGAAAGAATTGGGTTCCTTGTATTTCTGTTGTTCTAAGTTAGCCATTGTCCTAGGGGAGATACTTTTTTCTGCAATCGTAAATCCCATATAATAGGACTCTCATTCTAGTTTTTTTTCTCTCTTCATTGAGTTAGACACAGTTCTTATAGATAGTACGCTTATCCCCTAATATGATCCCTTTAATGATCTTCCTTCAATCTCCTTTTTCCTTCAATGAATCTTCAGGGTGCCTTTTTCTTCCTTCTTCAACTTAGATTTGAAACCATGTTGAAAAATCAGAAATGCATAAATATTTTCTTTTGTTGATAATTACTTTTGATTTCCTTAATTTATTACTATCTTTCTTGTGTTCTTAATTTTATCTTATTTCATCAAGAAATTACCAAAAACAAAACACGAAGATCAAGGAGACTAGATGTAGCGGCACAGCAAAGGGAAACCCATATTTAGGATAAAAGCTAGTCAAGAACTCCTCCTTTAGTAGATTCATATGACAGTGAGACAACCATGACCTTAACCAACTGACCTTCCTCCTCCACCAAGTCAACCTTTCAATGAGATACAACAACCTTTGATATTCTCTTCTTGTCCAACAGCCTCAACCTAACATCAACCACAAATTTTCGATCCATCTTCACCAGTAGCTTCAAAATTTTGGGTTCACGAGCAAAAAAATAATTTATGCCCCTCCAGCAGCTTCACGACTTCACATGTGTGGGAAAAAGAGAGAAAATTTGACTTCATATGCTTGTGAGAGACCTTCTTCTGCTTTGTTATCCGTCTTCCTCTTCTTCCTTGAAATTTGCACATTTATAGCCCCATAAGTTATAGATCGAACTTATTCAGAGTGAGTGATAAATAAGGTCAAGTTGTTGCCTTTATATAGTGATTATTCTTCCCAGTTTAGGCTAACTTGTCTAGTTTGAGGCTGACTTGGTGGAGGAGGCCTAATTGACCTATTTTATAATAAAATAAATTTCTTATTTAAAAAATAAATCCCAAGAATGGTACTTTACAATATGGCATGGACAATGACACTTAACATAAACCCTAGAAGTCTTTAATGGAGACTTTGACGTAAAAAAATTGACCCAAGCATGAAACCCATGCTTTAATAAGTCAATTTATTTAATAATAAAATTTATTTTTCTTTATTTTGATAAATATATTTTTTTATGACTCAAGTACAATCATGAAGATCGACACTAGTTACATTCTTCAACATAATAAAAGATCAAAACCTCATTTAAGTGAAATAAAAGAGTTAAACTTGACTATAGTAGGTATAAATCTAAAAATATCATCTCTTATTCTTTAGAAGTAGAATCAAGTTAGGATGAAGGGTTTTATTTTATTTTTTTGTTGTTGGTTATTGGTGATGAATGGAACAGTGATAAGAGATTGATGAAGGTGATTTTGCAGTGATTTGGGTGTGTGACTGAGGAAATGATTATTTACTTTATGAAAACGAGTGGTCTCCATCATTTGAGTTTTAAAATGTGATGAAATATGAATCAATTAGTCCAAGAAAGTGGCATATTTAAAGTCATGGGCCATATCACCTTCCATTAGTGGTTACTAAACAATCAGGGCTTGGAATTCCTTTCAATTGTTGATGATAAACCAGGAGTGGTACTTCCTTTTAGTGGTAATTGATAAACTCGGGTATTGTAGATCCTTTTAGTAGTAGCTATAAATTAGGGAGAAGTAGCTTCCTTCTTGTCCATTCCAGAGAAAATTATAAAATCAAGTTAAAGCTTTCCTTTGTAAAATAAATTGAAGAAAGAATTGAGGAATATATGTGCCTAATATGTGTTTCTTGTGTTGATTCTAGTAATGCTTATATGTATGGTTGTTGAAGTATTTTTTAGCATTTTATTATTATTTACTTTGTGAAAGTAATTTTTAAAATTCTCACAACACTAATTCACACCCCCTGTATTGTCCTATTTTTTAACAGACCCCTCTTCGAGATTCACTCAAGAGAGAGTGCACACAACTGAATCAACCAAAGCTAAAAGTGTCAAAAGATAACAAACATCAAAGAAGTCGTGCACATGGAATTACATAGAACTACAACACCTGATTAGGTTAGTGCTTTTTTTTTAATATGAGAAAATAATTCAAAAAACTATTAAGGAAGTCATCACTTTCGATGACAGCCCTATCACATTGCAAAATGCAAGCTATGATAGAATTGGTAAAAATTTGAAAGTTGACATAGTAGTGTTTCATAATAAAAAATTTATTAATCAAGTACAAATGGATGATGATGTCTCTAAGGTTCAAGCCATGGAGCTCATAAATTAGCATCAAACTACTAGTGAGGAACTCGCACAGTATATTAGGGAATATAAAGCAGAAAACCTGAGGCTAAAAGAAAGAATAAAAGAGTCCGAAGAAGCTCTAAATTCGTTTCCTTTTTTTATGACTCCTACTAGAAATAAAAGCACCATCATTGTTAATGTATACCATTGGTACACCCCATAGATTTAATAAATTCATCAACCTCCTTAATGTAGTAAAATAATATATTATCAGTAATACAAAAAAATATTGGAAATTATTGAAGATGCATATGAAGAAACTTTCCATATAAGGCATTTAGCATAGAGAATTAGATTATTTGTTGATTGGATTAAAAATGATCTTCGGCTGGAAAGAAATTTTTTATATAATGTATGTAATTTTATTCAGAAGCTTGATTTACCCATTGATATATAGAGAAAAATACAAGATCTCCTAACAACTAATAGAACAAAGTAGATCAAAGATGGATGGTGTGCAAAAATCAAGATACTGAAGGAAACTGATTCTGAATGCGAAAAGATAGATAATAGAAAAGTTGGTGCATTTTTCAAGGGGCTAAAAATTGTTGAAGATCTATAGTCTTTCCACATCATGAAAGACTCTGGATAAATTTCAAAAGAGATGTTAGTAGTTGAATTGAGAAATCTAAAATAGTCAATGGGAGTAGCATTTGATAATATAACTAATTTTACTGAAGATGAAATTAGAAAATGGATAGTTAATTTTGTTGATGTTAATAAATATTTGTCTATCTTAGCTATGTACTTATAGGAAGAAGCTTGGGAAATTGAGGAGAAAATATTCAATTAAAGTGTCAAAATGGAAACTACCCTGTGATGAAAATATACATTCATAATTGGATAGAGATATTCCTCCAAGAAATCATAAATTTGAAAGACGGTTGACACTTAAAGAATAATGTTCCATGCTTTCACATCTCATGAGAATTCTTAAATCTTGAAAAAATCAAGTTCCTTCCTTCCAATGTTTGATCATTTATGTTTATTGATTGTGTTATCATGACTTATTCTAATTCTTGGATGCAACTTCTTGTTTTCCCTTGCAGGTATCTTCACATTATGGTTCACAAGAGCCCAATACTAGTCCCTATTGGGACTAATGAATTTACTTTTGTGATTAAGTATTAATATTTTGATGAGTTCCTTAGGAACCAAAAATTATTTTTTGCATCAAACACATTGGACATCATTTAATATCCAAATGTAAGTTCAGTTGCCTTATGTCTTCCATCGAAAATGCCTTCCCTTCTTCTCATGTATTTAATTTAGATATAAATAATAAATTATTATGTGCACTTAGTTAATTTAAAACAACTTTATTTTTTATAATTTTTATGCAAGTTTATTATTTACTTTGATCATGAGAATAATGTAATATTTGAAACTATGTCTTACAACTTTCAATCTGCAGCTATTTTACTGAATGCAATGGCATATAGTTAAGGAGGGAATGTGCGGAATGACATAGTGGGTGAGTTGCTAGGTTGAGGTGGAAAAATATACTAGTTACCAATTTTAACAACCTTTAGGATTAAAGAATGTTGATCGCGGTAAATAAGAGGCTCGAAATTCTATGTTCAACTCTAGTTATCTTGCTTTGGTAGCAAAACATTTATATTTCTTTACTATCTTATTACACTATTTCAATTCTAAGTTTGTTAACCAATTTTGTAAATAATTTTGAGATAATATTTTGCATAAGATATTTTATAGGTCTGAACTCTATGGCATTTTCCAAAAACATTAATTGAATATGAGTTTTTCATGTTGTGCTTCTAGCTTTTATATTATATCTATTGTTATGATATTGATCAACATGAAAAATAAGGATTGATAGGAGTTTTGGGTATTATATACTTCTTCCCTATGTAGTATATATTTTAATTATTGGAATTTTATTCTGGATTTAGTTCTTGCTATTGTAGTTGTGTTGGTTATTGTTTAATATTTTTCAAGTAGGAAGAATTATAACAAATATTTATACACATTATGAAATGAGGGAAACTCTGATTGCTAACTTTAGGCTTAGATTTTATGCAAATAATCGAAGTTAATAAATTCTTGCAATTAAATAATTAATTTCAAATTTTAGACTTCTACGATCTATATTTTGTTGAAATGTGTTTTTTGAATCCATTGCATTATGTAAATTATTTTATCAACGTTTTGAACTATCTACTTTGGTTTATTATCAAGATATAGAAATGTATGAAGGAGTGATCTCAAGAATGTCAAACCTATTTATTTTACATTCTTGATATCATTCTTTCATACATTACTATATCTTGATAATGAACCACAGTAGATGGTTCGAAACGTCGCTAAAATAATTTATGTTATGCGAAAAATAATTAATACCAATTTAAAAGAAATTTACTACTTTTGGATCTATATGTTTTAGTGTAAGGCATTTGTGTTGGTTTAAGGCGTTTTTGTTGGTTTAAGGCAAAATTTCTTCATGTTTGTGCAATATTGCAGGAGGATTCAAATGATAGTTACTCATTTACCTCTTCACATGCTTTATCTACGCACATGGTTTACTTTTTCATAGACTCTAGTGTTGCACATGCCTTGATTTTGTATAGTCTTTGGCTCGATGCATTATTATGTGGCGCAACTCTTTTTCTTTGGCACACATTCTCACTCTGCATCTTCACACACATTCTTGCTTCCGCACACTTTTTTTATTTCTCTAAATCTAATGCAACACTAGTTCTACATACCCACAAATATACACAATTGCTTTCCCACATTTTTTCTTTCTTGCATGCTTTGCTACTCATCACTATTAACTTATTTTATGGTATTTATTATGACTACAAATATTTCCCACTATAATATTTATCATTGCTTGATGGGTTTTAACATTAAAATAAATTATGTTTAGTATTCCATACCTTTCATACATATATTATGTTTATTTTTGCATGTTTTAGGTGCATGATGTCTATAAAAGAATCCCTAACTAAGCCATTGTTTTATGTTGTATTTTCTTGTGCAATATTATTTTTTGCATTGTGTTTTACTTTTATTAAATTTTTAAATCCTATGAAATTGTAACATAGTTTTATTTCCTTATATCTAGCTTCAAAACAAAATACAATAATAATATAAAGGTTTGAAAACAAATTTTAGTATCAAATGTATGTTTCATGTGTATTATAGATTTTAATGGTGATTATCATGATTGGAATGTAATTTGGATTGATTGCTTGCTACTCTACCTGTGTTCATTGATGTATATGATTATATTAATGCATAAAGAATGGAGAAATAATTTTTTGTTTCCTGTTAAATTTATTTTTCATAATAATTAAATGGATATTAAAACATAGGCTCCGTTAAAAATCTTAGAATCTGCATAGTTGGACACATAGTGTAGCCACTCTAAACATGTAAACTATATTGGTTACTATTAATGTACTATAGTAAATACTTCAGAAGCTTACAATGGGCTCCCACTACCACGAGTGTTTAAAATGGAGTTGTAATATGATGACAACCACCACCACGGATCTCTTCTAAAATTGCAATAACATATTTCCCTGCAACTAGCATTAGTGTTAAAACAAACTTGAACCCCTGATGAAATTTGATCTAATATGTGCCACTTTGGTGTGGGTCCCCACTAATTTAATAGTTATTATCACCCATCAAAATCAATGACTCACAAAAATTGTAGGAACTCCCATGCCACATTAGTAAATACGTAAACGAGGGGCCCACATCCTTGATTATCCTCACTAAGAGACAAGAGGGGGTTTGCAATCTCATTTTTGCCCCTTTCTAAGAAGTCTTCCCTATGAGAGAAATTCCACAGTGAACTATTGGAAATACCTAAATAGTTGATTGTCTTTTCCAACATGATTATAAATTAATTATTTCCATTTTGGTTCCAATTTTTGTAGAGTGGTGAAACTTACCTTTTTACCTTCATACATGTAACATGTTTTCTCTATACATGTACTTTATCTTTTAACATACCTTTCTCATACATCCCTTACTTTCACCAATGTTAGTGTTATTAGGTCTTTTCAAGAAGGTAGACTTTTAACACGGGCCTATAGAAATTACAAAATGAGAGAGACTATAATTGTTGACTTGGTTTACATATAAATAGACTTATAAATGTTTTCTAAGTGGAATATTTCAAATCTAAGAATTTGTTCCAATTAAATAATTAATGTGAATTCAAACTAAAATTATTTTACTTTAAAATAAAGTACATGGACTATCATTTTATGAAACTTGTAACAATACAAGTTGAATCGGAATCATGATGAATTAGTGAAATATATCCTAGGGTAAATTATTATCAACACTTTTCCTTAAGATTCCCATCATAGTCAAGATTCTGGTTCCAGAAGGTTAACATTCCCTTTATGTATAGAAATTTGATATCTCACTATCCTAGTTTTCAAGAGTAGATATCGAGCCATTTGCAACATGGTTTTAGTGTAGCTCCTTTGTAACCCAATATCAAGTAACATGATGGTGAGTCAACATAAGACTAGGGACCATCCCACCTATTGTTTTTCTCTATGCAATTAATCGCTTGCCTATTTCGCATCCAATACACATTGTCCAATGTTGATTTAGACAACTTTCCATGTGTCAGAATTTTTATGTAAGATGCATTTTAAAATGGAAAAATGTGTTCCATCACTGATCTCATCACATAATAAACAACAACCCACTAATTTTATTTTTTATCCTTGAAATGAAAGATGAAAATCAAATATCAGGGGAAGGTCACAGGAGCATATCAAGATCAGGAATTTGATGACTATATGCCAATTTCTTGATAAAATTTGAAAAAATGAATCTGGCTAGATAGAATTCACTAAAAATAATAGATGTTGAGTTTGCACAGTATTGGGAGGATTTAAGCAATTTTAGTGAAATATAATGAGAAGAGGTGGAAATTCTATTAGTTTACGAGAATATCCCATTCAAATTATCGTTACAAGGTAGTTTCATTATTTATTGATAAACATTAAAAGGTGTATTAGGCACTAGAGGAAATTATTGGGCCAATTCATAAAGTACATGATACTCAATTAGTAAGTGTCACATCATCGAAGTTGTGGGGCCCATATGATCTATCAAGTTCTTTTATGTAGTTAACTCCCTTCCTTTTGATAGGATTATATGTCATCATGTTCATTTATCTCTGTAGGGTGTTCAATACTACACCACATATTAATTCAAACAATATTTTTTTATAGCACACATTTCTATTGGAAGGGGAGCAATGATTGCACACCCCTCCCCTCTGAGTAAAAAAAATGGTTTCTACCTTATTTACAATGACGCCTAAAAAACACTTACTATATTATTTTCTAAAATGAATGCAATAATATTTTTATTTTTTTATGGAAAAGGAAACTATCTAGATAGTTGGGTCAATAATCATATACAAACAAAGGATAGAATTGGCTCTATAAAATATTTAATCAAATTCCAGAAAATCTTGTGGGAGGTGCGGAAGGTTTGGAAGTGTGGTTGTCTCTTCTACATGTTCCTCCTATTTACACATTCTCACTTCCATGCACTTCTTCCAAACATGATTATAAAACAAGTATTTCGTTTTTACTCCATGTTTCTATGGAGCGGTAAAACTTACCCGTATACCTCTACACATGCAACATGTTTTATTTGGAAAATTACAGGCCCTATGTCATAGTGTTGGATTTTGATGGGTGATGGTGATTTTTTATCATGATTGACCTTGATTTTTTGCCATAGATCTTGGCTTGACTATCATAGTCATTAGCTCAAAGGGACCAATGATGAATGCACCAATTCTAAAAGAAAAATAATCTGGGTGCAATAGGAAGTAGGGACACTTATCTCGGCATTTCTAGCAATTGCAATATGATGTTATTACAATTTTATGTGAGAGTGGGTTGAGCCTATAAACTGATTGGAATAATTTTTTTTTTTGTATGTGATTTCCAATTTCAATCCCTCAATATAAAATTTACATATTGCTAATGGATGTGAGAAGGAATCCATTTACAAAGTGGCCCTTAGTTTTCACCCATATTACCTAGGTTCAAATATCAGCAATAGTAATCAAACCTAATCTTAGGGGACCAGGGTTCAAATCGTAGCCAAAAAAATCCATTTGGTAGCACAAAAGGTTGTATTAGTTATAACCTTTTTCACCTACAATTATATTTATTTACTTATTTTTAATGACTTATCAAATAATGCAAGTACAATTCGCCAAAAATTATGTTTCTTTAATGAGTTTGCTAGAATAGATCGACTGGTTAGAGAATGTGGTTGTTGCTATAGGACATTTTGTCTCATCTGGTCAATAGGCCTACAAATTGGATCAATCAACATCCATGAACACCTTGCCAACATCCCTACAAAATCCCTAAGCATGACTCTCCCAAATCCCTAAATTTTTTACCATGATTGCTTCATTCTAGTACTTTTAAGTTAGGGACCTGTGTTCAGCGATAGGTTTCTCAATTCTGCACCTGCTCTAATCAAAGAAGGTTTTCCCTTATTAGGGGTGCACTGATTCTAGAAATTTGGGGAAAATAAAAATAATCCTAAATATTCCTCTTCCAAAAGCTTATAGGAGTTGTTACAACCATTGCCCTTGGATAAGAACTTTGAATCATGTCTTATCCTACCTTGGAGTTTTCATCTCTTATCCCTTGAGCTCATCCTCCCATCAAGAGTGGATATCAAACCTGGATTGGTAAATGGATAAAAATTCATAAACTACCATCCTCTTCTATATATTTATTGTCATCCACAAGCTAGGGGTTGGATTTTTTAGAATAATCATAGCTTCATGTTGTTTCTTTGATCTTAAGAGAGTTATCATTTACATGTTTTAGGGTGATATTGAGGTGTGCCTTATGACGAGGAAGGACAAGACATCTTGGGGAGATCTGTACAATATCAGCTTTCACTTTTGGTTGTCAACTCCATCATTTCATGTTAATAAAAAGAGTAAATTGCTTTCATATATGTGTTATGTTATGTTTACACTCATATATTTCAATGCTGTGTTGATCCATTGAATAGATTGATTGGATAATGCTACATATATGTTGTAGATATTTTTCTTATGTTATTTTTTTATGAAAGTTCTAATTATAGTGATTGGAGCTATGGTTGGAGCTTACAATACAAGAGGAGAGAAGATCTGGTGACGAATCACAAGTAATCATCTTTCCATTCTCCAATTTCTCTAAGAGGAACTTTATATTCTTTGCTTTATATTTTTCTAGAGCATACCACTAGGTCTAGGGAAGATACTTTTTTCCACAGTTGTAAATTCATTATAACAATTTGGCAGTCATGCTATGGAATGATTCATTTCCTTAGTGTTTTCCTTCACTTTATCCCTTGTTACACCTCCTTAAAATACCTTTAGTGCCTCACTCAGTTTGAATTGACCCTAAGAATACATTTCATTGATCTTAATTTTCATTTTTTGTGTCAAAAACACATTTTTCCTTTTTCAGCGCACTCCTTGGTCCATTGACAGAGCATTGCAAAGAACCCTATCCTTCCCTGCACCTACTTTGTAGAGAAATGGTAGCCTATATGCACCTGCACTGATCCATATTTCATGCAAAGAAATATTTTTCATGCTTTTCTCTCTGATTAACTTTGCTCCAGTTTGTCCTCCCTGTGATCCTGATTGTGTTTAGCTCTCTCAGAAGCCTCCATCTTGTTTTATTTTGGTTTTGAGTGCCTTTGATAAGAATTTTCTTAGATATTTCTATGTTCTTATCATTAGGTCATTAGCAAACTTATTACTTGATCCTTGAATGAATTGGTGTTTCAATCATCATTTTGAAAAGTGTTTTTATCAATGATTAGGCGAATATCTTAGTTTTCATCTTAAAATTAAGTGGAATTGACAAGAAAAATATTATGCATCATGCCTTGCATCTAGGGTTTTGTGAGTGAAATTGTAATTAGAAACAGTTGTATTAGGGGAATTTCTTAACAATCCTATTTGTTGCATCTTGTATGTGGCATATTCCTTATTCTCTTACCTCCCATATATACATTTTCATTGTAAAGAAAAGTTTTATTTTATCATACTAGTTTGGATTTTAGGATGCTCGTGTAAAATTCATGATGAGCCATGAAAACTGAAGCTTAACTCAAGATAAACTTTAAAATTTATTGAATCAACCTACGAAGAATTTGTAACAATAATGAAGCATCTATAGGTCTCGGCTAGAGACGTGTTCCATCATATATAAACATAGGATTTATTGTTTTTTGTCAGTTTTTCATTCCGATGGTGATATCTCATTCCACGTACGTAAGTGTATCGAACCATTTTCCATGGACCTCTGAGTATATTGGATGGAACTCCACGCATTAAAGGTATATGGGAACACTCTCATTGTATGGTTAGACATTAGATAGCACTCACACAGACTCCACTTCCACATACCATCGAGTATATTTTGGAAGTCCACCATAGGTTTCTATCCTCCGCATAGGTAACCGAGCTGTCCACCTTATACATTGTGCTACACTAACACAGCATTCGGGGATATTTCTTGCTTCAACATAAATCCTTCGTTCTCCAATGTTGTATATTGCAGTTCACATTTGCTTGGTAAAACTGTTTTCCTATTTTACCCTATTTGATTTATTTTTTTTGTTAATTGTTAAAATTTATTAATCCAATGTCAAAGAAAAAAACCCTTTACCCTTTTGTTCACGTAGAATCCAAAGTAAGCCTCCTCTTCCACCTCAAGAAATTCCTAGTCGTCATCAGAAGAATAAGAAACCATGTGCTACTGAATCTAGTACTTCAGGAGCTATCACTTTTGGTCCTCCATTTGAGATAGATCCACCATAATATTTTTTTCCTGTGAATACGGATCCCGACATTACTTCTCCATTACCTGGTGAATCTGACATAGTCAAAACTGAAGCACTGAAATTTCTTTACCTAATATTATTGAACCTGATTTAACTG
This sequence comes from Pinus albicaulis, assembly GCA_034641835.2. Taxonomy (NCBI): domain Eukaryota; kingdom Viridiplantae; phylum Streptophyta; class Pinopsida; order Pinales; family Pinaceae; genus Pinus; species Pinus albicaulis. Next base: position 279,684,889 of record CM076578.1, on the reverse strand, counting down.
AATCAGAGACAAATCAACCTGAGGTTATACAATCTAAAGAACCTCAACCATCTATTCCTATTACTTTGGGACCTTCTCTTTCTCTTCATTTGTCTCATACACAACCCCAAACTATATATCTTGGACCTAATGGTGAACCCGTTCCACCTGGTCTTTTGAGTATCAAAGATATTGTAGATGAATAGCCTCAACACTCCTCTCCCATTCGAGCGATGGCTCATTTTTATCAGGACAATCCTTTTTCTTCTCCTCATACTCCATTTTAGTGTCCTTTGTCTAATTATTTTCCTTTCAAATCACCTTTGAGTTTCCCTTGGAAATATTCTTTGGGATAGATAACCATGACTGAGCCTACTATGGTTTCCCAATCTGTATCTTCTAGCATGGATAAAATAACCCAAGTTGTAATCTCATCCATGTTTGTAACTACACCAGAGTCACATTTGTGTGTTGGTCCATTTGTCCCGCCTGCTTACTAATCCTTGTCTGGTACCTTCTCTAGTGCAACACCCAATCCATGGACCTCTCCCATGATAACTACATCTATAATTTTGTCTAGCACTTATTTAATGAGTGTTATGCAGTATGCTCCTCTTCCACCATCTACACGTATAGTTTAGCAGTAGACTGGTCCTTATGTTAGTGGATGTGGTTATCTACAACAACCTAATCCACCTCTTATTAGGAACCCTCCTCTAATTGGGGGGAAGATTCCTCTGTATTATCCTTCTCTTTTAGTAGGGGGGAAACCTGTTGTAGTTTCATTTCCATCTCCTCAAGTTTTTGATCAGCCTCAAACGAGTCATCCCTATTCGAAAATTGTTGTTAATGTTTGGTAACCTACTATGCTTATCCAATCTAGTTTAGTTGTGGCTTCATCTTTAGCCTCTCAAAATGTTCCACCTACCCCTCATACTTATGTTCAATGACCCATATCTCAAATTATTCAAACTCAAATGAATGTGACCCAACCTTTACAGGTTGTAACTTTAACTCAACCTATTATTTCGGTATCTTCCACATCCCAACCCATGTATACCCAACCTCTTCAAGGTAACTTACAATCCAAACAGTTTGGGCAGGTTATTCCTCAAACTCAAATGGGATAGAATTTGTATGGTATGGCATAGGCACACCCACAATCAAACCCACCTTTTTTTTGGATGATGTAAAATCCCACAGGGAAAAAATATCCACCATATCAAGGTATCCCTCAAATTCCTTACACTCAGCAAGTCCAAAATCATCCATTTCAACCTTTGCATGCTTATCCTAGATCTCGACAATAGGGTTATGTGTATACTGGCTATCAAAATCCTCCCTATCCTAAGACATAAATACCTATTTCGTAGCTTATCCCATCTTATCTAGTATATCCTCCACCGAACCTCAACACAAATTTTCCATTTTTAGGAACTCTCGAATTACTGGATTTTACCAGGCTCACCAATGATCTCATTGCTCATTCTGCTTGGTGGTCAGTTATTCCTACCATGTTTCCTTCTGATATTCCTAGATTCAATGGAAACCCTGGAGAATACCCATCCACGCACATAATGAATTATTATTTGTGGTTTTATTTGAACTCCTTTAATGATGATTTTGTTACTTTGCATATTTTCCAGCATACACTCACTGGTATGGTAGTTATATGGTATATTGAGTTACATGGAGTTTCATTTTATAACTTTAGCGCCTTGGCTGCTACATTCCAAACACATTTCTAGTTTCCCATCAAATATGAGACTGGAAGAAAACTCTTAACTAATTTAAAACAAAATAATGCCACTCACATCTCTTCTCATATTCATGAGTGGCGACTTCATCATCGTTTGGTTAAAACTTTTTTTCCTGACCATTTTTTAGTTAAATGGTTCATTAGTTCTATGTTTCCATGTCTCACAGAAGACGTAGCCAAAGGTGGAGTCGTAACCAAAGAATAGGTGATTGCTCGTGCCCAGTATTTGGATCTAATATATACCCAATTTAGCGCACTTTATGATAAGATACCGAATTCTCCGCGACCTACCGATATTGTTTCTCAAACTCCTAGTAAATAATCACATGTTGTTGATGGCGTGATTGGTTCTACCATCCAGAAGTTGATGAGTAAACCATCTGGTTCAACACTTATTGTCACTGCTCAAATCCCTCCTTCCACCCCTATGGCTTCTACTTCCAATAATAATGGTTTTCAATCATATAAAGGAAAATCTATGCAACCAGTAAGTAAGAAGAAAGGCAAAGGAAAGAAGAAGAAAGAAAATGCACAAGAGTATAAAAAAAATAATCAGTCTCCTAAAGAGAAAAGGAAACCTTGTTACCCATGTTTGATCTCAAATGAGGATCATTTCACTCATGATTTTCTCCATTGGGCTGAGGTGAATCAATTCCTTAAATCATCTGCTACGCCCACTATGTTGACAAACCCATTTCTAAATCAGGAGACCAATGTAGTTTCTTGAGACCTTACATCATCTAACTCAATTTTGATGCTCTCCTCTACTAAGCCCAAAAATGAAGTTATGGAAATTACCTGAAGTAAGGACTATGATAATGTGAATCCTTCAAACGGTTAGGCTACTGATCAACCTACCAGTTCAACCGCATCTCCATCGGATCCTACTCCAAACTTCGTACTTATTGAATTAATGATTAATCCTCCTAACGACATTATTCATAAATCGACATTCAAACCTTGTGCAAGAGCTACTCAAAATTATAACATAGTTGAGAATTTGGCTCAAGCTCCATCGGTTATTCCAACTCTTGAGGTGCTACAAAATTTCCCTACCAAAAATAAATATTTTCATTTGGAAATTGGATGTATTGATCCCTTGGATTCCAACCTATTGGTTTTTAACCAGGACCACTATATGCCTCAACTTTTGGCTCAATTAGCTTTCATGATCCATGTTGTTGTTCATGGTAAGAATATTCATCATTCCATTGTGGATGAAGGAGCCTCAACCTGTATTATGTCCATGTCTTGCTGGAAGGTTATTGGTTCTCCCCAATTAATTCAGTCACCAACCATTATTATTTTGATGGAAGAACTTATAAATTGTGTGGGATTTTGAATTCTCTACAGGTAGAATTAGGTGGAAAGACTCTATCAGTATAATTTAAAGTTATCGAAAGACCTCTATATTATAATCATCTAATGGGTCTTACGTGGGTCTATGTTATGGTTGTGGTTGTCTCCACATACTTTCAATTTTTTTCTTTTCCTCATAAAGGTGGTATTGTAGCGATCGATCAACTCGCTTTATTTGCCACTGATTCTTTAGTTACTAGAAGTGTCCCTCTTGTGGGGGAAGCCCCTCACCCATATCAGCATGTTGAGGTTGGACTGCTTAAATATTCCTCTCTCATGGGAACCTTTTCTCTTCCTCTTCCCTTGCTTCCAGACAAATATACTTTGGTTTCCTATATTAATATGATATCTTCTTATACAGATCTAGTTGATTCATGGGTCACTACCAAATCAATCTAATATCGATAGTTTTGGTGATCGTATGTTGCTCAGCCCCATTGAGCTAGATTATGAAGCTGTCTATTCGACTCGTGTGGCTTATTTTGATCCCTCATCTTTGATCCATTAGTTTGATCATTCTTTAGCTTATGGTACATCGTCTAATCCTTTCTCTCGTACATTTTCTACTGATGAGAGCATCATGGAGTTCATGATGTCAGATGATGCGTCATGGGATGACCATTATCATCATTCCTTCTTTCCATATTCCTTCGAGGATAATCTTACATAATTTTATCAACCCAATATTAAGTTATCTACAAATTCCACATCTATTTCTAATGTTGATTCTAAGAAGAACTAGTCGAAAATTGAAGAGACTATTCCCCTCGACATTTCAATTAAACCCAGTATTGTCGAAAATCTACACATCAATGTGTCTTTCTCTCCTTATGAGGTCAAGACTTATAAATCCCTATTCCGGGAATTCAAAGATGTTTTTTCCTAGTTTTATGAAGAAATTATAGGTATTTATATGAACATCATTATGCATGAAATTAAGAAATATACTAATGCTAAACCAGTTTGGCAATGCCTTCACCCTGTTCATCCCAAGAAGTCCATTGCTATTAAAGTTTGAGTTGAAAAACTTCTCTAAGTTGGTTTCATATATCCCGTATCTTTAACTAGTTGGCTGTCTAATATTTTTCTTGTCATGAAGTAACAAGGAACAATCTGGTGTGGTTTGATTATCCGGATATCAATCATGCTCATTCGAAGGAAAATTATCCCACCCCATTCATTGACTAGATTGTTGATGATTGTGTCAGTTGTGAAATAATTTCATTTATGGACGGTTTCTACAGCTACAATCAAAATCAACATTCTACCAATGGACCAACATAAAACTGCATTCATTTATCCCTGGGGAAAATTTATGTATAAGAAACTCCCTTTCGGATTAAAGAATGATGGGGCTACGTTTCTTATCTATGTTTAAAAACTTGAAGGTTTATTGAAAACTTGGAAGTAAATTTATGTCTTACGGGAAATGCATCAAGTTGTAAAATTACATAAAATTTAAATTTTTAGACTCAGTTTGCATAAAATAAACAAAGACAAATAAACCATATACAACCACACAAAACATCAAATTGATGACAGAGTTCACCGCTTGTGGGCTACATCTTCGGGTCGAGCTTCCAATATTGGGCCTCTTCAATTATGTAATAAAATATGTAATTACATATATTTATACTACCCAAAATTAAAAAATAATTATTCCCATGGCTTCAGAAGACCCAAGAACCCCTATCTCGGCTCTTATTGGGCTCAAAAAGGCCAAAAAATAATCAATTTATGGCTCCTCAAAGTTTTGTTGCTAACCGTTCTACAATCTGAAAAAACGGGCTAATTGTCATACAATTTCCACCCTTCTACAGCCCGCTGATTGAAAATTTCTCCTGGCATCGATGGGATTGATGTCGATAAAGGTGAAATTTTTCGATCCATTAAATTTCTCGATAACTCTTCTACCTGAATTTCAGCCTCGCTCTTAGTTTTATCGGCCCATGTGGCCAGAGACTGGGCTAGTCGTCCCCCGCCACTCCTCACCTAATTTTGATTTTCATGGTCACATTGATACCATAGGGTTGAGGGTCATGGATAATAGTCTCCCTCCACCGGTAGGTTATACAGTCACCACAGAACCTGGGGATAAGGCCTTAATTTTTTCCCCCTCGTTGTTCCTTCTTCCTAGTCATGTGGGCACATATATGGCCATTGTTTGGGGCTAGGCCCAAGCCCTCCATTGTTTCCCCTACAATTTTTGTGCAAGGTGTTTATGAACAGGGTTATGGGCTTATTCTCGTCCCCTCCCCCAAAAAACATTTGAATTGGATTTAACATAAACTCACACTCATTGTATGTTAAGTAACACATACGTGGTGCAGTGGTAAGACTAGGAAATATTGGAAGGAAATTCACGAGTTCCATCCCGCCTAGATTTATGGGTTGAACCCAAAAAAAAATTATCAAACTTGAGGTGCCATGTGGTGGCCTTTGGTTGGGACATGTGCCATCCTCTCATTGGTCCAAACAAACAAACTTTAACCAATAAAATTTGACCACTTGGAAGAGTAGCTGAGTGCCACGTGTCAAATCCTAATTGGTTCTCCTCCCATTGGTATGTCGAGTCAGCATGTTAACATCAATAGTATGAACTACCCATTTAGTAGTCCAGTCAACACATCTGAAACTTTTTTAGTTGTTGAGCCAAACAACAATAACACCATAACTTAGCATACGATATTTATTTTCGGTGATTCAAGCGGAATTGGATTCAAAATGGAAAACACTATGATATGGAACTGGTTTTAGGAACTTTTGAGATTACTCCTTCCACAACATCAAAAATATTGTGAAACCTTATTTTGATGATTAAAATGCTCATTCACAATGTCAAGATAATCAACTAAGGCATCTTAGGGCCATATTTTTATGATGTAGACATTATAACATTCAACTCAATCCACATACATGTGTATTTTTTGTAAGCTTCGATCATCTTCTGGGATTTGTTGTATCAAATCAAGGAATTTGTATTGATCCCTTGAAATCTTAGGAAATCATTGATCTGCCTACTCCTTCTTCTCTCCTTCAGCTTCGATGACTCCAAGGGAAGGTTATCTTTCTTTGTAGGTTCATTCCCAACTACACCAAACTAACCAAAGGATTTACTCACTTTTTAAAGAAAGGGGCTCCCTTCCATTGGGACAACGCTGCTCAAAAAGCATTCAATGCCTTGAAACAATGTACTTATTCGGGAATCCTTGTTATATCCCCCATATTTCCAACATGTTTATTTCCTGTACCTTTGCGCTGCACTTACTACCATTGCTGTTAGAAAATTAAATATTATAGAGAAATGCAACATATAAAATATGTGGAAAACACAAGCACACAAAACACATAAAACCAGAGACATAGATATACGTGCTTCACCCAGTTTGGGCTACGTTCACCCCGAACAGCCAGTCCTTCCTTTCTATTATCTAACAAAAATAAAGAGACACAACCTACAGCAGATCCGTTGTAATATCCTCTATTCTCCCTCACAGTCTCCCTATCTATTTCTGGCTCTGAGAATACACACGCAATACATAGCCGCAATACAATACCCTCATAAAAGTGAGGGGTTGCCTTCTAGGGAAAAAAACCCTAAAATAAACATAACTTCTACTGTCAGATCATTCGCCTAATGAATGGCCCAGATTGACTAGAAATTACTCTACTTTTACAAGGCAATTTTACATTTGTTCTTAGCTTCGGGGGCGCTGCCCCCATAACCCCCCACCAGGGGGAGGGGGGCTCCATAAAGTCGCAGCCGCCCCCCCTGGACCCCCCAAGTAGCGTTTAATTATGCGCGGCATTGCCGCCCCATTAAGGTACAAGGGTCCAATGCTGTGATACAAAATAAACAAGATAATCAGGCTCCACACCCAAAAATTGCTATGGTATTGGTTCAAGAATATGATGTAGTCATTTAACATACTATTTATCTCAACGATACTAAAGTCAAGTACACCCATGTCAAAAAGTTAGCTTTGGAGGTTGTTTAAGCCATCAATAGATTTTTCCATTACATACTGCTCTTCAAAACTATGGTTATTTTAGATTGCAACCCTATGACATACATATTATTGTGAAAACTTCTTGGGGGCAAGTAATCTAAGTGGATTTTCACCCTACAAGATTTCGATTTGGAATTCATAAAATCCAAGTCGAAGAAATCCTTAATTTTTTCAGAGCTAATTTGCGACCTTCCCAATTATAAAACTGAAATGACATCTAGAAATTCTATTCCAAATGATTCATTGTTTTTGATCTCATAATATGATCTATGGTATGGATACATTATGATATATCTCTAGACCCAAAACTTTTGGTCTAATACCTCTCACTCTAATCAACAATGTATCCAATATCAAGCCAAACATTATATTATAATCGGTGACACTCTATATTGTCACAATTTCAATACTATTTTTTGAAGGTTCCTCACCCATGAGGAGGCCGAGAAAGTCTTAAATTCATGCCATTTGTGGGCATGTGGAGGTCATTTTTCTGGATATGATACCGCATAGAAGTTCCTGCGTGTTGGCTACTTTTGTCCCACCATATTTTGGGACTGCATTCTTTCCATCTAAAGGTGTCATGCATGCCAGATATATGATCGAAATCTTCCAACTCCACCCGCTCCTTTGAATCATGTTATTTTCATTGGTCCTTTTACGAAATTGGGCAATTATTTCATGACATGTAACCCCCACTCGGCTAGGGGACATGGCTATATCATAGTAGTAGTTAATTATTTTACCAAGTGGGCCAAGGCGATGCCTGCATATAACAATACCGATGAAAAAGTTTCTCTATTTTACTTAAACTATGTTATTTTGGGGTTTGGTGTTCCATAGGCTATAGTCACAAACCATGGAAAATATTTTCGTAATCACGTGATGTCCAAACTGACTACCAAGTTGTGACTCTCCCATAAAATTTCCACTCCCTACTACCCTCAGAAATTTGGGAAATTTGAGGCAATTAATAAAGTTCTCAAAAAGATGCTTCATTGTATGATAGGGGTCCATAAATTAGACTGACATCTTATTATTTATTCAACCTTATGGGAATACCAAACCTCTATTTCTTCAACCTTATACTTAGTTTATGGTCTAGAAGAAATCCTTTTCATTGAATGAAAAAATCCATACCTCAAACTTGTTGTCGAACTCCTCTCTGCCACTTCTAGAGAAGAGGAAAATCTCGTACATATGAAGTTCTTAGATGAAACCTGGCGTGATCCCTCTATTTCTAATGAATCCCATAAGAAATGTATCAAGGCCCAATATGAAAAGAGTTTGAAGCCTCGTGTCTTCTCAGAAGGAGACCTCTTTTTTTTATAACATCAAGAGTCTGATAAATTATGATCATGGAAGAAATCGAGCCAATGTGGTTGGGTCCATATATTGTCAAATGTGTTCTTGCTAAAGGGGCCTATGAGCTAGTTGAATTTGATGGATTTCCCTTGGCATAGCCTAGGAATCGTTTGTACCTTAAGAAATAATATGCTTGATTTTTTTCATAGTGCACTATGTACATATTGTATATAGGTGTGATTGATTGTGGTTTCGGTGTGTTTGCTTCAGGGTTTCCTAGATTTATGTTAATCATGTTTACATTTGGTTTTCAGATGACGGCATCCCTCAAACCATACATTGATTATGTTGATGATGCTAGTCATAGTAATTGGAACCTCTCTTCCGCAGCTTGGGATATATATGCTCTAAATGGTGAGTTAGTGATTTTATAAGGCATTTATATCTATCACTCTACAAATAACATCATTGAGTATAGTGCAGTGATCGAACTATTGTCTTATCTTATTTCCCATGCTATCCGCCATATAGTTATCATACTTGACTCACAACTTGTAGTACTACAATTGACTAATGTCTATTGGGTTAGAAGTACAATTATGTTTCACATGTTCATGAGGGTTCGCCTTCTGAAAATATATTATTATTTCATCCAGTACCAACATATTTCTAGAAATATAAATACATTAACATATGCAGTGGCTAATCATGTTTCAGATAGAAATTTGCGACACATGTAAATTAATTCAACACACATCATATCACATTGAAATAAATAATAGAATCATAAGAAACATTGAAGATATATATATATATATATATATATATATATATATATATATAATTACTGGTTTAAAAAAAAAAAATTCCCGAGATGGCATGTGGCCACACAGCCTAAAATATACATGTAGTAAAAATATGGTTATAAGCCTCCTAGTAGACTAATCATAGTGCTCATGGTAGCCCACCATTGCATGAGCCATTTGGCACAATAATCGATTGATACAGCCTGGGACGCAAATAGTATGTCACTATAGTATCATAGGGAGCTCGTTGACCCTAGTCTCAATTATTGCATGATTCAACACCTCCATGTGATGTTCAACGTCTCCTATAGTCCTAGCCACATTCAAATCCGGTAGTACCTTTCGTCCTACTGCAGTAACCTCTATTATTTTTTATGCCTATTGTGGTTCTCCTACATAATGAAAATAAGAATATCCCACTAGTCGAATAGGTACAGTATATGCATGTGTACAAACTAATAGTTAGTCTTGGATACATAAAAATCACAAAAAATTGTAAGACTTAGAAAATACAAACATGGTCAAAATGTTTTACCTATGGCACCCCATCGCTCCACATCAGGAAGCACGAGTTATGGGCCTCTACAAAAATCCATCCTTGCGTATGGATACTATTATATCATAAGGAGTTGCATTCACAGCGAGCTAAACAAGACAGGTGTGAATCTCATCGGCGAATTACTTGCATTTATATACATGAGATCCACCCATCTCTTCATCCATGGGACTCTTAGATATATGGGATCAAGAAATATATGTTGTGTCCTGAGCAATGGAATCCGCTCAAAAGAAAAAGAAAACAAAATCGAACCATAGCCAAAATTATTTAACCATCCATATTTTTCTTTAGTAATTTTCTCTTTTATGTTTACCAATACCCCTTCACTCAAGTTGAATAATATTGTCTCCATACATTCTAGAGCATACTACATATGTGACTTATTCGCCACATGAATAGATACACTGTCAACCAATCTGACAATAATGAACATGATCGTTCTTAAAGGAAAACGGACTACATCCTTGATGTCGATTTTTCCGTCCTTATTTGGTTGGGATTTTGGTCGACAATGTGCACTGACATAAACTTTGACTGTCTCTCCACCACTCCTTGAACTAGACAAAGAGACGAGGGAACCTTACCTTGATAGACCAGTTAAGAAATATATGTCCTCTACCTACATTTCCAGTGTATATGCACCAAGTTTGAATTCTTGTGCTTTAACATCCCATTCACGGACAAGATACCTCAATAATTTTATTTGCTGCCTCATTACAGGAAGCTAGAATAATTTCAAGAGTCCAAAATCTCTTAAATTCAAGATTGTGGCAGGATCATTAGCTGCAGTCAAATATTGTTCTTCGTGTTCTCTTTCCCTCCATATCAAGGCCATTTTGATCCAATATACACCCACAACATCAAAAAGAGGATCATTATAATGAATTTCATGCAAAAAACTGAGAAATTTTGAGGCAAAAAATCAAATCAAAGTTTGGGATTGCGCCCAACATGCCCTCCTAAGGGCAGACAATGCATTTTAGAGATTCTCCCAATGTATTTATCTCGTTTTCAATGCACCTTTCAACCTTCTAGGAGTGTGTTGGACCTAGGGTGAGGAATTATATCCCTAGGGACCTCAAAAACTTGGAAAATTAGCATGAAATCACAAAATGGAACCGTGAAAGGAAATAGAAAGGTCCTAGTTCCTACCTAGAAGTGGCGTAACTTGAAATGATCCATTGGATTGGTTGCAATCAGTTGGATAAGATTGAAATAAAAAACACTCAAAACTCACTCTCCAAGAGGTAAATGTGAAATTGTAAATATGAGTTACCTTTTGCTTATTTTATGGTCATTTTCATCATTAATTTATTAGTGTTTTGACCTAATTATAATCAATTTTATCATTAAACAAATATTTTTAATATTTTGGTGGTTTTTCGAGCACAATGATAGATTTTTTAACATATTTTATGATGTCTAAATTGAAACAGGTCATTTTGACCACAAGGCATACTTTTATCACTTTTTAAGAATTTGTAAATCTACTAAAAGGGTACCCTTAGGATTACTCCTTCAACTCTTTTCAAACTCGCTAAGCATGAAAATATTTTTGAGCACTTGTCTTTCTGAACTCATTAAAGTAAATGCAAATACTTCTACTCAGCATAAGTGTAACCCTTATGTACTGAGGTAGACTATCTACGAAAAAAGAATACCTTAGTCAAACATGGCTAAGAAGTTCTCTTGAGTATTGTTTTTTACCTTTTCAAACTTAATAAACTATCTACAAAAATGAACCCTTTAACTTGTATTTTGCCTCTTCTTCAAACTCTCTAAGCATGAAAAAGGATTCGAGTTAAACCCTTTCTCCACTTGTAAAAACATCAAACAGTGATGGACTTGGCGAAAATGACGAGACCCAACCATTCCTTCTCAATATTCATTAAATATACTCAGAGGGATTCATATGAAGGATGATCTTACGAATCAAGCATACATTATACATTATCACAAGTAAGCATATTTCCATTCTCCAATTTCTCTAAGGGTAAATTTATAGTATTTTCTTTCTTTTTTTCTAGACCAAACCACTAGGTCTAGGGAAGATACATATGTCTTCATTCATAGATTCCGTATAACATTTTTTAACCATAAGGTAGGAGGTTCAAGCCCTCCATCCGGAATTTTTTTTCACATTTGAATTTTTTTTGAGATAGTATACATGCTCCTTGTGTTAAAATTTCTTATACATGCCCTTTGCATGCTCCTCCTTTCAACATGCATGCAATGTCCATGCACCAAAGAATGCTCTGACTTCTATTCATGAATTTTGTTAAGACCAAGGCAAAGAATATGTATTTAGTTTCCATAATTTCTCCACAAATGCCATCTAGGTGGGTTTATATCAAAGGCCTTGAGGAGAACTACATTCTTCTTGTATATATCCATTATTTTGTAAATCACTGGCTCTTCCCTAACATAAGGTGTAAATTAGAGGTTGATAGTTTCAATTTACCAACAATTTCTGCAAATGTAAATCTCTCAATGTTCAAAAATTTAAGTTCTATGTCTTCCATTACTACTTATTTTACTATCAATTTTAGTCTCATTTTCTGGTTTTTTATCATAGAAGATAAATCCACAACATAATAAAGGTATTGAGGGAATTAGAAATCATAACTTGGACACTAGCTGAGGCCTGAAGCAAGATGTTTGTCCACCAAGAACAACAACAACATCACTTGATCCTTGTGATTGTTAGTCTGGATGGATTCAAAGATAGTAGAGAATTTTTCAAGGGATACATAGATCTTAGTAAAACCTACTATTTTTTCCTTATTTGCAATGTCTCCCAAACAATAATTTTAATCTTATTTTCTTAAACATGTGTAATAATATTTTGACTTTATAGGGTGAACGATACTATCTAGGCAATTAGTTCAATAATCAAAGACAAATGAAAGAAAATTGGTCTGTAAAATATTTAATCGAACTCCAAAAATTCTTGTGGTGAAAGGTGTAGAAGAGTAGATGTCTCTTCCTCATGTTCCTTCTTTGGCACACATTCTCCCCTTTGTGCACTTCCTCTACACATTTCCATCTCACACAAAAATTCTATTTTCGATTGCAATTTTTATGGAGTTGTGGAACTTACCATTTTACCTTTTCACATGAAACATGCATTAATTGGCACGTCATAGGTCAAGTTGCATAGTAATAGATTCTGATGGGTGAGGGTAGTGATTGATTGTGATTAAGTGGGGCTTTTAGATTTCATTGGGGATGCAACAATTTTTTAACGTTCGTGCTAGATGGGGCATGATACATTGTTGGGTTTTTGGATCAAATAAATCATGACCATTGGATGCCATCGAAGCGCAACTCCATTTTAAAACCATTTTCTAGTGGGAGATTGATATGCATGTAGGTTTTCATATCAAATAATTTTGGTTCATTGGATTTCAAAGAGACGTTGGCATAATAAAATATGGAAAGTTGTATAGTCAATAATACAATTACATCAATTTCTTACCAAAACACATAGTGCAGTGTAAATGTGCCATGATGTGAAATTAAATGGCAAGTATTCACCATAACTAAGGTTATTTGGTTATCAATTCTCATTTTCCTACATTTTTTGCTCCTTATTGTATTAGTATAGTTAAAGGAATTAGCTTTCGATCCTTGGTTAGAGATCAGAGCGAACATAGAATCCTATTATTCCAGTTATATATATTGCTTTAACCACACAACCTTTAACTCAGTATATCCTTTTGTTGCACAACACTTTCCATTTGACACACATTCCCACTTTTTCACATCTGCAAGCATTTCTACCTCTACACACTTTCTCCATACATCTCTACCCTGCACACTACTTCTTCTGAATAGGAACTACATCACACGATTCATTTTTCACATTTGTTCTTTTTTGTGTGCTTTTGTACTGAACGTTATCAACTATTTACACAATGTCACATTTTTTCATTAAAAATATTTTGTTCCAAAATATTTAATATTGTTTGATTTTTTTTATGCTTTAAAAACTAGGTTCAATACTCCATGCTTTTCATCCATATGCTTTTTTTCTTCTTCCGTGTTTTAAAATGCATGGACTCTATAAAAAAAATTGTAGCTATGTTTTTCAAACCATATAATTACTAAAACAAAACTAGAAATCACTTTACCTTCGCACATAGTTTATTTCTACATAGACTTTACCTTTGCACATAGAATGATACTTCTGCCACAAAAATAATAAGTTCTTCCAGTTAGATAATGAGTCTAAATCTAAATTGAATTTATCACTTTGGGCTCTATGTTTGTGTTTCATGCACGAAAGTTGTAATATTAATTATTTTTTTGCAATATATAAAATGCTATGAGTTCCTAATCCTTCCACAATATTGCCAAATGTTATCATTAAAAATATTTCTTAGTATAATATTTGTCATTGTTTGATGGTTTTTTAAACCTTAAAAATTATGCTTATTACTTCATAATTTTCATGGAAATGTTATATTTCTTTTTTTCTTGTGAAATATTATTAAAATTATTTATAAATGCAAGGAATTGTTGCTTTCTATCTATTTGTGAAACATAAAAAAAAATTCATAGTATCACCTGCCACCCACACCCTAATATAAATTTCTATTTTCCTGGACCACTTTGGTTTCACATCATGAGTAATTATGGAATTGTTACTTCAATTGGCTTACTCATTTTCATCAAAATATAAATATTTTTTCTTTATTTTTTTTATCATGATGGGAGTTAATGAAAATCATATATTTCAATTTGAACATATCAAATTGTCTTCATGGAATACTTACTTGCGTACTAGGGAAAAAACGTAGAAATCATATGAACCAATAACATTTGCAATAACATAATTGAACTTGTTTTATTGTTATCTATTTCCAAGAGCGAATATGCATGATAAATCTATATGTTATGCTAATTTCATCTATAGTAATAGTTTTTGAAATTATTGCAATGGAAAATGTACAAGTAATTCATCATTATTATATTTTTATAATTATTAAAAATTTGAATATTTAAATTAATTCAAATAGGAAAAAGAGTGAACAATAATTTGATTACATGCAATGAGAACAATTACAAGAAATAAAAAATAACTATGTTCCTAAAATCAAAAGCCATAATTGATCAAATTTGGACAAATTTTGCTATTGAACAAATAGTTCCACATAATCAAATTAAAATAAAAGAATGTAAACAATTGCAAGTTGATTTTGGCATCATATTATTGGTTAAGAAATTTGTTGTGTCTATATGAAGGGCTTGTGTTGGAAAATTCTTCTTGAACATTGGCTTCTACCAAGTGCTTAATTATCGATAGAAGACTTTGCAATTTAAGTACTTTTGGGTAGCTTTTAAGGTAGTCTTCCTAAGGTGACAACCTTGGTTCCCTTGCTTCTAAAACATTTCCTAATATGGAAATTTATTCAGTTATTTATCTGTAAGAATTAAATTATTATTATTATTTTATATATATATATATATATATATATATATATATGATCAAATTTAATAGAAATCTAAGATTAACTCTTTTACTTTAGACATACTTGCTTATTCCTTGAAATAAATTCTGGAGTTTTTGTAACCCCATTCCATAATTTGTTACCTTCTATGACTACTAACTTTGAATTTTTGTTAAGCTAGGATCATATTCACATACCTCTATTCCTATTTCATTACGGAGGTATCAAAGCTTCTCTGTTATCCTCATTCACAACAAGCTTATGACTGACAAGATATGACAAAGAGTACCTTAAATTCTCTTGTCATTAAGAGTGAATCTATAAGCTATGAGCTTCTCAAGTATGTCAATTGAACTTTCAGTTTCATATCATTCTATGTTTCAAACATGATTCCTTGTTGTCATAGATATTTTATATTTTTTCAGTGACGTAATCTATCATGTGCTTCTTCCTCCAGCATTGAAATGGGAATTCTTAGGCTTTGTCTTCCATTTCACTTCTAGATTTTGAATGGGTGTCCATACCTTAGCATGTCTTATCTCATTCATTTTTACTTGAGAGCATTTAAACATGAGGAACACACTACAATTTCTTCTTAATATCAATTGTTTCTTTCAATAGAACAATAAATTAAAATAACTTGCAATGGAATTATTTATCTTTGTATCTTCTATACATTTGAGCTTATTTAGCCTATTTTTCCATGTCTTTAGCCTAAAAAAACATAGCAATGTGGGAACTCTATGACATGAATAAATAAAAACCATTAGAAAAATTAAAAATATTTGTATTCTCTTAAACCGTAAATATAGGATCATTTCAAAATTACTAAGGTACAAGCACTTATTATTTTGAAAGTACTTTACATTAAGATTGAAAAACACATCTGACACCCGACTCTTCATTGAACATATGTGGTAGTCAATTCCATTTAAATGTTAAATGACCTCCAGAATATGCTTTAACCACAATAAAGTTGAGTACCTTTAATTATTCGCGTTAACACTTAAAGTACATGGATTAATTCTTTAATTGCAAGGATTAACACTGAGGATATGTCATCCCTATAGAAACTAGGATTTTCGCAATGGCTACTACCAATCAACCTCCCATGGCGAGGATTAACACGTATTAAAAAATAAATTAAGGATTAATACTACAATTAATAAAATATCCCTTATTAGTAGATGGTAGTATTTTCCACATTTATTGGGTGAATTGACACATAATCAAGAAATTGTTCAATTTCCAAATAGAATTTACTCTAAAGCATTGTGTAATGATTATTGCTTGTAAATTAATCCAAAAGATACAAAGGGCTTCATAGCTATCCCCTTCTTCACACATCCTCCCTTCCACATTTCTGCATGCATTCTTGCATCTGCATACTTATTCAATGCACCTACACTTCTTGTGCATATCCAGAAATCTAGACAATTTGTGTCCTGAATTTTCCTTTCTCATATGCCTTGCTACTTAACACTATTAACTGTTTTTATTCTAATCGCTCTGAGTACAAATATTTTCACTATAATATTTATGATTTTTTAATGTTTTTTTACATAAAATAAATTATATTTAGTATTCCATGCATTTCACCCATATGTTATGTCTCTTTTTTCATGTTTTTAGGTGAATCGGGTGTATAAAAAAATCCCAACTAACCCATTATGTTATGATGTATTTACTTGTGCAATATTATGGCTAAATTAGTGTGAATAAATAATGTACTACAATTGTCATGTTTCCCTATTTTTGGGTGATATGTCATCACTCTACACACTATGCTTCTCATAATTGCTACTTCTAACTCAGGTTAATTAAAACTACAAAACTTCAATTTTCACATTATTTGGCACACATATTGTCTTGTTCCATGACAACATTTTGGTGAATTGTCACATAAATTCAATCAATCTCCTGCAACTTGGATTAACGCAAATTAAAAAGTTAATAATACTTAATCCTACGATTAAAACAAGCTCCCTTGTCGGTAATTGTAATTCTCTTCAACATTTATTGGGTGAATCAATGTGTAATTAGGATATCTTTCAAGCACTTAGTAGAATTTACTATAAATCAGTATCTAATGACTATTGGTTCTAAAAAAATCAAGAAGTTGCATGGGGCTCTATAGCTAGTATCCACCATGGTACATTGCGCAAATGGGAGGTGGCAACACATAAACAAATTCTTTTTTCGAATAAGGAAAAAATGTATACCCTACACTACCTTAATCATACTAGCATACCAATAACTAGCAAAAGAGGCAATGACTATGCTACTATGCAATTATCCCCTTTGTATTATTTTCACAAGGCATCTATCAGCTCCATATTAAGTAGTGAAGGAATTGCACCTCTTTAATATTAAAAAGTAATTTTTTTATTTTTTTTTTAATTACTTTATCATGATATAAAGTGGATGTACAATTAAGGTGAATATACGTTTTTTATTTCCAAATATGATTGGGGCATGTATTAATATTTTAATGTGTAGAATTTGAATAATAAATAATATATTTTAATGGAAATTATGTATATACTATATAAAACAAGATATATATACGTGTGTGTGTGTAGAGAGAGAATTGTTATTCTAGTAACAAGATTTTTAAGGAGATTTGCTATTCATTCATTTTTTAATATCGAAGTAACATGTGATGACAAAAATTATATATATATATATATATATGATTCATTTTTTAATATGGAAGTGACTTTTTTAATATGGAAGTGACATGTAACATTAAATTTCAATGACAAAAATTATTATATATAAACAAACATATAAATAACATGCAACATTTAAAAATATATATATTAAAAAAATAATTATATAGAGAGAGTCCTATAAACATATGTTTTCTACTTCCCAATATAATTGAAGCATGTATTAATATTTGAATGTATAGAGTGTGAATTATAAATAAAATATTCCAATACATTATATATATATATATTATATATATATATATATATATGTACTTAAAATATATATATATGGATTTTATGATGACGATGATGATGATGGTTAATGTCCATTGAGACCACACTTTGGTCTATCGGACCTATAAATTTCTTAGTTATTAATTGTTTGGCTTCTCGACTTTCTTGGCAAGATTGGTGTTGTAGCTTTATTTTTCTTCTCTACGGTATTCCAACTTCCTTTATCTTGCACCTCCTTCATCTCTTCTAATTATTGGTACACTGGTGTCTTATCTTCAGGATCTGGGAGATCTTCTTTGCTGCTAAATGAAGATTTATTTTGTGCAGTATTCGAATCCTCATAATTGTTGATGCTAGAAGGGCTATCAAGTTCATTTTTTTGTTGTTGGGCAGGGCTTTTCCCTTGCTTGTCTTGAGGGTTGTTTCTATCATGCCTGATTTCTTGTGATTCAGAGTTTTCCAGAGAGTATTCTTCCTTGATGACAGTGTAATGTTCCTTGTGTGCTCCTTCCCACCATGTAGAACTATGGTGAATCTTTCTAGCAGAATTTTTCTTATAGACTTTTGGGCACTTTTTGGCTAGATGGTTTGTCTCAAAGCAGGATCAACATCTAAAGTGGACACTTTCATAGTCAAGTTTCTGGTTCCATACATAGTCTTTTCTTGTTAGGATTATTCCAGCTAGGAATCTAGCGCTGAATTCCATTTCTACACAGATGCGTGCATAGGTGGTTCTGACATATTCCTCTGTTTCTGGGCACCTGCCGTAAAATTTCTCAATTTCATTTCCAATGGCTTTTAGTGAGGAGAGATTCTAGAGATGAAAATGTAGGTTTGGCAATATGACCCAAACTGGTGCTGAGGTTAGAATTCTTATTTCATTAATAAAAATTTTAGGGATATTATTAATTCTTTCATTTTTTAATATGGACTTGACATGTGACATTAAATATTATATCTGTGTGTGTGTGCAACATTTTAAAACTTATTTATAACAAAAATAATTATATAAAGAGAGTCCTATAGATATATGTTTTCTACTTCCAAGTATTTTAGGGCATGTATTTTAAAATTTATTTATAACACAACTAATTTTATATAGAGAGAGTCCTATAGATATATGTTGTCTACTTCCAAATATGATTGGTGCATGTATTAATATTTTAATATATAGAATATGAATTATAAATAAAATATTCCATTGTTATATATATATATATATATATATATATATAAACAAACAAACTTTTTTTAGCTGAAAAAGTTTAATGTTGTTTTTATAAATAGAGAGAATTCTTATTCCATTAATAGTTTTTTTTGGAGAGATTTGTAATTTATTCATTTTTTAATATGAAATTGACGTGTGTGTGTGTGTGTGTGTGTGTGTGTGTGTGTGTGTGTGTGTGTGTGTGCAAAGATAACTAAATGTTATATATAAGCACAGATAAATAAAGGGAGAATCATATGGAAATGTGTTTTCTATTTCCAAATACAATTGGGGCATGTATTAGCATTTTAATGTTTAGAATTTGAATCATAAATAAAATATTTCAATATAAACTATGTGTATTCTATATAAA
Source organism: Pinus albicaulis (assembly GCA_034641835.2). NCBI lineage: Eukaryota > Viridiplantae > Streptophyta > Pinopsida > Pinales > Pinaceae > Pinus > Pinus albicaulis. The sequence continues at coordinate 279,665,131 of CM076578.1, read as the reverse complement.
ACAAAAGAAATATATTTTATTCGTGTGTTGCTCAAAATCAACATAGATCCATTTTAACCTCTAAAATACCAAGAGATGAGAGGAATCAAATATTTCAATATGCAAATATTTCCTTAACTTTTGCATTGAAAAAAAAAAGTATTTGCATCTTGAGAGATTTGATCCCTCTCAATGCTTGATAGATCCAAAATTAAAATGGATCTATGCTGATAGTGAATACACATCTTCCTTAATATTAACTTACATCATTAGGGAATTTTGGGGGATAGAAATCCATGGTAATCCTTTCGCATTAAGAGAGTTGGTTGTTGGGTGTTCACATGGATGTTGAAGTAATTGCTCAGTCTAGATGAATGAGTCAATTGAATTTATTTGATTGCTTCTCTTCTTGTTGCATTGAATTTATGTGGTTTAATTGATTGGGAAATTAATTTGGTTCATATATTTTGGCAGGTGTGGAAGGTCTCATAAACCATGTCACCGACAAACCTTTCCTTGTTTGAGATTCAAATGGGAAAGGTTACATATTCATAATAATACAATAATGGAATCATTATTCCACTCATAAAAGGATAGAGTGATTATCTACGTGAGTTGTTGAGGATAAAAAGGTGTTGAGCATATAATTTGTTTAAACATTTTTTCCTTGTGGGAGGTGAAGAGTTCTTTCCATATGTAAAAATCGAAGAACAAGTGATCCATTTAATTATAGGAATGATTCTTGTATGTATACTGAAGTGATTTGGAATTTTTGAGGACATTGGTATCCTATCCACATTTGCATAAAGCTATACTCATGTGGAAAATATTAATAATGTGGAATTATAGGAAGACATATTTGTTTTGTATTTATGTTGGATATACATAGGTATGACATCTTTGCAAGTAAGAAAATTTTGATTTTTCTATGAAAAAAATAAAAAACTATTTAAAATTCCATGGTATATTCCCATTCAAGAAAACTAAAGAACTAGTATTATCACATGGAAGACCAATAATTCCATGGGTAGTTGGAGCATGCACTTACCAATTATGTTTTTATTGGGGTACTTTCTCTACACTTCGAGATTAGGCTACATAGATACCTTAGGATTTTTTTCGTTGCTTCTTGGTGACCATCAAATAAAGACCCCAAGCATGTACTATTTTTCTAGACTTGTTTTTCTCAAAGGATTTTTGTCAAAACATTATCCATTGATATACTCATGCTTCTTGCTTCCCATTAACATTTTGATTAATGTTGTTGATTTTGGCATTGGTAATTGGTAATTGAAATAGAGGTATTTAAACTTATACACATAATTGCTAAAAGGTTTCAAAGTGTTCATATTACAAAAAGAATGGTCTGGAATTATAACCAATATTGAGCACATAAATATATCTAGTTTTTATTTCACAAATTATCCTTGTTGCTAAGTGAGTAGACTATAATTTATTCCTTGATCTAGGAGCTTGCATCAGTTTAGATTGACAAGGAAGTCCACAATCGTCTTCAGTTCTGTAGTGTTCCGAATGAAGGAGAGCCTTCAATTATTTATGGTGTATGTGTTAAAGGGTGGCAAATTGTAATTTCATGGTGATTATGGTGAAAGTGATGTTATAAATTAAGTGGTAAATCCTAAACCTATGGTGATAGTGTGTTCAAACCGATGTTAAGTGTTAAGACTATGTAATGGTGTCAAACCATATGTAACAATGTTAAAAACCTAGCACAAACAAATGCAATGTTAAACATATGTTAAAAAAAAAACCTTTCGGACTATGGTAATAAACCATATAATAAAACAGTCAAACCACAGCGGGGTTTTAATCGTGCAGAAGGAGTTGACCACATGTGCAGTTGACTTGTGAACAGTCAAAACGTTAAACGCGTATTTTTTGGAGCCGACTGCTGGAAGACCGCAACAATAAGAGTAGTTGTCACATGCAGAAGAGGTATACTGCACCATTTGCAGAACCACTGGAGCATGCCCGCGATGTGGTAGTCAACCACCAAACCGCCAAAATAGCCTGTCACATGGAGTTTTCAGTCGCACCACCGTCAGCCAGAAGCGTCGAAGCTTATTTTATCCCAAAGTTTAAATTTGGGTTTTATGTAATATGTGCTATGTTTAATTCAACCACCATGTAACAACTCCCTAAGGTCTAACACCACCATTGCACTGAGATTTAATCACACTTAAATGCATTAAAAAATATGTTATGTTAAGTCCAAGGGGTTCAACCTAAACCTGGCTTGCATTATAAATTTACACCATTTCTCCATGGATGAAAAAGGGAGTGCTTTTGAGCCTTTGTTCAGAATTGTATGAAGAGAGGAGGCAGTTTTCTTTCAGGTGTATCATGGTTGTCTGGAGGAGGAATTGGGCACCGAGATAGGCATTGGAAAGTTAGGAGAGAGAGCTTTATTTTGATAGAGAGAAAAGGTTCATGTGATCATGTTCAATATGGTGAATTTCTGTGTAAATACTTTTTTGGATCATTCCTTAATAAAATGGACGCCCATATTGAAAGTGAACCTAGAGACGTAGTCCAGTAGGGACGAACTCCATAATAAAAAAATTTTGTCTTCTATATCTCTTATTTGTTGCAAATTCATGTTTAATTATGCCTCTTAAGTTCTGGATTAAGTGGTAAAATCAATTTATTTCCTTCAGTCTTCCACACTAAGATATCAAGTTAACAATCAATTCACTTTCGCAAATATTCAGTCCTATTTCAGATCGTATATTTTAGTATGAGAGTAGGTTTCATTTTGTAGTATTTTTTCCAGTGAATGTTAATCAGGTCCAGGTTGCAATGTGGAGAAGGAACACTTGAGGATATAGACTCAGAAGTTGGAAAGCAAAAAGTCGCTCAACAATCGACAATGGGAGGATCCAATGCAGGTGAAACTCCTGAAATGAAGGTCATGGAAGATGAAAATATTTAGCAAATGTTTTTGAACATGTAGTAGATTTTGGGAGAACTCTATGAATATAAGAAGGCGAGAGATGCAGCTTCTTCTTTGAAAGAAACGAATAAGGAAAATTTGATAAACCTCCTTCTCCTCCATCATCCTCATCATCATCTTCTTCTTCTTCCTCCCATCCAGATTCTGAAATAGAAAAGAAACCTTAGAAATCATCTCTTTTGGAACTTGATGTAAAATTTAAACTACCTATTTATGATGGAGAAATTAAACCTAAAAAGTTAGATAATTGGATTAAGCAGTTAGAAGTGTATTGTATAATTCAGAACATTTTTTATGAAAGAACAAAAATTCTGTTAGCTACACTTAGAATAGGGGGAACAACTTTAATCTAGTGGGAAATTAAACCTCAAGTATATTTAAAGCAGAAAGGTAAAGTCATCTCTTGATGGTCTAAGTTTTTAAAAGCTCTAAGAAAACAATTCTAACCTTTGGGATACATGCAACAAGCTATTATTGATTGGCAGAATTTGAGGCGAGGTAAAGGACAAAATGTTCAAGAGTTCAAGAAGAAATATTTGGTGCTTGGTGTTCGATTGGATACACATGAAACTTTATTGAAGTACATTGGCAGTTTACATTCTTATTATAACATACATTATTGATGTTTAATCCAACTAACTTTGATGAAGTGTGTGTTCAAGCCATACATATTGAATCAGGCAACAAACCATTCAAGTTTTCCCAGAAAGCATCCAAACAGTTGGAAATCAAGGATTCCAAAGACAGCAAGAGGAAGAGTGGTTCGAAGGGAAAGAAAACAACGATAGCTCAGAAGGAAAGTGAAATACCTACTTGTACTCATTGCGAGATAATCGTACATGACGAAGCTAGATGTTGGAAACTTCACCCGGAACTCAGACCAAAGAAGTTCCAGAAAAAGAAAGGTGAAAATAAGGCTAATACAACAATCCAACAAGATTTTGGCTCCGACATAGGTGATCAAAGTAAAATAACTGTAATGGTTTTGACAAGTAAAAGTTCTGATGTTAGTTCAAGTTCTAGTACTTCTGCATCTTCTTCAAACATAAATCATCTGGATGAGGATAGAGTTGAATTATTTCACATAAGGGTAACTTCTAAGCATACAAAAATAGACACATTATTTGACAGTGGATCACAGGAAAAGTTAATAACTGAAGAATTAGTTAAGAAATTGGATTTGGAGACACAAAATCGTCCAATGCCATACCCATTAGGTTGGCTAAAATAAAAGACTCAGATTAATGTCACAAAGAAGTGTCATTTAAAATTTTCCATCATATTTAATTACATTGATGAAGTGGATTTATATGTAATTCCATTAGGCATATGTGGAGTAGTGCTAGGAATTCCTTATCTCTATGATCGTGATGTTGTGTCTCATAGGAAAGAGCATAAATATCACCTTAAGAAATATGGGATCGAGTATATTTTCAGGGCACATAAAATCAAAACACACTTTGATTTAGCTACTTCTAGTCAGATGAAGAGGCTAATAAGTTCAAGTAAAATATATGTACTCATGGTTGTAAAATAACAACATAAGGATCAACATGATGCTTTTTCAGGTTGTGACTATCAATCTAAAGACAATTTGGTTAAAGTGGTAGATTCTTTTCAAATTCTATTTAAAGAACCAAAACATCTGCCTCCTAAATGGGAAATACAACATGAGATACAATTGTTAACTAATGCCCATCTTCCTATTGTTGGAATTTTTTTCATGTCAGTCATATAAAATGTCGAAATAAAGAAAAAAATCCAAGAGATGGTTGAAAAAGTTTTCATTCAACCAAGATCATCTCCATGTGTTTCACTAATAATTTTGGTTCCTAAGAAAGACGAGACATGGATAATGTGTGTCGACTTTAAGGCCTTCAACAAAATCATAATCAAGAATATGTATCCTCTTCCTAGGATAGATGATTTACTTGACCAGTAAAAAATGTTGTCTATTTTACTAAGTTGGATTTGCGTAGTGGGTATCATCAAATTTGCATTGCAGAAAATGACATCTGGAAAACTAAATTTAAAAGTAGGCAGAGGCTATTTGAATGGTTAATGATGCCTTTTGGTTTTTGTAATGCTCCAAAAAATTTCATGTGGGTTATGAATGATGTATTCCATCCATAAATCAATAAATTTATCATAATATACTTAGATGATATCCTGATATTCAGTTCCAGTATGGAAGAGAATGTTAGGCATGTTAAACAGGTCTTTGAAGTGTTTCAAAGGGAAAATTTGTACTTAAACTATCCAAATGTGAGTTTGGGAAAAATTCATTGATTTATCTTGGTTACATAGTTTAAGGTGGTCATTTGAAAATAGATCCAGTTGAATCGATGTGATTGTTAAGTGGCCAAGACCACAGAATGTGACTGAAGTTAGGATTTTTCTAGGTGTAGTTCAATATTGGAGAAAAATCGTTTCTCAGTATTCTTTGATTGCATCACCATTGCATGCTTTATCAAGTTCTAAAGTTTCCTTTTAGTGGGGAGGGAAACAACAAAAATATTTTGATACAATTAAGCAGAAAATTGTCACAGCACCAATCTTAGCTTTACCAGATCTTCAATAGTCATTCGAAATTAAAATAGATGCTAGTGGTTATGAAATGGGTGTAGTATTACTTCAAAAAGGGAAACCTATTTGTTTTCATTCAGAAAATGTTTCTAAGGAAATTGCAAATTATCCGACATATGATAAATAATTGTTTGCTTTGGTTTAAAGTGTTAAGAAATGGAAACACTACTTAATGGGTAAGGAAATAATACTGATTCAAAAAAATCATCATCTGCTTCAGTACCTTTAGTCTTAGACTAAGTTGCAACAATCTCGCCATTACAAATGGATGGGATTTCTTCAACAATTTCACTTAGTAATAAAGTACAAGAAATGTGTAACAAAAAAAGTAGTTGATATGTTGTCTGGACCATCTTTGAATGCTTCAGTAGTGTTACAGAATAATTCTTTAAAACTTGAAATCTATTTAGAACAATATAGTATAGATGTTGATTTCAAAGATATTTATGAATCACTAACTCATGGTACTCAGGTAGAAGAAGTCAATTTTCATGTTCATGACAAGTTTTTATATCATCTAGGTAAGTTGTGCATACCATAGATAGAAAGGGTGCATGTTATTCGGGAAGCACATTCTTCTCACATTTCAGGACATTTTGGCGTAAGCAAGACAATAGTGCGAATTCAAAGGTATTTATACTAGCCTCATATGTATGAAACAATTTTTAAGTACATTAAAGGTTGTGTTATGTGTTCGACAAGCAAACCAAGCAATTGAAAGATTGGCTTGTATATGCCACTTGCAGTTCCTTCACCACCATGGGACAACATATCCATGGAATTTGTTGCGGGACTTCTTATGTCCAGGAGAGGGCATGATTACATGTATGTTGTGGTTGATCATTTCAGCAAGATGTGCATTCTTGTTCCATGAAAAAAGCAAGTGAATGCTAAACAAACTACACAGATGTTCTTTCAACAAGTATGGGTTCATTTTGGGTTACCTACTTCCATCATTTCCAACCAAGACACTCGCTTTGTAGGAAATTTTTGGTCCACTTTGTGGGGAATCATGGACACAAAGCTAAAGAAGAGCACATATTTTCATCCACATACCAAAGGGCAGGGAGAAGCGGTAAACAGGACAATGATACATATTCTCAAAGGTTACTTCAACAAACATCCTAATTTGTGGGATGAATCTTTACCTTATGTGCAACATGCTTACAATCGAGTTTTACATTCTTAGAATAAGCGATCGCCATTTGAAACATGTTTTTGGTATCTACCGAAGTCACCAATGGATTTCATGTTCGGTGAAGAAGATAAAGTGGATGGGCATGAAGATACAAATAAAGTAGTTAAGTTCATTCAATGGATACAACAGATACATGAAGCAATGCAGGATCAGTTAGAGAAGATTCAGTCCAAGTACAAAATGTGCCATGACAAGCATCAAGTGGATCATCATTTTCAGGCCAGTGATCAGGTATGGTTGTATATCAGTAAAGACAAAATGAAAGGTGAAGGTAAGAAATGAAAGCCCATCAGGTATGGTCCTTTGAAGATTGTGGAAAATATTGGGAATAATGAATTCTGGTTAGATTTACCTCCTTACATGCATATTTATTCAGTTTTAAATGTAGAAAATCTTAAGTTGTATGAACTTCCGATGATCATTGATCCAGAGGAAGATACACAAATTCCTACAGTTGATGATTTTTCACCTAAGTATATGAATGAGTTGCAGGAAGATACCATATTGGATAGGAAGGTTCGCACTTCAAGGCATGGATATTTTGATTATCTTCGAGTGGGACTCAAGGGCATGAATCCTAGCAAGGCGAGTTGGGTGGAGATCGAAAGAGTGAGGGAGTTGTACCCTCACTTGATATCTGCTTAAATAAAAATTTTGTTGCTCCAAAAGCTTTTAGGTGGAAAGGATTGATCCAGGAGGATCTTGCCTCAGTTCAAATCGATAAGAAATTCCAATATCATCTTCAGTTCTTAAGTGTTCCAGATGAAGGAGAGCCTTCAATTATTTATGGTCTATGTGTTAAATGGTGGAAAATTTTAATGTCATGGTGATTATGGTGAAAGTGGTGTTAGAAATTAAGTGGGAAATCCTAAACCTATGGTCCTAAACCTATCTTGATAGCGTGTTCAAACCTCTGTTAAGTGTTAAGATTATGTAATGGTGTAAAACCATATGTAACAATGCTAAAAACATAGCGCAAACAAATTTAATGTTAAACATATGTTAAAAAAAAACCTTTCAGACTATGGTAATAAACCATATTATAAAACAGTCAAACCGCAGCAAGCTTTTAACTGCACAGAAAGAGTTGACCACCGGCGCACTTAACATGTGAATATTCGGAACGTTAAACACGCAGTTTTTGGAGCCGGTTGCTAGAAGACTACAACAGTCAGATAATTTTTCACATGCGGATGAGGTAGATCGCACCATTTGCAGAACCGTAAGAGTCTGGCCATAACGTGGCAGTCATTCAGCAGACCGCTGAAACAGCTTTTCACATGGAGTTGTCAGCCACTCCACCATTGGCTAGAACCATCGAGGTTTATTTTAGTCCTAATTTTAAATTTTGGTTTTGTTGTTATATGTGCTATGTTTAATTCAATCACCATGTAACAACTCCCTAAGGTCTAACACCACCATTGCCCCGAGAGTTAATCACACTTAAATGCATTCAACCATATGTTATGTTAATTCTAAGGGGTTCGACCTGAACCTGACTTGAATTATAAATTTACACCATTGCTTCATGGATGAAAAAGGGAGCGCTTTTGAGCCTTTTTTTCATAATTGTGTGAAGAGAGGAGGCAGATTTCTTTCAAGTGTATCTTGATCGTCTGAAGCTGGAATTGGGCACTGAGCCAAATGCTGGAAATCTAGGAGAGAGATATATTTTTGACAGAGACCAGAGGTGCCTGCGAGCACGTTCAATATGGTGAATTTCTATGTAAATACTTCTTTGGATCATTCCTTAATAAAATTGATGCCCATCTTGAAAGTAGACCCAAAGACGTAGTCCACCAGGGACGAACTCTGTAATCAATGTTTTTTGTCTTTTATCTCTATTCTTTGCTACAAATTCATGTTTAATTTTGTTTCTTAAGTTTTGGATTAAGTCATAAAATCAATTGCTTTGCTTCAGTCTTCCACACTAAGCGATCAAGTTAACAATCAATTCACTTTGGCAAATATTCGGTCCTATTTCAGATCTATTTCAGATCATTCCCTTGCAAATCATCCATAAAAAAAGGAAGGAAAGGTGGAACATAAAATGTGGTTGATGAGTAAGATAAGTAAAATCTCCCTGTCTACATGAAAAATTACATACAAGGTGAAGAATTTGGGAAGTAGGAGTGGAGTGCAAAAATCAAAGAAATAATGGTTTCTAAAAGAATTCCACATCCACACAAGGTTTTGATGTACAATCTAGAGATAGGGAAGCTTCAACCCACCTATTAACATGATTTGGAGGATGAAATCAGTTACTCACTAAAGTGTGTGGAATTCAAGTATGCATGACCCAAAAATTAAAAATTAAAAATCACAATAGTGATTCCCCGCAATTTAATTGATATCAATATTTGAAATTTTATGTTTTGTGAAATTGGTTACATAAATGGGATATATCAAGTTTATCATATTAACATGGTCTCACAACTTGAGAAGGCTATGTGCATTACAAAAGATCAAAAAAATTAGAGATGGGAAAAGTAACATTTTTGGAAAAGAAAAACTCATCATAGAACTTGAAATAAGGATTATGTTTTACAAAAAAATCTTGTCTTAAATAGAGTTGGGTGTCCTATGAAGTTTCTTGTTTTATGACTTCTTTTATATGTAAATAATTGGTAAGATTTTAAAAAATGTCAAAGTAAGTTAAGAGTTGTTAAAAATAAGTATAAAAAAATTTAAAGAAAGAGTTATAAAGTCAAAAAATTATGAGTGAAACTATCAAAATAGAAATTTTATAGGTTAAAAGAATGCAATATTTTGGTAAATTCTTGAAAAACAAGTTTTAGTAAAGTGATTAATCTTCAAAAAAAAAAATGGTTTTACTGATTTTTATTAAAGACAAATCAAATTAATCAATAATCAGTTATAGTGACAACCTTTCAAAAATGTTGTTATCCTTGTCATCCAAGATAAATCCCAAAATAATCTAAAGTGTCTACAAATGTTAGGGATTGGGCACATCATAATCAATGGGGAAAAGACATTTAAGTGAACTATGTAAACAAAAACTCCCCTTCTTTTTAAAGGGGTTCAAGCTTATGAAGAAAATGGATATTATCAATTATTTTGAAATATTCATTTGTCAAAAGTTTGTGATTAGTTCAAACTCAATATCTTAAAATAATTTCGAGGCAAAATTTTGGTAGACCAAATTCTTGATAATGGTTTTGTCCCAGTTGTTAACTAAGCATATCCTAATATAATCTAAGGTGTCTACAAATGTTAAACATAATCTATAATTGGTTTCATCTATCAAAAGTATATAATTATTTTAAGATATTAAGATCAATATCTTAAAAGAATTTATGATTTATGCTTAAGAGTTTAAAACCATCCATTGAATAAAGATATTCATGGAGCTCAGGTTTAATAAGTCAAAAATATATTCATGTGGTATACATTAAAATGGAAAACTATTTAATGTAGGTGTGAGGTGTCCTAAAAGACAATGTTGTAACTAACATGGTGGTACCAATATAGGATGAGTTTCATCTCAAAAAGAAAGAACTAACCATGGAGATACCATGCAGATGCATATTGAAACTGAAACTCCTAAAAAAAAAATTATAAATGTTCTTAATTACTAATTATTAATTAAGTGGCAAGCGTTTTTGGTAGTCAAAGCTAAAATGTTTACCCGTGTGAATAAAAATATTATAGTTTAAAGGAATAGATGAGGTATCCAAAGTGATGGCATGCCTATTTGCTAAACCCACATTTTCTCTTTCCTGTGCATATAAAATGCACCTCCAATTTTGTCCCAATTTATCTCAACTAGAAATTTCAATCAAAAATATCTCCATACGAAGAATTCTTTTCATTTTATATATGGTTGTGTAATCATATGTTGGAACCCCCTTATTCCAAAGTTTACACCTTTGATTCATTTCCAAATAAAAGTACCTTTTGAACAGTCTTACCATAAAACCCTTGGACTAATTACTCTCGGCTTTATACATTAAATCCAATGGTCATAATAATCTGGTTTTCCAACCTTAATTCTAAGGTTTATAACCCAATAAACCCGAGAATTATCCACGGCTACGCCTTCACTACAATTTAACTTTGACTTTGGCTAAATCCAATGTATAAATGTTATATCGGTCCCACAGCTAAATTACATACCTTTCAGCAAATGTTTTATTTCAATTCGGAATTATAGTGCAACCCACAACTACATATAAAACTCAATAGACTCACGGCTAGACCCCATAACATATCCCAAATGATCTTTACCCTGAATATATGATTATGTAGCCATATATATATATATATATATATATATATATATATATATATATATATATATATATATATATGAATATGATTATGATTATGTAGCCATATATATATATATGGGCTCACACTTTATTCACAACCATATATATATATATAGGGGCCCACACTTTATTCACCGCCTATCAAACATTTCCCAAAGGTTAACTCATCAAAGTGTATTGCACATATTAACCCAACAATAGCCCTTCGCTCGGCGCTTATATTAGTGTGGATTGGATTAACGCACATCCAATTATCAACAAACATTTAAAAAGCCTTCACCTTAGATTAAAGCTAAGTGCAATATATATGACTCCAAACTTCACATAATACTCGGGCCCACAGGGTTCTTACCTTGACTAAACTCTGAATGAATCTGACGGTCCACAACTCTTCGCGCCCCAAACCTAAATCTGACAGTAATCGCACAATTCACTTGCACGAGTTTTAAATCTCAAAAATCGCGCGATGAACTGGGTCCTAGTGATTAACTCCCCCTTCTCATCCGACGGTTGAGGATTTGCCGCGTTGGTTTGGATGATCCAATGAACATAAGCGAGTTTCACGTTTTTTATCCGCCGAGCTTTAACGCTCAAAAATAACGTGACATAAGTGGTAATTAGAAACCGCCTTATTCCACATGTCAAGCAGAAAGGGATATCGTGTTATTTTTATAAAAACAACTTACCACCTTTCAATCACACAAAACCCACTAGTCTTCGAACTCTGGTTTCACTGTTCACCAATCACGGTTCTGCTTCTTATCTTCAAGGTTCCATTCCATTTTAACTCAGGTTTCCACTCAATTCTTCAGCATTTTCATTACATGTATAATTTCACCCTCCCTCTGGTCTTAGTTCTACAATGCCAAGCCCCTTATGGCTTGTTAACCGCTCCTTCCACACAGATGTGATACCGAACAATAAACCTCTGCCTACTTTTTAGCTCTACGCTTCCGATCAGGATTTTATGGAGTCCACTCCATTCTACTGCTATTTAAACCACAGCTTCGCCTTATTCAAATCATCCATACTTAACACAGATTGTGCCAATAATCAATGAATTCCGATGAGATCAGAATCCTTTGCATACAGAGTTAATTGAAGCCATAGAGATCCATTAAAGTTCAAAGAATTCAAACTCATGCATCCACAATTAATTCAAACAATCTATACAGGCACGATCCAATCATAGAGTTTCATATTTTCCACAAGAATTTGATTATCCTTCATCAAGAACACATGTATATATTCACACAGAATTTAATCAAAAATTGCACAGATAGTACTAAAACAATTTCTTCCATAACATATACATGAAGTTACTTACAAAAACCCCCTACACAGGCTAGATCTTCAACCTGATGGCCTTCTATTCTCTTGTTCTACCTCTCTGGCTCTCTAACTCTATGCAGCTCGATGCAGGTTTGCAAGACTGTTTATTATGCCTTTTAGGCTTATTTTTATACAAAAACTACTAAAGAATCGATTCAGATCCTTTGGTGACTCAACAAAACGCTTGAACTCCTACAGTTCTAAATTTAGCCTAACTCCCTGACTACTCTGAACTGACTCTTCACATTCTAATCGACTTCTCCTGTCCTCTAATCATGCCAGGGCAATTACAATTCCTCTCCCTATTTAACTAAAAATCACTCAATTTATTCAATAATTACATGAGCAAGTAAAATATAAGACCCCCTATGCCTATGGAAATACAAAGTATCTTTTTGGAACCTAATGCCCCTACATCAGACTCCCAAGGTTAAAATTTATCATGATCCCCTGAATATGGGCTTGTATTCCTTGTCTTCCTGGATCCCACACTTTGTTCTACAGCTAATCATCTGCCGCAACATTCTTCTTTTGCACTCCTCCAGGCTTCCATATCTTATTCTGTCTCTTTCCACTTGCTAAGATTTCACAACTTCTGTGACTGTCTTTCCCTTATTGTTGTTGTTCCTTTGTTTTCTATTTGTTGTCTTTTTCTGAGACACCTTCACCATCAGCTTTCTCATCAATTCAATTTCTATGTCTAATATGTCTTCTGACTACTGGATACTATTTCTCCTTGATTGTTGAACTTCTACTTCTACTTCTGCTTGCTGAGTTCTTGTTTGCTGAACTCTTACTGCTGCTTTTTCTTGCTGAGCCCTATCTTTCTCAGTCCTTGCTGCCACCCAATCATCCATACCGTCTTGTTTTCTGCAAAAGTAAAACTCTTTCTGATAGTCACCTATGAAAATTTCTCAATTTTCTGACTTCAGAAATTCTCTATACTGGTATTTAAATTTCCAGTCACTATCATCACCTCTTTTCCTCTTATGGATTAAACATCCCTTAGTCCGTCCATCAATACCTACAATCATAAGACAAACATCAAAATTATAAAATCTTTGTGTCTCTTCCTCCTCTTCTGGAAACATTTCAATTTGTTGCTCCAACATTTCTTCCAGCGACACCTCAATCTGTTGTTCTGCTATTTCATTCTCTTCTCCAAATTTTTTTAGCAAACATTTCAGCCATCTCTCTTGTATAACCATATCATCAATATGCTGCAAACTGATTTCAGCATGTTCTTCTTCTTCTTCCTCTTTGACAATCTTCAGAAATTGTCTTCCATCTTCCTGATTGACTCTGTCAATCAAATCAAGTTCTTCAAGTGCTGCACTTTCATCTTCTATCAGAGTAAAACTTTGATTCTCTACTGTTGTAGCAGCCCCAAAAGTCTGCTTTACAGTCTTCTCTTGGCTATTCAGAAAAGCCAACTCTTCCTTGTCATCTGCAAAAATAACAAGTTCCTTACAGGGGGCATGATAGCCTCACCTTCCTTCAACAGCCCATCTTCATTTAAGACAACTCCAAGTGATGGATCGTCTTCTGTCATACCTATCAACACAGCCAATTTATCAGTTTCAAAACCACAAGACTCAATGGTCTTAATTGATGATCCAGTCACCAATTCTCCTTTCTGCAATTCTAAGTCTTTTCTGAGACCCAGAAAATATTCATTGTCTCCATTCCATTGTGTCTTCACATTTGGAAATCCCTAATTTTGAAATTGAGGTTCCCTCTCTTGTATCGAATCCTGTTGATTCAGCATAATTTCCAGTAACTCAAGTTCTCCATTCCATGGATTAAAATCTTCCACAGAATTCTTTTTCTCTTTTAATTGACTACCCAATGGTGTCAACTATTCAGCATCATCAACAAAATCTGCATTCACAAAACGATTGTCAAACTAAAAATCATAAGGCCTCAGTGCCTTTCTCTCCTCTGCCAGCATTTCAGTATGTTGTCCTAAAATTCTTTCCTTCTCAATCAGCACATCAGTATGTTGATTCTAATCCTTCTCGAGATTGTTAGTTAGTCTCTCCTCTGCATCATCCTCTTCAAGGATGTCTCTTTGCTCTATTTCATAAAAATGAACCATCTCATCCTCAGTCATCTCTGCCTTTACAACCTGAATACCTTCTCTCTATGTGTTTGTCCTCTGCTCCAGAACACTTATCTCATGCCAAAATCCTAGCATCTCATCGGAGAAAACATTCATACTATTTTCACTATCTTCCTTTCTATCACAAGTCAAGGTTCCTGCTGTCACTATCTCTTCAGCCTTCATCAGAATAGAATTATGATCTTCCTTCTCTGCAAAAACTTTAGCTATCTGTCCATCACCCTCCATTTGGCCATCCAATAAAAACAATCTCTCATTATCAAACTTATCATCTTCAGATATAACTTTCATGTCCTCATTTAAGCAATCTCTTTTATAAAACAATGAATTTATGAATTCATTTTGCTGCAGTAACTCAATCTAATCTTCCTCTAAAAGATAATCATCATATCTTGCTTGTGTTAAGTCCCTATATTAATAGTGTAGTCCCTTATTATGTTAGTGTAGCCACACTTATTGTTATTGGTGTACCCCTGTAACCCCCATATTGTTATTATTGTGCCCTTACATTATTATTACCAGGTCGGCTAGGATTACATTATGGCCCACTAGGATTACATTATGGCCCCATGGACTCCAATATATAGAAAGGAGGTTTTGTAAATTGTATCATCCAAGAATTGTTCATTTATGTAATGTATTGGAGGTTGCCCCCTCGAAGTGGCTTATTTATAAGGCGTTCATATCTCTTTGCTTCTATTTTTGGAGCTGGTTACACAACACTTGGTATCAGAGCTTTGGATTCTAGGGTTTCGCTGCTCCAAACAGGTCATCGTGGCATTTTCGCTATAACTTTTTTTCTACGAAGGTTCAGAAGTTGAAATTTTTAGGGTGCGAAGCCAAAATCCGGAGGAAGATTTTCAAAAAATTTCAGAGCTTAGTTCGCAATACTTTCGGAGATATGATCTGTGGAAGTTACGTATTTTTTCAGGCTCCTAAATAGGTCATCATGGAATTTGCGCTATATTTTTTTTCTACTGAGGTTCAGAAATTGAAATTTTTATGGTGTGAAGATAAAATCCTAAGGAAACTCGTCAAAAAATTTTAGAGCTTGGTTCGCAATATTTTTGGAGATATGATCTGTGGAAGGTAGTGCTTTTTCAGGCTCCTGAATTTCATCTCAAAGAGGTGATCGTGGGAAAAGTTCAATAACTCTCTCTCTGAGCATCGGATTGGAGTGCCGTAAAAATTGGTCACAAGTACACAGACTTTAGTTTCTTGGATATAAATTTCAGAGGTGAATGACAAAACAGTGACACGTGGAAAGTCGTACAAGTTCGCTATACTGAATCAGTCCATAATAAGGTCATTGTGGGAGATTGGACATAACTTTGTCTTGGAGAATCCAAATCAAGTCAGACCTGTGGCATTCAAAAGAGAATTTAGAGGGCTACTTCAGTGCTTAATTTAAGATATTGAAGAGCCACATTCACAGAGATAATACAATTTCAATATCGAGCTCCTCAAAAGCAAGTAAAAGGTGTGTATTGTTTTTCCCGAATTGCATAAATATTGTTTGAAAAATCAGTTTGAAGTGATTCCAAGGGCCTATTGAACATATATTTCAGTATTTCCTTCTAAAATGCATCATAAAAATAATTCAACACCCATTAAGCCCTCAGAAACCTATACTATGATGCATGAAGTGGAAGAATTGCAGTATGAGATATCAAAATTACGGTACCAAGTGCAACAAATTTCAATCTTACGAAGAGCAACCAAAGCTGACATAGATGGTTTAAAAGAAGAAATGGAGGCTAATTTGGATGGTTTGAAGGATAAAATAATAGCTAATATGGATGATAAATCATTGGAAGATGACATCGAGCATCAACAACAAGTTCTTCAACTCTCAAAGGATAACCTAACTTTGGTGCAAAATCTAATGAAACAACAGGAATATCAACATCACATTGAAAGAAGTTCTGAAGCAGTCACAAAAACAAGAACTCAACAAGTACGATCAATTTCAGAGTATCTCAGCAAGTGGAAGAACTTTCCTGTAGAAGATTCCACATGGGAGGATAAGAATTTTATACAGAAGCATCAAGAAATAATCAAGCGTTGAGGACAACACTTGTTTGAAGGAGAGGGGCATGTTAAGTCCCTATATTAATAGTGTAGCCCCTTATTATGTTAGTGTAGCACCCCTTATTGTTATTATTGTACCCCTGTAACCCCCATATTGTTATTATTGTGCCCTTACATTATTATTGTTAGGTCGGCTAGGATTACATTGTGGCCCCACTAGGATTATATTATGGCCCCATGGACTCCTATATATAGAAAGGAGGTTTTGTAAATTGTATCATCCAAGAATTGTTCATTTATGTAATGTATTGGAGGCTGCCCCCTCGAAGTGGCTTATTTATAAGGCGTTCATATCTCTTTTCTTCTATTTTTGGAGCTGGTTACATAACAGCTTGGCAACAATCAGCTTCACTTATCACAGTTTCATCATATGAACTGTCTTCTTCAATACCTGAATTCACACACAACTTGTCAGTTGCAAAAACATAAGACCCCCTGGTCTCATTTGATGATTTGATCATCAAATGTTCTTGCTTTCCCAAGTCTTCTATACACTTCAAAGATTCTTCAATGGCCCTCTCTTCAATTTCTTCGAGCTGTCCAATTGACTACTCAATTACCAGCTTTTGGCCATCATCATAATTTAAATCTCCTCTGCTTCTAATATGTTGGAAAGAAGAACCTTTCTCCAACTGTGCATGGACATTTTCAAAACCTCTAGCTGCTCCATTTTCCTCCTTTGTGACAACATCAGCAATTTGTTCTTCTCCACATGTTATTCTTGCAAACATACAAAATTTGTCAGATGTAAGTCCATTTGACCTCTTGGTCTCACTTGAAATTTTAATCTTCAAGTCCTTCTCCAAATACTCAATCATCCTGAGTAATCTCTCCCTCTGTTGAGCATTTGTCATTTGCTCTTTCTTCATTTGTAGCCTCTGCCACTTTACCTTCTTCTTCATGAGCCAACCAACTCTGTACCTTATCTTTATCATCAGTTCCCATTTTTTGAACTGCTCCCAGATCTCAGCTATCTCTTTCCAATATTATTCATCAGTGAGTTTCTTCATCATGCCATTTGCTTTGGTATCTTCCCTCACTCTTCTATTGTGGCCTCTCTCAGAACCTCTGCAATCTCTGTTGTGGCTATCGGTAGCCATTTTCTCCTCCATGAGTTCTTCACTCACAAGCTGCACTAAGCCTCTGCAACAGCAAGCTCTCTTGCTGCAACTTACCTCACCAATCCTTTCCTCCAGATCCGGCTTTTGGCAAGTACTACCCCCCTATCTATTGGAACCTTCTGAGCACTCTCTTCTGCTCTCTAGGCTTCACTCTGCAACTCTTCTCAAGAACACATATATTCTTCTTTCATCCAACCTCTGTTGGGAATTCTCTAAGTTCTGCCACACTCTCTTCTTCTCTTTAGAATCCTCTGCTGGATTATTTTATCACTGCTCTCAGAGCTGTGATCTGCCTTTGCTGAGATTTCTTCCTCACTTGCTTGCACTCTATATTCTGCAAACAACTCCTTCAAACCAGAGTCAAATAATGCTCATAAACTCACCTTCCAAGATCCCTAAATGATATTGCTTCTTTTCTCACCTGCACTGCATCTCTATCTGATGCAACCTTCAAGACACTCTATCTTCAACTCCAAATTCTGCACATCTGGAGACCTTCACTGCATGTCTAATCAAATCTGCAATTTCTCTGTTAAAAAAAATTAAACATTAAAATTTCCTCACAGTTTTAGTACATGTGCATTTCAGAAATTAAATTTCAAAGAGCTATTTCAATTTTAGCTCTGATACCACTTGATGGCATGCCTATTTGCTAAACCCACATTTTCTCTTTCTTGTGCATATAAAATGCACCTCCAATTTTGTCCCAATTTATCTCAACTGGCAATTTCAATCAAAAATATCTCCATACGAAGAATTCCTTATGTTTTATATATGGTTGTGTAATCATATGTTGGAACCCCCTTATTCCAAAGTCTACACCTTTAATTCATTTCCAAATGAAAGCGCCTTTTGAACAGTCTTACCATAAAACCCTTGGACTAATTACTCTCGGCTTTATACATTAAATACAGTGGTCATAATAATCTAGTTTTCCAACCTTAATTCTAAGGTTTATAACCCAATAAACCCGAAAATTATCCACGGCTATGTCTTCACTACAATTTAACTTTGACTTTGGCTAAATCCAATGTATAAATGTTATACCGGTCCCACAGCTATATTACATACCTTTCAGCAAATGTTTTATTTCAATTCAAAATTATACTGCAACCCACAACTACATATAAAACTCAACAGACTCATGGTTGGACCCCATAACATATCCCATTTTATAATATATACTTATACGACCATATATATATATATATATATATATATATATATATATATATATATATATATATATATATATATATATATATATATATATATATATATATATATATCGGGGCCCACACTTTATTCACCGCCTATCAAACAGTCCCCAAAGGTTAACTCATCAAAGTGTATTGCACATATTAACCCAACAATAGCCCTTCACTTGGCACTTATATTAGTGTGGATTGGATTAACGCACATCCAATTATCAACAAACATTTAAAAATCCTTCACCTTAGATTAAAGCTAAGAGAAATATATATGACTCCAAACTTCACATAATACTCGGGCCCACAGGGTTCTTACCTTGACTAAATGCCGAATGAATCTGACGGTCCACAACTCTTCGTGCCCCAAACCTAAATCCGATAGTAATCGCGCAATTCACTTGCATGAGTCTTAAATCTCAAAAATCGCATGATGCACTGGGTCCTAGTGATTAGCTCCCCCTTCTCATCCAACAGTTGAGGAGTTGTCGTGTTGGTTTGAATGATCCAACGAACATAAGCGTGTTTTGCGTTTTTTATCCGTCGAGCTTTAACGCTCAAAAAAAACGCGACATAAGTGGTAATTGGAAACCGCCTTATTCCACGTGTCAAGCAGAAAGGGATATCGCGTTATTTTTATAAAAACAACTTACCACCTTTCAATCACGCGAAACCCACTAGTCTTCAAACTCTAGTTTCACTGTTCACCAGTCATGGTTCTGCCTCTTATCTTCAAGATTCCATTCCATTTTAACTCGGGTTTCCACTCAATTCTTCAGTGTTTTCATTACACGTATAATTTCACCCTCGCTCTGGTCTTAGTTCTACAATGCCAAGCCCCTTACAGCTTGTTAACTGCTTCTTCAACACAAATGTCTATAAAGGCACGATCCAATCACAAAGTTTCATATTTTCCATAGGAATTCGATTATCCTTCATCAAGAACACATATATATATTCACACAGAATTTAATCAAAAATTGCACAGATAGTACTAAAACAATTTCTTCCATAACATATACATGAAGTTACTTACAAAAACCCCCTACACAGGACAGATCTTCAACCTGATGGCCTTCTATTCTCCTATTCTGCCTCTCCAGCTCTCTAACTCTATGCAGCTCGATGCAGGTCTGTAGGACTGTCTATTATGCCTTTTAGGCTTATTTTTATACAAAAAATACTAAATAATCGATTCAGATCCTTCGGTGACTCAAAAAAACACTTGAATGTTGGAAATATTGTCATTGATTGCAAAGGAGACAGCATAGAAGCAGAGATATAGCAAAATAATACTGACAAGGAGAACATTAGACATGAAGAAAGGCAAAGAGAGATAGAAAAATAGGTAGCAAAGATGTAGAGAGGTAGCAGAGAGGCGACAAAGACCTGCATAGAGCTAGAGAGATCCGAAGAGCTGCAAAGGGTCGAGCAGTTGTGAAAAGGGCCATTTGAAGAAGCAACTCAGCAGAGACAGGGCCATTTTAAGAAGCAGGGCAGCAAAAAGAAGCAGCTCAGACACCAGGAAGAAGCAAAGACAGGGATTTTGTATTTGATTTTATATATATGAATGAAGGAATTTGTTCTAAAGGCTGTGTGAAGGTGTTTTTAATTCTATGGGAATTTATATGAGGGACTTTGTAACAGATCTCTGAGTTTTGTATTCAAAATGAGTAAGATCCTGTATATCTTGAAAGTTTCAATATCAATATCGAATTTGTAACTCTGAGTTGAAGGAATTGTTTATAGATCCTTGGAAAGACTAAATATCCGTAGCAAAAAATCCATCCTATAACCATCTCAGTAGTTAATTATCTGAATCAAAATCGAAAGATTGTGAAATAAGTCTCATTGAACTGGAAGGGTTCGATTCCTGAGTGGCTGTGTAGATGATTGAGGGTTTTGGTGAAGAGCCTGTGTTAAGGGTTGTTTAACTAACTGAGGAGTGGATTGGTGGGCAATCAGTGAGACCCCATATCAAAGGAATGGCATAGTCGACTGTGGAACCAGTAAGGGCGCAGGACCAAGAAAGGAACCGTCAATGTGCAGTGAAAACCTGATGGAGCTAGGCGTTAAACATATGGAAGTGCCATGTTAAAATGTGAATGAAACAGAGGTTAACAAATGAAAAGGCAGAACCATGTACTAAACGGAACCATGAGCCAATGTTCGATGAACAGTGAAAGCAATGTTGAGGAGTAAAACTAGCAGGTTCGCATTTTTTTAAAAGTGGTAAGTTGTAAGTCGAGAAAAAATGCTATATCGGTTATCGATTGCCACGTGTCCTAAAGTGGTATTCAATTACCACTTATATCATGCAAATTTTGAGTTTTAACCCTCGAGCATTTTAATTGCACGATATTGCATGAGATCCATCGGATTTGGGATTGGAGCGCGATAAGCCTATGACTTTCGGATGAGAAGGGTAGTTTAATCGCTGGGACCCATATACATCACGTGAAACTGGAGAAATAAACTTTGTGCACTTTCGTAGCACGACTACCGTTGGATTGGTCAATGAAAATGCGATAAGACTGCAACCGTCATATGGAGAGGTAAGTTAAAACATGTTGTGGGACCTACATTCATTGCAGTGGGGCTGAGTATTATTTGAAGTGCGGAAATTATATCGTTGATGAAGCCCAAGGTGGGGCCGAAAGGCTCATTTTAATATATGCTAAAATATAGTCGTTGATACATATTATGTGATGCCAGTCGCGGACATATATAGTTAATGAGGTATGGTGAGCGTTTATATAAAGTCAAAACTATTACAATATTTCTTGACATTTGAATGGAAACGTAGCATATATTAATATATTATGGTTGGAATAATACTGTGAGGCCCGAGACATTTCTTGTTAATATATGTGCTTTGGAAATTAAATGGTAAAAGTCTAGTTAATACATGAGAGTTGAATATGATATACGTGAATGTTTGATATGCGAGTTAATAAATATTGTGGACCCGATCATTCATATTTTGCTGGAGTTTGGTTTCAAATCGAAGGTTTCATTATAATGTTTGAAGGCGTCGTATATGTTAACATATGCGGAAAAGAAAGAGTTTTATTGTTGGTTTGTTATATGTTATATAGACCCACATATAATATGAAGAGTTATGAAATGCGTTGAATGAGGATGTGGGCCCGAATACATTGAGTTGTATTTCAAAGTTAGCGATATAAAACAATGTACTGATTATGGTTTTAACCAAAGGTCCAATAGAAGGAAAGGCGTCTATTATAAATGTGACTCTGGATATAAAGATTGGTTGGTGTATAAAAAGGGAAGAGCATTTAAATGCGTTGTGGGTTTATTTCTATGGCTTTAACCATAGATTCTAAAATAAGAATCTTTCACAATTAGTTGCCATTTTTATGAGTTATAACCGCAGGGTGTTAAGGAAAAGAAATGCTCCCATGTATATTGGTAATATGTGGGTTCTAACCATAGTGTTAAACACAGGAATTTATCTTCTGCACATGAGGCTTATTGTAAGTTTTTTAAAGCAAAGATTTTAACCTTGGATGGAAAATATATCGCATACATTTATTCAAATTGCCAGCACAGGGAAAATGAATGGAGAGGAATTTTTATATGCATAAGACTATGAGATTTCTTTGGGGCTAAATTGGTAAAGAAGTTATATATGCAGCAGATACATAATTCCAGTGAGCTTGGAGAATATGGGTCTGACAGAGGTAAACAGAGATTGCAGATTTAAAGAGGTGTGCAGCGAAGGGATTCAGAATTGTAGAATCAGAATGAGAAATTCACAAGAATGAAATTTTGAGTTTGTTACACTACAGCAACAGAAAATTCAAGCTCACAGTGAGGCAAAAATGAATGGGCTAAACAGAAATTCTTATTGTAACTGAAAATGTAAATGTTTTAATTGATTTCATATGTTTTGTGATGCAAAGGCAAGTCTCCGGAGGAAAAGAAATATCCCACTGTAATATTGAAATTTGTACATATTGTTATATTTTTTGAATGAGCTGGACAAAGGAATGAGAAGGCAGAAGTCAAAGAGTCATGGTTGTACACTTCAAATTCCCTATGGAATACAAACAGTAATAAGGTGAACTCTATAAATGATATCAAATTGATATGCTTAGAGAGGTTAGAGAATAGAGATTTGAGACAGAGAGGGTAAGAAGAAGGAGGAGAAGATAGAGATGTTGTGAAGATTCTGAGAAAAGTTAAAGCAGATAAGAAGGCTAGAGGACAGCAGTGAAGAAGGAATAGAACAGAGTTGATATCCAAGGTAATTGAGCATATGATTTTTTCTGAAAGAGTGAGGAAGTTGGTGCTTCCATATCAAGTTGTAGCTTGATAAATGTCAGTTGTAGCTAACTGAGGTAGGAGCCTCCTGTAGGTTGTAGCTTGCAGAAAATAGATGGGAGTTGGAGCTTCCTTGCAAGTTGTAGCTTGTAGAATTGAGGTAGGAGCCTCCTGTAGGTTGGTGCCTACAGAAAATCAGTGGTGAGAGGGAGTTAGAGCTTGCCTTTGCCTCACAACAATAATAAGATGTGGTTTTCTCCCTTATGGGTTTCCACTTATACCTGTTGTCTATATGTATGATGATAATGTGTTGATACTCTGTTTTATTCTACTTAATCCCTGTTGCTCATGAATTAAGATTGTTGTTCCATTGTATGTTATATGTTAAGTAGATCACAAAATGTTGATGTGAATGATTATAAAAGAAAAGTTTGAAAAATAACAAGATTTCATTAAACTGATTCACCCCCCCTCTCAGTTTAACCAAGGGTCCAACAATTTGTATCAGATCCGGTTCCTTCAGTATCAATTTAAAAACTGGAAGGAGATCCTAGGTCCCCGGGATGGCCAGTCTAGAAGGATGCTCAACAAATAAAGCCCCTTTGTTCACCGGTACAAATTATGCCTTCTGGAAAATAAGAATGAGGACGTACATAATGTCTCTAGGAATAGAAGTTTGGGCTGCTGTGGAATTGGGATATGCCCCAAAGGAGACTGACTGAGAGAAAGATGCCAAACAAGAATTTGTAGCTAATGAAAAATCCATGAATGCACTCTTAAGTGGACTGTGTGAAGCAGAATTTATTAAAGTAATGCACAGCAAGACTGCCAAAGAAATATGGGATACACTAGAAAACATCCATGAGGGAGACAAAAAGGTGAAGATAGCCAAACTTCAAGTCTATAGAGCTCAGTTTTAAAATTTAAAAATGAATGATGATAAATACATTGCCAGCTTTTTTTTAAGGGTTTCAGAAATTGTTAATAATATGAAAGCTCTAGGAGAAACCATAACATAATGTGTAATTGTTCAAAATATTCTAAGATCTTTACCATCCAACTTTAATCCCAAGGTTTTCGCCATAGAAGAAACAACTGATTGGGAACCTTTGACCATGAACCAACTACTTGGAAACCTAACAGCCTATGAGATGAGATTGCCATAGAGGAAGTCAAATGTGAGGGAGGCAACCTTTAAGACAGAGAAGAAAAAAGAAGAAAAAGAAGATACATGCTCCTGCTCTGATGAAGAAGAGGCCAAATTTATCAGAATATTAGATAGAGGCTTAGGCAAGTATAAAGGAAAACATCCATTTAAATGACTTAACTGTGGAAGAGTTAGACACTATGCTTCTAAGTGTCCTCTTAAGAAGACAAAGAATCAAACTCAAGAGACAAAGAAAACCAAATCAAGGAACTAGCAGAAAGGGAATAAATATAGGAGAAAATCTTTTTATGCTCAGCAAGACAGCATTGTATCTGAAAGCTTAGATGAATCTTCCAATGAAGAGGGAACCTCTGAATTTTTATTGATGGCCAAGGAAGAGCTTGAAGGATTCCTTCTAGAAGATGAGGAAGAAGGTGAAGTTGATCTTGAGAGGGGGCTAAGAAGTGCCTTGGAGGAAATTGACAGACTTAAACTAAAGTGCAGAAAACAGAAAGAGATTCTCCTCAAATATGTAAGAGAAGAGAAAAATTCAGAAGACCTCATTCAGTTGAAAGTAGAGCTTGAAGAAGCCAAGAAGGTAGAAGACGGTTTACTTAAGCAAATTGAGGATAAAATTCAGAAGCAAGAGAAATTGGAAGTAGAAGTAGTATGCTTGAGGAAGAAATTAGAAAACACTCAAAGGAAATTGTCAATAAACATTTCTCAAATGACAAGCTCTGATAAGTTGAATAACATACTAGATGCTCAAAGATCTCCTCTGATAAAAATTGGGATAGGCTATGAAGGAGAAACAAGTAAGGTCAAAGAAACAAATAACAGGAATATCATTTTTGTAAAAGGTGTCAAGGATAAAGAAGAAGCTCAGAAAGTTCCTAAAGAAGTTGAATCCTGCAATGAAGTAAACAGGAACATGAAGGAACCTCAAATGACAAAGAAATAATTAAATAAACAGTCAACTGAGAAAGGACCATATACTCCTAAATATAAAAAATTTGGAAGCTATCAAAGGAGATTCTTCCCCCCTAAGAAACATGTCACTTGTTATGCCTGTCACAAAGAATTGTTTCCAACCAACAAAGGATGCAAACAGTGAAAATACTACCTCAAGCAAACAAATGGAGAAGACAACCCTTCATCAGGTATGAAAACTGTTTTTATGGATATTACTTTTACTGTAAGGAATTTGGCGATAAAGTCACACAGTGCAGAACATATGGACAAAGACTGATGTTCAAAACCTCAAGGAGGTTTATGAATCATGGAGAGTTTACTCTTACTCATAATTCTACTAAAAATATGATCAACCATTATGCATGCCATAAAATCGAACATATGTCTTCCCAATGTCCTCTCAAAGAATGTGGTCCATCTTCCCAGAAAAGGTGCCACACAAATAGCTGCCTGTAGTGGAAAAAGAATTTGAATAAGTGTGACCTGGCTCTAATAGCCCAAGATCAGAAAAACCAATGGTATTTGGACAGTGGATGCTCAAAGCATATTACTGGAGATAGAAGTAAGTTTATAACCTTTGATGAAAATAAATCTAGAAATGTTACTTTTGGCAATGATAAAGCAGGGAAAATCAAAGGAAAAGGCTTAGTCAGTCTGGATAATGGAAGAGGAAAGGCCCAAGATGTACTATTTGTGGATGGGCTGAAAGAAAATATGCTTAGTGTCAGTCAAATGTGTGATAAAGGCTATGAAGTTAATTTTAGAGCACAAGACTGTGAAGTAAGATCAAGCACCATAGGAAAGACCTTGATCAAAGGTATTCGAATAGAAAGTAATGTCTATATAGTGAAAGAAGAGAATGAAGCATGCCACCTAAGAAAACTTGATGAATCATGGTTATGGCATAGAATATTGGGATACCTTAACTTTGACCACATCATCAATCTGAGCAAGAAGAACGCAGTCAAAGATATGCCAGAAATAAAGAAGCCTTCAAACACCATATGTAAATCTTGCAAATTGGGAAAACAGACCCACACATCTTTTAAAACCAAAGATGAATTACCAACAAGTAGGCCACTTCAACTTGTACACATGGACTTGTGTGGACCTTCAAGGACTAAAGCACCAAGTGGAGAGTCTTATTTCATGCTGATAATAGATGACTTTTCAAGAATGACGTGGGTTGCATTTCTCACATATAAATCTGAAGCACTTGAGAAATTCAAGATATTCAAGGCATTAGCAAAAAATCAAATAGGATGCAAGCTAAAGTGCATTAGATCAGACAGAGGAGGTGAATTCACAGATTATGATTTTGCAGACCTATGCAATGAGCATGGGATAAAACAACAGTTTACAATTACAGGTACACCTCAACATAATGGTGTGGTAGAGAGACAAAACAGGTCAGTACAACAAATTGACAAAGCAATGATGCAAGAAAACAACATTCCCCAAACCTTCTAGGCAGAAGCAGTACACACATTTGTGCACATTCTTAACAAAGCTCATTTAAGACCAAACAGTGACAAGACTCCTTACGAATTATGGCATGGTAAACCATCATCAATCAAGCACTTTAGAGTCTTTGGAAGCAGGTGTTTCAAAAAAAATAATGATGAAAAACTGGGAAATTTTGATGCAAGAGCTGATGAAGGAATATTTCTAGGATATGCATCCAAGAGTAAAGGTTACAGGTGCTACAACAAAACTCTACACAAAATTGTGGAAAGCATTGATGTAAGATTTGATGAAGATCTACCAAACAGAACAAGAAGTACAATATGCAGCAATCCTCCAGAAGATAATGAAGAATAAAACCAAGATAATGATGAACTGAGCCAGACAACAGAAGATACCGAGTTAAACTCAAAAGGTCCCTCAAGAAACACTCAAAAGAATCATCCAAAAGATCAAATAATTTGGGACAAAAGTGTGGGAGTCCAGACAAGAAGACAGCTAGTTGAACAGAAAGAAGAAGTATACCTAGCCATGCTATCACAAATAGAGTTAAAGAAGTTTGAAGAAGCCAGCAAAGACAAATATTGGGTGAATGCTATGAAGGAAGAACTGGATCAATTCCAAGACCCTCTAGAAAAAATGTCATTGGCACAAAATGGATATTCAATAATAAGATGAATGAACAAGGACTAGTAATTAGAAATAAAGCCAGACTTGTATGCAAGGGATATTCACAAATTGAAGATCTTGATTATGATGAAACATTTTCCCCTATAGCCAGAATGGAAGCAATCAGAATGTTTTTGGCCTTTGCATGCTATCATGATTTCAAGGTATATCAAATGGATGTGAAGTTTGCCTTCCTGAATGGAGATCTAGAAGAAGAATTCTACATGGAACAACCTGAAGGATTCTCATTAACAGATAAACAAGACTATGTGTGCAAATTAAAGAAATCCTTATATGGGATGAAACAAGCTCCTCGTGCATGGTATTCAAGGTTGGACAAATACTTGCAAAAACAAGGCTTTAAGAGAGGAGGAGTAGACATCAATTTATACATAAAGTCTAATGAAAATGAACTCCTGATTGTAGTAGTATATGTATATGACATCATGTTTGGTAGCAACAAAGAGAAGTTAACAAAAGAATTTGCTGAAGAAATGAAATCAGAATTTGAGATGTCTATGATTGGAGAGCTCACCTTCTATTTAGGACTTCAAATTCAACAAAAGAACACAGGTACATTCATCTCACAAGAAAAATACTTAAGATAAATGTTGAAAAATTTCCAAATGGAAGACTGCAAACTTGTGTCAACTCCCATGATCACTGGATGCAAGCTATGTGCAAATGATGGATCTGCAAATATAGATCAAAGACTTTACAGATCCATGGTAGGAAGTCTGCTATAGCTAACTTCCTCTAGACCTGACATTGTGTTGGCAGTGGGACTTGTGGCAATATATCAAGCAGCACCAAAACAAAATCACTTACTAGCAATCAAGAGAATATTCAAATATCTATAAGGAACTACACATCATGGGCTATGGTATCCAAAAGGAAAAAAATTCACCTTGACAGCATATACAGATGCAGATTGTGCCAACTTTGTGGATGACAGGAAAAGCACAAGTGGAGGTGCATTCTATTTGGGAAAAATTCTGGTGGCATGGCTAAGCAAGAAGCAAACTTTCATCTCTCTATCTACAGCAGAAGCATAATACATAGTAGTAGTAGCATGTTGCAGACAAGTGATGTGGATGAAACAAACTCTCCAAGACATGAAGGTCAGCATTGATGAACCTATTTCTATCAAATGTGACAATACAAGTGCAATAAGCATATCAAAAACTCATGTACTTCACTCAAAAACAAAGTACATCCCAATTAAGTACCATTTCCTCAAAGAAAAAGTAACACAAAAAGTAGTGAAGCTGGAATATGTACCAACAAAAGAACAAACATCAAACATATTCACAAAACCTCTTGCTAAAGAACCATTCGAATATCTAAGAGACAAACTAGGGGTAGTATCTGCAGATGTTACTCTCTGACATGAAAAGAAAGCATCATTCCAGGGGGAGAGAAGAAAAGGAAGCATCATTCCAGGGGGAGATCAGTCAACAAATTATCACAAAAGAGCCAGAGCTAGTGAGCAGTGCATGGAACAGGTCCTCAAGATCAGAGTTTTAGGGACAAAATTTGGAAACCACACCAGGAAATGGGCAACCCCTTTGCCATTGATGTCAAAGGGGGAGGAAAAGCAAGAATCAGAAGAAAGGGTATTCTAAAAGGCAAGCAGAGGAAGTGTATTCCCATCAATGCCAAAGGGGGAGACTGTTGGAAATATTGTCATTGATGGCAAAGGAGGCACCATAGAAGCAGAGAGACAGCAAAAGAAGACTAACAAGGAGAACATTAGACATGAAGAAAGGCAAAGAGAGATAGCAAAAGAGGCAGCAAAGATGTAGAGAGGTAGCAGAGAGGCAGCAGAGAGGCAGCAGAGACCTGCATAGAGCTAGAGAGATCTGAAGAGCTGCAGAGGGTCGAGCAGCTGTGAAAAGGGCCATTTGAAGAAACAGGGCAGTAAAAGAAGAAACTTAGACACCAGGAAGAAGCAGAGACAGGGCTTTTGTATCTGATTTTATATATATGAATGAAGGAATTTGTTCTGAAGGCTGTGTGAAGGTGTTTTTAATTCTATGGGAATTTATATGAGGGACTTTGTAACAGATCTCTGAGTTTTGTATTCAGAATGAGTAAGATCCTGTATATCTTGAAAGTTTCAATATCAATATCGAATTCGTAACTCTGAGTTGAAGGAATTGTTTATAGATCCTTGGAAAGACTATATATCCATAGCACAAAATCCGTCCTATAACCATCTCAGTAGTTAATTATCTGAATCAAAATCGAAATATTGTGAAATATGTCTCATTGAACTGGAAGGGTTCGATTCGTGAGTGGCTATGTAGATGATTGAGGGTTTTGGTGAAGAGTCTGTGTTAAGGGTTGTTTAACTCACTGAGGAGTTGGTTGGTGGGCAATCAACGAGACCCCATATCAAAGGAATGGCATAGTCAACTATGGAACCAGTAAGGGCGCAGGACCAAGAAAGCAACCGTGAATGCGCAGTGAAAACCTGATGGAGCTAGGCGTTAAACATACGGAAGTGCCGTGTTAAAATTTGAATGAAACAGAGGTTAAAAAATGAAAAGGCGAAATGATGTACTAAACGGAACCATGAGCCAATGTTCGATGAATAGTGAAAGCGGTGTTGAGGCGTAAAACCAGCAGGTTCGCATTTTTTTAAAAGTGGTAAGTTGTAAGTCAAGAAAAAATGCTATATCAGTTATCGATTGCCACGTGTCCTAAAGTGGTATTCGATTATCATTTATATCAAGAAAATTTTGAGTTTTAACCTTTGAGCATTTTAATTGCGCGATATTGCGCGAGATCCTTCGGATTTGGGATTGGAGTGTGATAAGCCTGCGACTGTTGGATGAGAAGGGTAGTTTAATCGCTCGGGCCCATATACATCGTGTGAAAATGGAGAAATAAACTTCATGCACTTTCGTAGCGCGACTACCATTGGATTGGTCAGTGAAAACGCGATAAGACTACAGCCGTCAGATGGAGAGGTAAGTTAAAACATGCTATGGGACCTACATTCATTGCAGTGGGGCCGAGGATTATTTGAAGTGCGGAAATTATATCGTTGATGAAGCCCAAGGTGGGGCCGAAAGGCTCGTTTTAATATATGCTAAAATATAGTCGTTGATACATATTATGTGATGGCAGTCACGGACATATATAGTTAATGAGGTATGGTGAGCATTTATATAAAGTCAAGACTATTACAATATTTCTTGACATTTGATTGGAAACATAGCATATATTAATATATTATGGTTGGAATAATACTGTGAGGCCCAAGACATTTCTTATTAATATAAGTTCTTTGGAAATTAAATGGTAAAAGTCTAGTTAATACATGAAAGTTGAATATGATATACATGAATGTTTGATATGCGGGTTAATAAATATTGTGGACCCGATCATTCATATTTTGCTGGAGTTTGGTTTCAAATCGAAGGTTTCATTATAATGTTTTAAGGCGTCGTATATGTTAACATATGTGGAAAATAAAGAGTTTTATTGTTGGTTTGTTATATGTTATATAGACCAACATATAATATGAAGAGTTATGAAATGCGTTGAATGAGGATGTGGGCCCGAATACATTGAGTTGTATTTCAAAGTTAGTGATATAAAACAATGTATTGATTATGGTTTTAACCAAAGGTCTGATATAAGGAAAGGCGTCGATTATAAATGTGACTCTGGATATAAAGGTTGGTTGGTGTATAAAAATGGAAGAGAATTTACATGCGTTGTGGGTCTATTTCTATGGTTTTAACCATAGATTCTGAAATAAGAATATTTCACAATTAGTTGCCATTTTTATGAGTTATAACCGCAGGGTGTTAAGGAAAAGAAATGCTCCCATGTATATTGGTAATATGTGGGTTCTAACCATAGTGTTAAACATGGGAATTTATCTTCTGCACATGAGGCTTATTGTAAGTTTTTAAAAGCAGAGATTTTAACCTTGGATGGAAAAGCTATCGCATACATTTATTCAAATTTCCAGCACAGGGAAAATGAATGAAGGGGCATTTTTATATGCATAAGACTTTGAGATTTCTTTGGGGCTAAACTGGTAAAGTAGTTATATATGCAGCAGATACAGAATTCCAGTGAGCTTGGAGAATATGGGTCTGACAGAGGTAAACAGAGATTGCGGAGTTGAAGAGGTGTGCAGCGAAGGGATTCAGAATTGCAGAATCAGAATGAGAAATGCACAGGAATGAAAATGTGAGTTTGTTACACTACAGTAGAAGAAAATTCAAGCTCACAGTGAGCCAAAACTGAATGGGCTAAATAGAAATTCTTATTGTAACTGAAAATGTAAATGTTTTAATTGATTTCATATTGTTTGTGATGCAAAGGCAAGTCTCCGGAGGAAAAGAAATATCCCACTGTAATATTGAAATTTGTACATATTGTTATATTTTCTGAATGAACTGGACAAAGGAATGAGAAGGCAGAATTCAAAGAGTCATGGATGTAAACTTCAAATTCCCTGTGGAATACAAACAGTCATGAGGTGAACTCTATAAATGATATCAAATTGATATGCTTAGAGAGGTTAGAGAATAGAGATTTGAGACAGAGAGGGTAAGAAGAAGGAGGAGAAGATAGAGATTATGTGAATAGTCTAAGAAAATTTAAAGCAGATATGAAGGTTAGAGGACAGTAGTGAAGAAGGAATAGAACAGAGCTGATATCCAAGGTAATTTAGCGTACGATTTTTTCTAAAAGAGTGAGGAAGTTGGTGCTTCCATATCAAGTTGTAGCTTGATCACTGTTAGTTGTAGCTAACTGAGGTAGGAGCCTCCTGTTGGTTGTAGCCTGCAAAAAATAGATGGGAGTTGGAGCTTCCTTGCAAGTTGTAGCTTGTAGAATTGAGGTAGGAGCCTCCTGTAGGTTGGTGCCTACAGAAAATCAGTGGTGAGAGGGAGTTGGAGCTTGCCTTTGCATCACAACAATAATAAGATGTGGTTTTCTCCCTTATGGGTTTCCACTTATACCCGTTGTCTATATGTATGATAATAATGTGTTGATACTCTGTTTTATTCTGCTTAATACCTGTTGTTCATTAATTAGGATTGTTGTTCCAATGTATGTTATATGTTAAGTAGATCACAAAATGTTGATGTGAATGAGTATAAAAGAAAAGTTTGAAAAAGAACAAGATTGCATTAAACTGATTCACCCCCCCTCTCAGTTTAACCAAGGGTCCAACATTGAACTCCTATAGTTCTAAATTTAGCCTAACTCCCTGACTGCTCTGAACTGAATCTTCACATTCTAATCGACTTCTTGTTTCGGGGAAAATCACCCTAGAGGTTTGTTGGGTCAAAACCTCCACAGATCGGGGCATGCCATTCAGAAGAACTCACACACAACCATGCTTGAATGCAAAAAACTAGTTAACAACGATAGCAGAACTCACCCGTAGTCCTACGTTCGATTTAGATCCCGCGGGGTCCAAACCTCCAGCAACCTTTCTTCCTCCTTCAACCTGAAAACAAGAAAGAACGTGCACGGAAACCTAGTTGTACAGCATATAATTCTTCTAAACGTTAGTGTAATCCATGTGAAATATTATATAAACCATAATAAATGCTTAAATGATAATCTTTTCACATATACAAGTATATATCAACACGTAAGTTCAGGAACAAGATGGTTCTTCATTATCACGAATAGCATGTACAGAGATAAAGAGTGGAGAGATCACCTGAATCCTTCCACGATCTTCGAGCAGACCGTCGTCCGGATTCGTCCCGCCCTTGCCTCGCTAAGATTCTTCCAAGACTTGTGCACTCAAGATGGCATATAAATGGATGATCATCTCCAGGAAACAAAGGTTTCCTGATATAAATCTGGGAAAGTGCAGGAGGCACGGGGATTCAGACTTGAATTGGGATTCCAACAGAGTATAATGTCTATAAAATTTCTCTCTCCCTTAGGCCATACACATGAGGGGTTTTTATACTCCCTCAAAGTAGTTTCAACCAGTTGGAAACAGTTGGCCACGTGCTGGGGTGGTTGAACTACCAGAGTAACCATCAACCCAACCCGAAAATAGGGAATTTTAATATTATTTTTAATGATTTTAATGGCATACGTGGGAAAGTACATGTGGACTCGCGTATACATGTGGAAAAGTCTGGGCATACTCGCGTATGGTAATTTTAACACTGTTTTTTAGTGAATTTTGTTCAAGTCTGTAGGAATGGGTGCCCAAAGCCATAAAAGCAATCATGAATCATATGAAGGTGAAAAATGATGCTATAACACTTCTCTTGTCCCCTAATCATGCGAGGGAAGTTACAATTCCTCTCCCTATTGAACTAAAAAGCATTCAATTTATTCAATAATTACATGAGCAAGTAAAATATAAGACCCCCTATGCCTATGGAAATACAAAGTATCTTTTTGGAACCTATTTCCCCTGCATCACAGAGCTAAAATGTTTGTCCCCTAATGTGAATAATATAGAAGGAATGAGTATTATCATCAACTTAACCATAATTAAAATTTTAAACCTTAATGGGAATGTGGATTTTGATTTTGATCTAACTCAAACATGAGTATATTAAACTAAAAAAATTAGATTAAAAAAAATAGATAAAAGAAAAATTAATCCGAAACTAGAGATCACGAATTCTAACCCTATAAAATCATGATGCATTAGATTTTCATGAGAATCTACATCAAAATTTATCTAAATTAATTAACATTTTAACTAACGACTAAATTCATAATCCAAAACAATGAAAAAAAACTAAACTAACTAATTTTCAATGAAAATAATATAATCCAAAATCTAATTTATTTATAATAAACTAATCCTTATTTTTATACCAATTCCTAATCTCCTAATTTTTATTTTATAATATATTTCATGCATCACTATTAAACTAAATCTCTCTCCCCTTATTCACATGTTATTTATTTTACATATTATTACATATTTCAAAAATAATAAACTAGCAATAAACCCTGTAAAGCAGTAACATAGGAAAAAATAGCATAGAAAAAATAATATGTGATATATTATGTGATTTAATTGAATATTTAACTTATAAATATGAATTATATTATTTAAAAGACATTATAGATTTGGAGAATTGTTTAGATAAAACATCTGGTTTTTTTTATAACATAAGTAGGCTCTTCCTTTCATATAGTGATGTATGATTATGCACTATAAGTCCACATAAAAACTTTATATAAAATATGGTATAGAACTTAAAAATATATTAATTATCTAAATTTTAAAATTATTAAAAAAATTTAACTATATACTATTTACAAAATGTTAAAAGTAATAAAAATTATTTAAAATAAATTAAATTTCAATATGCAAACTAAAATTCAAATTACATTTAACTTTATCATGTAAAAATAAAATATAAAAAACTAATTTTGAGTATGACTAAAAGGCATTCTCATGAAACTAAAATTAAGAAATTCTCAATTAAATTGAGATAGAACTAGCACCATCTCCATCTACACGGAAGAAGTTAATTTTAATAAAATTAAAAAAATATATAGTGAAATTAACCAATATTTAATTTATTTGTGAGAAAAAAAAATAATTTAAATAAAAATGTACACAAGTATCACATTCCCGTGATATTAAAAATAACCAATTTTCAATTAAATTGAGGCGAACTCAAACAGAACTACACAGTTGAGAAACTAATACAAATAAAACTAAACTACACAGTCATGGCAGTTGCAAGATATTTAAATTAACATATTCAGATATTTAAATTAACATATATTCATAAATGAGAGATTGCACTCTCACGAAACTACACAAAAGTAGAAACAAAACTTAAACACATTGGAGGGTTCAGCATAATTACAAGCATTTGAGTTGCTTGGGGATGTGGGACACATTTGAGTTGCTTGGGGATGTGGGACACTACTGCTATCGGTTTTCTAGAACATCTCAAACTGCTGCCATCGTAGGAGCCTAAGTAAAAACAATGCAAAAGGAGGTGAAGAATCTCAGGAAAACTGTGCCGATCAATTTTTAAAAGTCTAAAAGTGATGATTAGCGTCTACATAATTTCTAAAACTGCTAAGACAGTTTGTAAGACTTTCATTGAAGATTTACCATTATTAATTTTAATATTTTTATCATCTCTCTTTATCATTTATAATAATTTAATAAGTGGAAAAAGGGTAAAATTCTAATAATATAAATAATGCATTATACTAATTTAAATATTATTTACATCTCAAACTTCTGTCATCCTACGAGTCAAACTGCTGCCATCCTATGAGTCAAATTAAAAACAATGTAAAAGAAGATTGAAGATCGTGCCCATCAATTTTTAGAAGTACCAAATAAAGAAATGGACAATAAAGAATGACTATCAGGTCAGCAAAATCTCTGCATACCTGAGGATAAGGATTGCAATGCCAGCAATAGATGAAGAGCTTTAGTGGAGCGCACCATGGTCTTCAATTTTTCGCAGTTCTGTTCATGCTCGAATTCGTCTTCATGAAGCTCCTTTGTAAAGTGGAAAAGGAAGAGAAAGTATGGCAATTTATATAGTCTCGAGTATTGCCACCAGAACTTTGGCAAGGAAATAAAATTTAGGGAAAAATGGATTTGGATAAATTCTAATCCATAAATTAACACATCTTAAAGAACAAATGCAAGCTGTAAAAAATTCAACACTAATTTTGGATTACACGACTAACCAAACCCCAAAAGTTCGGCACTGTAAACTGTCAAAACAAAAAAAACTCCTTTCTAATCAGAAACTTCATGCAGTATTCATTGTATTCTTCTGCAAAATACAGTATACTTTAATTTCATCTTCTTCAGCAACTTTTAAGGCATTTGGCGTATTCGGACTTCGGGCACAGGCCTACCTAAAGGCGTACTCCTCATTTCCAGTCCGACGAGGCAGCCAGCTGACTTTCTCTACCATAGTTGCAGAATTGCCGAATAATTGCTGGTCTCCAGATATCGACTTCCTTCCTTAATACCAATGAATAATGGCGCATTGTTTGTCTCCAGATATCGACTTCCTTCCTTAATACCAATGATTAATGGTGCACGCCACACATCCAGAGGAGACCCAGTTACTTTGGTTGCAAAGCTCCAAGTGAGGATGTAATGGTTTTCCACGAACTTGTTAGTGGCAACTGAAAATCTAACTAACATTTATTTGATTATTTCTGTAACTTATTAATAATTGTATTTAATCTAAATGTATAAATTCTTTCAATCATCTCACACCAAAATCAATGGTGTAGAGTAATACAAGTAGCATTTAGGAAAGTTGTTTTCAAATAATAACGCTTTACAACGTAAAAATAATATTAAAATAATTTAAAATAAAATAATTATTGTATTTCATATGGTATTTAATTTTATTAAATAATTTAAGTATATTTGAGCTAGAGGCAATCTTAGAGGGCAATTTAGGATAGTTCTTGGATAAGTAATTTCTAGTAAAATTTTCGGTGTAAATTTGATAATTGATGATGTGATGATTTATGCTAATTAATTCATTTCATTAATTCCAATCCCAATGCAATGAGTACTAAATAAACTATTCAAAAATTATGAGAAATTAATTAATTAAAATTACTTCTCATGAAAATGACCATAAATAAATAACTTGATTAAAGCAGTTGAATCCCAAAAAATAATGTATAATATATAATAATTAAATAAATAAATAAATAAAATATATATATATATATATATATATATATATATAAACTTACATATCATTTTTTATATTATATATTATGAGACATTTCATGCATATACTCTCTCCCCCTTATTCACATTTTATTTTATTTACATATTATCATATATTTCAAAAATAATATAACTCAATATTAATAAAATTCAAAATAAATAAACTATTATATTTCACATACTACCTAAATTTATAAACTATTATATTTCACATACTATCTAATTTTATTGGGCAAAAATATATATATATATATATAACTTACCTATCTAATTTTATTAACTTAAATTTTTAATTTAAATATAGTCACCGGCCACCACAGAACTCTTCAAATGGTTATTTACTAGCAGTTGCCCTAGGAGGTGCAACGAGAGGCTGATAGGAGTATTGGTTGTTAATTTTTAATTTTAAGTAATTGTAGTTTTTGAGATGAAGGAGATTTTGTAGAATTTTGCACAAAGATGATGTTAAATTCTCAGTTGTGCAGTAACAGATTTATTGTTCAATTCTCAGTGATGCAGGTACAGACTTATTACAACTCAGCATTATATGTTTCAGATACTCCTGTAAGACATCTTTCATCTGCAGTTGAGCATGGAGGATGTGGAGAAATTGATGAAAATGGAGTGGAAGAAGAGGAAAGTGACAAGGATGCAGTTGAGCATGGAGGATGTGGAGAAATTGATGAAAATGGAGTGGAAGAAGAGGAAAGTGACAAGGATGCGTGGGATGATATTGCACAGCAAAGACCCATTGTCCAAACTAAAATATGAGGTGCAAACAGTTTCTGTAACGTCAAGAAGCTCCTGTGATGACACTACAGTAAAACCCCTTTCTGTAATATAATATATATTTATTTTTTATATTATAATGCAATATAATTAAAGTGCATATCATTTTAAATCCCTTTGCTAGAGTGTCTCGTGTGAAATATTCTTTACCATTTTGACAAAATAGCACTGTTTATAAAATCTTGGCTTCTGTGATCCATAGTAAAATTATGAAGAATTTTTCGGTAAGAATTTTAATGTAATTATTACCGAAAATTTCTTCATAAAATAGCACTGATTTAATTTTGTTATTATAAAATGTAATTTTGAATAATGATTTTAAAAGTTAAAATATATATTTTTTGAAAATTAGACAAAAACTTATTATGTATAAATTCTACAGAGTTATATGTATCAATTCTAGAGAATGGAGGATTTGGGCCCGGTCAAGTGTCAAAAAAAAAGATGAACCAAACTTTCCTGACATCACATGGGCAGAAAGTCTCTGTGGAGTAAATAATTAAAACAAAGAAGAAAGAGCGTATTACAGGGAAGACCCTGATGCATAGTTTGCTAAAAACAGGCTTTTTAAGGTCTTTTTGAGGTCACGACAACTTTTCTCATAAACTTTGAACCTGAAAGTTTGAACTTCAACTCTTTACCTCCCCTGTTTCAACTACTAAACCTTAATCCAATAAATAAATATTCATAGAATTGAAAAAGATCCGAGAAGCCTTTCGAACAGAGCTCAAGCAATTAGATAAGAGTCAGCCACAGGGACACTATGTCCAATTAAGCTAACCCTGAGTAACAAATTTATTTTGTTCATTTTCTGGGTATATGCACTGGGTAACGGGAGGCAATCATGGGATGCTTATTTTGCTTAATAAACAATTGCCACCAACATATATTTCATTTTAATTACAACCATGGAGACAGGTTTTAAAAATTACATCAAGACAATTCAAGATTCCAGAACTCTCTACTGCTTGAAGGTCTGGATAGCGCTTTGCTTTTACTTGTAAAACCTCTCGAAATTTTTGTCCAATGTTTTGTATCCATGCCGATGTTGAATCTAGAAGAAAAATTAAAACAAAATAACATGAGCATCAAATTCATGGCTCTGAATGCTGCATAACCTACCATGCCCCTCAAAGGAATGATTAATAACTTTCTTTCCTTTAGATCCTACTCATACCTGACATAACAGAACTTGATAAAAGACTCTCAGCATCAAATCTCAAAGGCAATTTCACTACTTTTGGACCATTCACACCAGAAGATTGATCTGTCACTTGATTATCTGAAGCTGCACAATTTTCCAGATCCGGAAGTACCCATCTTTTCCGTGGCTGGCTTCCACTTTTTAGAGTGGTGTTGAGAGATTTTCCAGGAGAAGTACCTCGAACTGTGGATTTAATGTCATTGGGGATGCCTGTATCAGCCCCCTGTTTCCACAGGGACTGAGTTTCTACTCCATTCTTCGAATCATAAAATTCTTTCAGAGACAGAAGACAGTCTACAACAGTCACCATATTGCCCTGCCGAAGGCTGAGAAAGCAAAACAGATGATTCTATACATGCAACATCAAGAAGAAAAGGCCAAGTATCCTGCCTGTACCAAATCAGAAGCTTCAAAAGTTGGCAGCCTTAAATCGTCTATAGCCACCAGGAAATTCCTAGCATTCTCAAACCGTTGATACGCAGAATGCGCAGCACCTTCAGTAGTTGCTAGGCCTGGTTTTGATACAATCTGCAAGCAATTGTCCCCTTCAAATGGTAAATGGTAAATGGTTTCTGCCAACCGATCGGATCAGGTGTCAGGCAACTCAACCGATCGGAACAGGTGTCAGGCAACAGCTGTCAGCTAAATATTAAAACTGTCAGGAATACGTATTAAAACTGTCAGGAGTACGTGTCAGTGGGACATTAAAAATGTTGATGATAAAAAACTGCATCTCTTTCAAAAGAGAAGGCCTATCGGCCTAAATATTTCTAGATATCTTCCAATTCCATTTGTCCTCTTCGTTCTTCATTTCCATGGCGATACAAATAATATTAGTAGTTTATAGGGGTTGACATTTCTTTGATCTGATTCCACCCCTTCTTTATTTTAACGAGCAGAGTTCGCGCAGGACATCAATTTCGCATCGGAATCTGTTGCACAATTGTAGAAATGGTCAAGGAAACTGGTTACTACGAGGTGCTGGGAATCAGTCCCATCGCCACTGAAGCGGAGATCAAAAAAGCTTATTACATCAAGGCCAGGCAAGTTCATCCTGACAAAAATCCAGATGATCCTCAAGCTGCGGAAAAATTTCAGGTACTGGGAGAAGCTTACCAAGTTCTCAGTGATCCACCACAGCGGGCATCATATGACGCACATGGAAAAGCGGGTGTATCAATGGCAACAATGATGGACCCAACTGTAATCTTTACAATGGTGTTTGGAAGTGAGTCATTTGAAGAGTATATAGGCCACCTTGCCTTGGCTTCAATGGCTTCTTTCGTTATATCTACTCAAAGTGAACAGCTAGATATCAGCGAATTACTAGAGAAGATGAAGGGTGTACAAAAGGAAAGAGATGAAAAACTTGCACAGATATTGAAAGATCGTCTTAATCAGTATGTACTAGGTGACAAGGAAGGGTTTATACAACAACCTAGATCTGAGGTTCAACGGCTCAACGGTGTAGCAAATGGAAGCAATATGTTGCAGACCATTGGTTACATATATGAAAGGCAAGCAGCAAAGGAACTTGGAAAGAAGGCCATATATTTGGGTTTGCCATTTCTAGTTGAATGGCTCAGAAACAAAGTATATTTTATAAAATCTCTAGTCACAGCAGCGACAGGTGCTTTTGCACTACTAGGGTTACAAAAAGAGATTAGGGCAGAGGGGAGTTTTTGTGAAGGTTTACAGGGCAATGATGAATTGTTTATCAAGTCGCTGTGGAGAGTAAATGCCCCTGATATTGTAGGCACCGTCTCACAGGTGTGCCAGACGGTGTTGCAAGATAAGAGTGCAAACAACGAAGATCTTCGGGCTCGTGCGGAAGGGTTGAAAATTCTGGGAAAGATTTTCCAAACTGCGAAACCACAAAATGAAGGTGGAATCCCGGAAAGAGGCACTGCTAGTGCGTTGGATGTAAGCTGTCCCAATACATCTTTAGAGACTCGGAGCGAGACTCCAGTTTCTTCTACAGACTCTTAAGAAGCTTTGCGGTATGCTATTTTACGGCTGTGGAACGATCATCCAGATTGGTTGAAAGTAAGTTAAGTTTGTCGTCTTTCTTTTTTTAAGATCATTATAAACCCAAAAACTATTTTGGGTCTCATCAATTATTGTGTCAATCTCTACTAATTTGTTCCAAAAGTAGAGTAATCCTGATTAGGGATAGCCTCCTCCTCTGCTAGGTTGTAATTCTGATTAGGGATAGCCTCTTTTGTAAATTTTAGTTAACAATGGTATGTTCTATGTTTAGTACAACTTACTTTAATGTTCTTTTAGTAACCCAATAACAATTTCCAATCATTTCCAGTATCAATTACATTAACCATTAATCACGTTGACAGTAAATGTAGATAGATCATAAAACAAAATGCAAAAGAGAAGCCAAGATAAGATAACATTGGATTTGGCGGATGTCACCGAAAACCCCCAATGTGGGGAAAACCCTTTGATCAATTCTTCTTATTATTATATCAAAATTTCAGCAGAAAGAGAGAGTACAAAATCAAATTGACTTGCCCAATTCAAAGTCAAATCAGCCCTGTCAAATTCTGCAGTCAACTGCAAACAAATTTCAACCCTAGTCAGAAAGTCAACATTGGTCAAAACAACAGAAATCCTTCCTTGAAGCAGCTTGGTCTTCCTTTGTCAAACTCGACCTAATTAGGAGGTCAATTTCAGCCCAAAACAACTCAGTCAAAGGAGAGAGAAAATTGTTGTAATTTTTCTACAATCAAACTACACTCAACCCTGAAGTCAACATAGGTCGACTAGCCCAGAAATTATCAATTTTTGTGCCCAGGAATGCAGCCTTACAAAATCAAACCTTTGACCCAAAAACCACAATCATACTTAGTCAATAACCCATTGGTTAACGTTGGTCAAACTTGTCCCTGAAGTCTCAAATTTCGGCCTGCAATTTCTGCTCATAAAATTTGCCCTCCTTGGAACACGCGTGAGATAGAAAGGTTTCCCAATAGATGTACGAACCAATCTGATGAAGAGAGAGAAGAATGTGTGAGTGATGATGATGCCAAATGAGGTGTCAGGTCACTTGTATTTATACAATTCATTGTGGGTGAAGAGACATGTCAATTGGGCTTCTTGAGCCTACAATTACTTGAGGCTGACCTGAACAATTTGTACATGTGTGGGTATAAATTCAAAATCATACTTCTCCTTGTCTGAATGAAATAATCTTTAAATCAACTTTGGTCCTCTCAGAAAGAGGAACTTAATGCAATCATCATGTCCATCAAATGAGTTGTCCCAAGGTGCAATTTGGCCCTAGTTGCCAATTTTAACACTTCTTGTCAACGACGAAAAATTCCACCTGCCAATCCATCTGTCATCATGCATCATCTCTTTCATCTCTGCTTTGTTAAACCTTAATGTAATAATGAAGAAGAATTGATCGAGAGTGAATCACAAGACCTTACCACTCCCTAGTGACAAAAATCAGTCTAGAGGTAAAACCTCAATTGTTGCTAGATCAAGTTGTTGAACACCATGCATCCTAGACAAAGGGAGTACAACGGTATATGATGCATCCATCGGTAGTGCTATGTTCCCTATCCACATTTCCCAACTCATTGGCTAGATGAGAGGTACTTCCCATGAGTCCTAGACTACATGGGTAGGATGTATGTTGAGGCATCAACAGGAAAAGGTGAGCTACTCATCCTGCTCATATGCCATAGGAGAAGGTGAACCACTCATCCTATGCATGTGTCAACTATATGGGAAGGTGAAATACTCACCCTACACACATTTCAACCATCATGGGGTATCACGGAGGAAGGTGAAACACTCACCCTGTACATACTGCATCATTAGGCAAAGGTGAACCTCTCACCCTATGATCACTCATAGCTCCAAGAAGTACCCCAAGCCCCCAAGAGCTCCTAGAGCTCAGTGTCCAACTCAAGTGAGGCCCTCATAGGAGGGTTTTTCCACGACTCCAAGACTCTCTTGGAAGGCTAAGAATTTGACCTTCCCTAAGGGCTTCGTGAGAATGTATGCGTCCTGCTCATCAATCTTGATCTAATGGAACCTTATTGCTCCCTGTTGTACCATATCTCAGATTAAGTGGTAGTTGATATCAATGTGCTTGGAGCAGTCGTGGAACACAGGATTCTCTGAAAGATGAATCCCACTTTGTTTGTCACGGTATATAATGGTGGTATCCAACACGTTTAAATAGCTCACTAAATAGCTTCATCAACCAAACAGCTTCACAACAGGCCATACTAGCAACAATGTATTCATCCTTTCTAGTGCTGAAAGAAACTGATTTATGCTTCCTGATCATCCAAGATATTGAAGCAAACCCCAATGAGATGTAACATCCATATGTGCTCTTACGATCCACAACACTGTCGGCCCAGTCAACATCAGTATATCCATGAAGGATCAAATTCCTGGTAGTGTATCTCAAACCATAGTTGATTGTACCACAGAGATATCTTAATAGATTCTTGGAATCAATCCAATGTATGTGATGAGGCTCGACCATA
Organism: Pinus albicaulis; assembly: GCA_034641835.2. Taxonomy (NCBI): domain Eukaryota; kingdom Viridiplantae; phylum Streptophyta; class Pinopsida; order Pinales; family Pinaceae; genus Pinus; species Pinus albicaulis. The sequence goes on along the minus strand of CM076578.1, from coordinate 279,621,470 downwards.
AATTGACTCAATGTATTCACAACGAAGCATATGTCTTGATGGGAGTTTACCAAGAACATCAAGGCCCCCACAAGTTTTTGATACTTAGAGGTATTTGCCAATTCGAGCCTAGCATCACTTCCACATATCTTCTTGAAGTTGAGTTCCATCGGAGTAGACACAAACTTGCAATCCACCATCCCACATCTCTCGAGTAGATTCACAAAATAGTTTCCTTAAGAAAGGAAAATCTCACCTGGATTTTTCCGAACCTCTAAGCATAGGAAGTAGTGCATCAAACTTAGGTCCTTCATCTCAAATTCGGAAGCCAACTTTCTCTTGCATTAATAAATGATAGGTTATGCACCTATCAGAAAGAGATCATCCACATAAAGTACAAGAATGAGAGGCATGTCCTTTTCATTCTTGAAGTATAGGTTAGGGTTAGCTTCGCTCATTGTAAATCCCAGCTTCATAAGATAGCTATCAATTCTCTCATACCAAGCCCTAGGGTCTTGCTTCAACCCATAGACACCTTTCTTCAACCTGCATAAGTGTGTCCTTTGATCTTGAACTTCGAACCCCTCAAGTTTATCTACGTAGACTTCCTCTTTAAGCAAGCCATGCAAGAAAGCAGTTTTAACGTCCATTTAGTGTAAGCTCCATCCTTGAGAGGCAACAAGAGTAATGATAAATTGTATAGTGGTGTATTGGGAAACCGGTTCAAATATCTCATCATAGTCCACTCCTTCCTTTTGATAGAAGCCTTGAGCAACGAACGTGGCCTTGTATTTTTCAACACTCCCGTTAGCTCCATGTTTGATTTTGTAAATCCATTTATAAGTGACCATTGACTTGGCCTTGGTTCTAGGAACCATATATAGTAGACATCATTCTTCATGATCGATTCATATTCTTCATTCATCACATCCTTCTATACTTGGTGCTTCACAACTTCTTCGAACGAACATCATTTAGATTTAACAATGGTACTCATAGTAGCTAAGTATCCTTGGTACATGTTTGGCTTCTTGCTTTCATGAAATTTCCCGCACGGAGAAACATGTCTTTCAGCGTCTTCAAGAGTATCTTTGAGCCACAAATGTCTTTTCCTTGAGGTAGAGGGATCACCAAGAGGTGGATCAATGGGATCCATCGGTTCTTCAACATCGGGCATCGGTTCATCTCGCAGAGATTCGTCCTTCTTTCCTGCATCATCATCATTTTCCTTCCTTGGGATAGGAAGATCTCTGACTTTCCCAAGGGAAAAATCTTCATCCAATGTGACATCATGACTTATTTCCACTTCCCTTTAACGAAGCACATAGATTCTATATGCCTTTTAAGTTTCACTGTAGCCCAAAAATGTTCCTTTCTTCCTAGATGCATCTAGCTTGTTTCATTTCTCTTTCAGCACATGAAAATATATGGGAGAACCAAAAATTCTAAAATGATAAACATTAGGTTTTTTACCAGTGAAAACTTCTTTGGGTGTCTTGAAGTCCAAATCTTGATTTGAGCACCTATTTTGAACATATACAGTAGTGTTTCCAATTTTTCCCCATAAGAACTTCGGTAGGCCTTGGTCATGAAGCATGGCACAAGTAGCGTCTATGATTGTTCGATTCTTCCTTTTGGCAACTCCATTTCTCTCACAAGTATATGTAGTATTCGTCTCCCTCTTAATGCTAACCTCTCTACAATAGTCATTAAATTCATTTGATTCATATTCAGTTCCATTATCGGTCCACGATATTTTGATCCTCTTCCTTGTTTGATTTTCAACCAAGGATTTGCAAGAACAAAACCATTTTAACACTTCATCATTTTTCTTCAAGAAATAGATCCACGTTTTGCGAGAGAATTCATCCACAAAAAATTACATAGAACAAGTATCCTCCCAATTATGTTAGAGGAAACATACCAGATAGATCAGAATTAACGAATTGAAGAATGTCGGTAGTTTGACTTTCACTTGAAGGGAATGGTCCCTTGTACATTTTCTAGCTACACAACCTTTACAAACACCTTCATGATCTATGTTTAATTTGGGCAATACTTGTGACCATTTTCCTTACATCAGGTAAGGCTTTGTAATGAAGATGAGAAAATATTCAGTGCCATTATTCGGATTGAAGAGAAGTATCGCAAGTAATAGCTCCCAAAGGAATTCCTCCAACCTGATAGAGACCTTCAACCCTAAATCCAAGTGTAAATTCATCTTTCAGATTTATTTTCCAAACACGTACCTTCCCATCAATGAATGTTACCTTGAAGCCTTTATCTTCCATTACATAAATAGATACCAGTTTCTTTTTCAATTCAAGTACACACAATACTTCTTGTAGATGAAGGATTTGACCTTGATTTAATTGAAGAGTGACAGTCCCTATCCCTTTCACAGGGTAGGTGGTATTGTCCACAAGTGTGATCTCCAAATTAGACTTCTTTTCAATCAAATTTGAGAGGGCCTCCTTGTACCTAGTGAAATGCCTTGAGGCACCACTATCAATCAACCGATTATGAAAAGTGTTTGGAGTATAGGTACTAGTGAGGGTGGAAATAAGATAAAATTCCTTTTGTTTTTCTACAACATTAGTTTCTTCGTACCTAGAGTTTCTCGTCCTTTTGAGCGGTCGACCATTTCCATATCGAGCAATAGGAGCATTCCTCTTTCCTTTGTTGTTGAACCTGTTGTTCCTTTGATTACCATTTCCTTTGAAATTGTTGTGATTCTTTTTTTTGTCGTCATCCTATGGAGTATACTTCTTATGAGGGCACTCTCTAGTATATTGGTCAAACATATTACAATTGTAGAATCTTCCCTTTTTTCCTTATTTGAATCCCTACTTGAATCCTTGACCTTGTCTCTTTTGACCATTATTTTTCTTCCTCTTAGCATGAGTGCAAAATGAAGTGGGCTCATTTCCATTTGAAGGTTTGTCTCTCTCCATCATCCTTGTCTCTTCTTGAGTGCATCTAGTCAATACTTCATCGAAACTAGGAATCTTGTCATTTTTAAGAATAGTGGTGTTGAACACATCCCAAGCTCGTGTGAGACCTCCAAGAGCAATAAGAGTGAGATCTCTGTCAGCAATGACTTATCCAATAGATATAAGATAATTATTGATTTCAGTAATCCTCATGAAGTAGGATTGGATAGACTGCCTTCTATCCATCTTGATGTCTTTGAACTTGTTTTTTAGAAAGAGGATTTGATTTGCATTGTTTGATTTGAACACCCCAACCAACTTGTCATACATTTCCTTGGATGTTCATAAATTAGAAATGTAAGAAACCAATTTTTTTTTAATGGAGTATTTGATAAGATTCTTAGCTTTGAACTCACCTTTCTTATACTTTGTCTTAGCAGTAGCCAGTGCATTTGAAGAAGGCTCCACCACATTTCCCTTCACATAGTCCATAACATCATTTTCTTCGAAATTCAAATCCAAATACATCTTCCATGCATGATAGTTAGGCTTATCATTGATCTTATCCTCAGCCTTGAAGTAAGATGTAGAAGTAATTGAGGCTTGTCCTTGTCCAATAGATCTTTCTTAGTGATTTCTTTTCTCTCTCTTGCTTGGGCTTTGTCTTCACGTGGGCTCTCATACCATGTTAATTTTAGTTAACAATGGTATGTTCTATGCTTAACACAATTTACTTCAATGTTCCTTTAGCATCCCAATAACAACTTCCAATTATTTCCAGTAGAAATCACATTAACCATTAATCACATTGACAGTAAATGTAGATAGAACATAAAAAAAAATGCAGAAGACAAGCCAAGATAAGAGAACACTAGATTTGTAGGATGTCACGAAAAAACCCCAAAGTGGGGAAAACCCTTTGATCAATTCTTATTATTATTTTATCAAAAGTTCAACAGAGAGAGAGAGTACAAAAATCAAATTGACTTGCCTAATTCAAATTCAAATCAGCCTCTACAGTCAAAATTCAGCCCTAACCTGGAAGTCAACATTGGTCAAAAATTTAGCAATTCTTCCTTGAAGCAGCTCGGTCATCCTTGGTCAAAATCTACATAATGAGGAGGTCAATTTCAGCCCCAAAAAACGTGCTCAAACTTGATCAAAGGAGAGAGAAGATTGTTGTAATTTTTCTGCTGTCAAATAGCAATCAACCCTAAAGTTAACGCAGGTCAACCAGCCCAGAAATTCTCGATTTTTGTGCCCAACAATGTGGCCTACGAAAATCGAATCTTTGACCCAAAAACTACAGTCAAACTCAGGCAATAACCCCTCGGTCAATGTTGGTTAAACCTGTCCCTAAAGTCTTAAATTTCGTCTTGCGATTTTGCTCAGAAAATTTGTCCTCCTTGTCACACGTGTGAGAGAGAGAGCCTTCCCAATATATGTACGAACTAATATGATGAAGAGAGAGAAGAATATGTGAGTGATGATGATTCCAAATAAGGTGTGAGGTCACTTGTTTTTATACAATTCATTTTGAGTCAAGAGACACGTCAATTGAGCTTCGTGAACCTACATTTAGTGGAGGTTGACCTGAGAAATTTGCACGTGTGGACATAAATTCAAAATCACACTTCTGCTTGTCTAAATGAGATGATATTTAGATCAATTTTTGTCCACTCGAAAAGAGGAATTTAATGCAATCATCATCTCCATCAAATTAATTTTCCCGAGGTGGAATTTGGCCCTAATTGCCAATTTTAACATTTAATGGCAAGGTTGGGATCTACAGCCTCCCCCTGGCCTAGATTCTCTAATTGATGACTTCCATGTTGTGCACTCGCATCGACCTCATTCTAGCTTTGCCACTTTGATGTGGCATTGTAATAGGCCCTATAGAAAAATAGGTTGTGAGCACAATGAAGGTGTCGAGCTTGCCAAGTCGTACAACTCACTAAGCCACACCTGAATATTCACTCACCAGGATAGGTACACATATTGCACAAGGCTAATTCCTAAGGGTCATGTAGATGGTTGCTTGTAGCCCTCTAGCAATAAAGCCCATAACTCTCTATAAATCCACCTAGTTGTAAATGGAAACCTAACAAGAAGGTAACATGTTGCATCAGACTCAAGATATGAACCTACGACCACAACAAGAGCTAACAGACTCTGAAATCCAAGAGTAAAACCAAAGCAAAAAAATATCCAAAAAATCCACTGGAATCCATTCAAGCTCTGCTAGAATCAAATATATAACTGAAAATGTATGACTCCCCTTAACCCCCACGAAGAATGAGATGGAACCTTCCAGATAACAACCAAAGAAAATAGGGCAGCCCAGAGAGGTAGTGAGTTGACGCTTCCCTCTTAGGCGGCACACTAAGACTGCAAATAGAACAGAGAGACAGCAACTTCCAAAACAAGACCCTGGACTATAAAGCTCCATGATTTTCCAAAAGGAGCCCATGAATCCCAATTACAAATACTTAAATTAATAGAAACTATGGAATGAAGCCACGTTGGGTGAAAACTTGGCCATACATTATTCCTTGTCTGTGAACCCGGAATCGAACTCAGTTGGCACTTAATTCTGTAGGAGAACACCACCAACACTATAATTTCAGCGTATAAATGCAGTTGTGAAAACTGATGAACTCTTGTGATGGGATCAAAAATGTGTTGCAGCTAAGAGGTATTAACATCACTTCAAGCTCTCTAGACACCTAAGCATGGCCTCTGTATGACCAAACCTTAACTACCAGAATGAGCATTGTCCCATAGTTTTACCACCCACGTCATTAATACAAACCAGATGTGCAAACAATAGAAGTTGATTTCATTTCTAGGGTCGCCAAGTCAAAGTCCCTAGAACTATGTGAGATTCAAGCCCACCTTCCTATGCACCTCTTTCATCATCCAACCATGCAACTTAACAATTTGTGCATTGAAATTTACTTAATTTGCATGTTGATATGCATGGCAAAGGTGTGTCATGCCACCCTGTTTTAATAGTTAAGGGAGTCAATGGAGTGGCGGGCACCCTCCCTGATGACCTCATCCCACCATTCATTCACCCAATCAGAGACAAATTAATTGAAATTTACAATAGTAATAATATTTATAATAAGTTTAAAAAATAATAACAATAATTAATTTATTGGATATGTTTCTTTTCAATTTTATTGTTTTTTTTTGCAAATTGATAATTTGAATAAAGTTTGAAGATATACCACACATTAAAATAGTTGATTCTAAGAATAGAAATGCAATAAATATGTAAATGGAAAATAATTATATCTATTTGAGTTTTTACGTTAGCTTATCTTTTAATGTTACATATAAGTTTTTATGTGCTGATACCTTTAAAACAAACATTAAATATTTCTATATTGAATATTTTGGAAAGAAAAATTATGATAAACATGATTAAGAACATATAATTCTAACATTTGACTATTTTGAAATGGCATCTTATGACAAATGTGAAAATGAATATACAACTCAAACATCTAACCTTGAACGATGTAGAGGTTTGTTTTAAACTCAATTTTCCAACCAACCAGAATTTATGATACTTGCAAAATTTAGCATCATGATAATGAAGAGAGGATCACTGCTTTAACATTCTTTCAATTCTTTATTCATGAATTTGTATATGATAACTAAGAAGAAATTTATGAAGAGCTTAATGGAAATGAATTTAATGATGACATTGATTTTGATATTTATTTATTTTATAATTATGTTAATAATAATGAAGAAATTTATGAATAGATTAATGGATACTAATTTAATGATGACAATGATTTAGATATTTATTTTTCTTATAATTATAATTTTGAGAAAATTAAAATTTTAACTAGTATTTAATAATTTTGAATCAGAAATGTAGTAAAGATTAGTATTTATTTATTTTAATTATGAATTTTGTAAGCATTAAGAATGAATAAATTTGGTGAGGTATAAATATTTTTTGTGGAGGAAATTTGACTTAAGGATTGTATTTAGTGAGGTTTGATTCGTCTTGACAATGGTTAGATCTTTTATTAAGATGGACCAACATTGGTATTATATATACCCACATGTGAAAAATGACTAAAATGTAGAATAGCGTTAGAAAATAGAGAGATCAAAGAGCGATTACACACATTGTGATAATTAGATCTAAGACTTTTTTGATCCATAATGTAGATAAATTTCTTTCACATTAATTCTAATGATGTGATTAATACGAAAAACATTTATCTACATTGTGATATATTTATTGATCACAACAATTACACATATATAGGACATAAATATCTGACTTCCACACTTCTAGATCATGACTACAACTCATACATAGGAAACAACAACTTTTATATTGACACTTGGGAACTCTCAATGACAACTCACAACAACGTATGGAAGCATTATTTCTAATACCTGCCCCTAATGCTTACATGGAAAATATTGAAAACACATATTACAACAACAAGGATAATTTTTGCTTGATTGGTCTTCATCAGCACTCACATCCACCCTAGAATCTTGCAAACACCGCTCTTTCACCACCACATCTTCGAGCTATCACTTGAACTCCATTTAAAACATAACTGCCTTTGACCATCGTTGATGAACTTTGCAAGATCAAAAATATTGACACCTCGGCTCGTCGGGGCTTCTGCGATAAGAGATGTCAAGCAATGAACCATCCTATGGACCAACCATCGTTTGTCGGGTATTTCGCTTTCGGCTATCTGTTAGTTGCTAGAATGGAGGTCTAGATATTGAATGTGTTCAAAAGTTGATCAAACAACTTGACCATACTAACACACAAGAATTGATGTTTTGGACACTAAGACTTCCAGTTTAAGAACCACCAACTCTTTTTATAACCAATAAAAACACATAAGAATTTATGTTTCATACACCATGGCTTCCAGTTTAATAACCACCAACCCTATTTATAACCAATAAAAACACACAAGACTCTCAGTGACAACTCAAAACAACATATAGAAGCATTACTTCCAATATAATGAGACTTATAATTATTTAAAAGAAATTAAATGTCAATATTAATTTTATATTAAAAAAATGAAGTATACATCTATTTCATTAAACTTAATTATATTGAAATAAATATATTAACATGAATATTCAAATCATTTATCTAATTAATTAGCATTTAGAAATCATTTATCTAAATCTTGTTTTGAAATATTTTTAAAAAGTATAGAAAAGTATTCATAAAAAGTGAAAATATAAAATGTCTTTTTATTTTTGATCATTTTATAAAACTATATCATTTCGAATATCAACAATGAAATGAACACAATGATAATGGACTATTGATATTTTATAATACTTTTAATTAAAATTAATCAAATATTGTTTTCTTAATTGAAAAATATTTTAATTTTTTTTTAAAGAAACTCTCAACTTCATGTTGAGCAGGAATGGAATGATACATAACTCTCATATTAGACTAAAAAAATACAAATTCTGAAACCAATATGTCTAAAAATGACCCAGTAAAATCCAATAAGATAATGTTCTTTTTGTAAATTAGAAGATATGAATCCAGAATTTTATAAAAGAGTTGAAAATTGTGATTATTATAAAGATGTGAATGTCAAAATAGATTTTTTCATATGTTTGTTTTTATGTGGTTTAAGAAATTTAGATATTTCTACATAATGTTTGTACTATAAGCTTGATCTCAAGAGTGTAGAGAGAATTGAACCCATAACCTTTCAATACAAAAAATGCTAACTAATTGAACTAACCTTTAAAACTAGACCCTTGTAAATATTAATTTCTAGAACACAATAATTTAGATATATCATGATATGTTTTATAATGTTATTGTAAGCTCAATATTCTTAACTAGATTGGGTAATGAACTAGATTAGCATGTAACTAATATTGTCTCTGTGGACATATGGAGTACCATTGGTCTCTTATCATCCTTTGTTCATGATGGAATCATAAAAGAATGATTTTGTATATGCCTTGATTAATGAGATTATAGTTGTGAAAGTAAATTATCATACTGTTGATTAACACTAAAAATTAATAGATGTTAATAAGTAATGATATGTTATGTAATTCTAATTATTTTAAAATTAAATATATACTTTAAGTCAATTTAAAAGAGTTGTTATGTGATCAACATAGATTCATTACTCTAACAGAAAAAAGAAATTTACATCATAAGTGATTCGTGCAATAATTGTGAACTTCCTTATATATGATTATTTATTTTTATTTATTTTAAGTTAAATTAAACTAACTTAATATAACATATAACTTAATATTATATTTAAAAAAATCAAACAATTTCCTTACTTACTATTTTGGAAATGTTTCATTAGGGGAATTTTGAGGTCTAAAATGGGTCTCGTAAGGAAATAATAAAATCATAGCTAAACCAATAAAATAATATTTATGAATTTTCAATTCACTTTTTGCATCATAATCCATGTAACCATAGTTAAATTCAATTTAAAAGTTGTACCAAAATAAAATTAATAAAAAAATTGTATTGATGTGACTATAAATAAGAATGAGGTTTTCAATAAAAAGTCATTATCATTGAAAAACTAATGCATTTGTCCTTTGTACTTAAATAGCTTTAAATAAAATATAAATATAAATTTATAAATTCTTAATTATATTATATGTTATTAATTAAAATTTATATTATTTAAATTGTATAATAACATGTAATTAATATACTATATAAAAATAATATAATATGATATGATATAATATATTATAATATAATAAATGTATAGGGATATGCATTGTTTATTTCAAGAAATATGAAATGACAGTAATATATTTTTATTCAAAAAATGTGAAATGACATTTATTATGAGTACTTTACTTTGACTTTAAAAGTACTTAGAGCACTACTATGGTTAACCATGAGTTTTTATCCACCATTGAGAATGTGACAAGTAAGTACCTTTAACTCAAGAAATGTCATCTCAACCATTAGGGATGATGGCATCCCCTAAAATGTGATTGGTTCTCATAAAGTGAATTTTGATTGTACATTTTCCTTAGGAGGCCCATTTTAGACTTCAAAAGTCCCCTAATGATGATGAGAACCTACAATTCCAACATTTGACTATTTTGAAAATGTTTTTTTTTTTTTTTTTTTTGTAAATTGGGTGGGACCACACTATTTTCCATTTATAATTGAAGGACAGGCTACAAAATATAAAATTCAGGCTGTGACCTCAACCTGCCCGTAGGAAACCAGGGCTGTTGGCCACCTGAAAGCATGAAAAGCATATCAAAATTGAAATTGTTTCATCCGTCTATAAGTCTCATGAGCTAGCTGTCCTACTACTTTAGATTCAACATACATATGACATAAAGAGAGTTCATGTAAAACAAAAAAGTGCTTCAGAAAACACTATACAGAAAACAACTATCCATCTGAAGAGGAAACTGGAGCTGGGTCTTTCATATTAGACCCAGGCATATCAACTTGTTGTAGCTGCTGGAGCAGCTTCTCCATTCTGCCTACCTGATCATCCAATCTACTGATCCGATCTGTTGCTTGATATTGAGTTATCTTGATGTGCTGCAACTGGTTCTGAATGTCTTGGAGCAGGTCCTGAAGGCGAGGTTCTATCTTTGTCGGGTCTACCTTAGCATGGATAGGCGGAAGACTTTGAATAGATTTTTCTATAAGAAACTTGACTATCCAATATGTATGTATAGTTTGATTGAATAAAGTAAGACGGCCACGGGTATTGCCTAGGTCTGTTATGAAATCTAAAATTTCTGCTTCTGCTTCATTGTCTTCAGGATCAGTCTGTATATCTCTCTCCCAACCACGAATTTCTTAACGAACTATTGAAGAATTACCCATCACATAATTTGCAACTAAGGTCTCCAGGTGCTCCTGGTTGGTTTTACGGCCATGTTTCTTAGGGGCGGGCTCATACTGGACTTTTTGTTTACCCTTAACAGACTCGGACCTGGAACATCTCTTCCCCATGGCTGGAAATATCCTATTTAATAACACAAACCGATAGGAAGGAATAGAAAAGGAGTGACGAATCATATCTATACAATCCGTGTGCACCCCCTTTTGAGAAGAGATAATGTTTGTAGCATAAAAACAAAGAAAAAAAACCACCAAAGCCAATTCTGTAACCAATGCTGAGAGCCAGAATATCTGGCAGGAAAACAGAGGGCCACAGACCGCTTGTCTCGATGAAAAAAACAATCCCAGAAGAATATGACCCAGATAACCTTAAGCTTAGTAGACCTCATACAGGAAAAGGTGGCCACGCACCCGGGATATGAGGGTCCTGAAGCTGGGTGGGGGGGCATCTTGGATGGCTGAAGCGCAGAGAACCGCAAGCTCCATCTCCACTTCCAAAAACAATCCCGAGAAACTGTGGGTCTGAAAGCATGGAACAGACAAGATTGCAAGCTGAAGATAATAGCCCAACTCTCAGCGACGGCGCTGTGAACGAACAGGACATGGAGCAGCTTAAAATTATAAAGCTTGACCTAATTAGCAGCCCAATAGAGCAATACCATACTTAAACAAATTTGAAACCCTATCCAACTATCCCAGCATTTACCTAAAACACCTGACAGTGCAGATGGCCATATACTACCAACGATGACAGCACGGAACACTGAGTGGGCAAACAATATACAGGGGTCGCGCAAGCACGGGTGGACCGATAAAATGCATTTTATTACCAATGTGAAAATGAATATACAATTCTAACATTTAATCTCAAAGCATGCAAATTCTAACTAGTATAGATTCATCTAAAGTGCAGATCAAATTTCTTTTGTTGCAAACTTATTTTAGAATACAAAAATTAGAGTATAATGTTTAACTATTTAAATTGCATTTTTGAATGCTATAGAGATTACATAAAATATGTATTGAGCCATTTTATATTATTTCATATTAAAATATTTTATTCATAACTTATATTGGATATTTTATTTTATCCAACATTAAAATATTTTCTTTTAGCATTTTTTTCTATATATAGATATATATAAAATTGATATCATATATTAAAATAGTTTTGAAAAGCATAAGGTTTAAACATCTTACTCACATATTTTTTTTTATTTCTAATTACTTTACATGATATTAGTTCATATGGAAAACTAAAAATTGAATTAGGTAAAGTAGAGGAGTTAACATTAATATACACACACATATATATAAACACGTAGAGAGAGAAAGTTCATACTGAAATATATTAGTTAAAATGGATCTAAATATTGTATTTATTACTTGAAGAGTGAAAGTGAAATATCAGCAAGTGAGTTAATTGTTGTGCTAATATAATTTTAATTATTTATTTATATGGTTATTAAAATTTTGTTTGGCTAACAAGAGCTAATTTTTTTTTTTTTTTTTTTTTTTGAGGACGTGACATACCTACAAGTCTCCCTCATACTGGATTGTAGAATGAGCTTTTATGCTCAATGAATTTGTATATGGTAATTAAAAGAGATTTATGAGTTAATTAATGGAAATGAATCTAATGTATTGATTTGGATATTTCTTTTTGGAGTAATTATGAAAATAATAATAATTAAATTTTAATTTTAACTATTTTTAATTATTTTAAATTAAAGATGTATTAAAGATTAATATAAATATATTTGAATCACGAATTTAGCAAGTGTTTAGAATGATCAATTTGATGTACATACTTTTTTTTGAGTGAAAATTTTGAAAACAAATTTATATCTAAAGAAATCTAATTCCTCTGAAAATTGATAGGCTTATAATTAAAATAAATATATACTGGTATTATTTATGTGTATATGGGAAATAGCCAAAAATAAGTATTTTGAGAATTATTAATATAAATAAATATTTCATGTACTAAAAATTTGTTATTTAGAAATGTGCCATAATTCCACATAACAAAAAAATAAATACAGTAAGAATGGTTTTGGAATTTTCAAAATTTCTAAATTATAGAAAAATGGAAATTTATTAATTAAATAGAAGAGAAGATAAAATGTTTATAAATTAAGTAAAATTGAATAAAAAAAAACAAATGCATGAATTTGAACAACATAAAGTTATTATGCATTAGATGTTTATGAGAATTTACATCAAAGATTTTTTAGTTGAAATTTTGAATCAACAACTAATTATTAGTTAAATTTGTAATTAAATTAATAATTTAAGATTTGATTTGATTAATTTTGCTTATAATAAATAAGTTTTCATGTGACCCTTATTAAATTAGAATTATAAAAATTGAATTGTCTATTAATCATTATTAGTTTATCATTGATTAATGCAAGTTATAATGTTCAATTATTTGTTTTTCAATATTATCAAAATATATATATCTAAACATTTAAAATATATATATCCAAACATTTATTGGACCATAATTTGAAACTCTTATGGTATTCTTTACACCACAAAATGTCATGTTAATAATGGTTTTACATTATTCTGCCATAATTTTTAAATAAATTACAATATTCATATCATGAATTTTACATATTTCTGTAATATTTTTTTTTTAAACATCTACATTTTAAAACCATCCCTTACCTAACAAAAACCCAATTGACGAAGATGAAAACCAACAATATTATAGGACCATATAGCCAATGGACTTTGAAATTAATCGAAGACAATTTTTGTGAGAACACAGTTAGTGATCACCACAAGCATTTCGTTTCAGATTTCCAATCTTTCTGTGATAGCCATTTCTGCTAACTCTATCAAATTTCTATGAATTAGAATGAGAATTCAAACTCAAATTTGAAGGACCCGAGCTAATTTGGACAAAACGATTTGCAACTTGGAGGCACCCAAGTGCACCACAAAGGAATATATATTCTAATGGAGTGCCAATCAGCCCGTATTTTGGTTAAATTTTGCTGCTGTGTGGCAATGGATTTGACAGTTAGGAATCTTTGAGGTGTGGCTATTTGATTCTCTGGATGGCAGTATTTTTTTTGGGCAAGAGACATTGTTGGATTCCAGGTAAGTTGGGCATTCTGAATGCTTACTTTGAAAGAAGAAATATTGACATGTGAATTCATTGTACCTGTATATACTGTGTTTCATTATATGGTAATCTGTTATGAAGTAGGTTCGAGTGCCTGGATCACTGGGACCAAGATAATTGAAGTTGTGATTTAAAAACACTATAATTGAATAACAAGTTCAAAAAACTATAATTGAATAACAAATTCCACTCAAACCAGATCAAAAAAGTTGAATCCAGATAAAATATTTTAACTTTAGCTCATCTCACTTGTAACTAATTTTCAAGAGTTATCACTATGTATTCATATAAAAACTATTGTACAATTTAAGTCCTTGGAGATTGAGGTTAGTCATACACAGTGAAACAACGAATTGTTGTAGTAGTTAGGCCTCAGCACATATTGCAGAAAAACGCCTCACCACATATGGCATGGTTTTTCTGGTAGCAATACACCCATCATTAGAGAATTTGGAGGCCTTTTGGTAGCTAATACACTCATGATTAGAGAATTTGGAGGACATGGTAGGCCATACAGACATCCCTGTTGGTTGTGAGTTGGTTGTTAGCTGTTCACATGGATGTTGGACTAGTTGTTGCCTGTTGGTTGTGAGTTGGTTGTTAGCTGTTAACATGGATGTTGGACTTTGGTTGTTAGGTGTTCAAATGGATGTTGGACCAGTTGTTCCTTGTTTCTGTGAGTTGGTTGTTAGGTGTTCACATGGATGTTGGACTAGTTGTTGGGTGGATGACAGATTCAATTTAATTTATTCCATTGCTCCTCTTTCCATTGCATTGGCATCATGTGATTTAATTGATTGGGAAATTAATTTCATTCATTGCTCATCTTTCCATTGCATTGGCAATATGGGGTTTGATTAATTGGGAAATTAATTTGGTTCATATATTTTGGCGTCTTTAGATTGTGTCATTAACCATGTTCCCATCAAACCTTGTGTTAGCTAAGATTCAACTGGGAAATGTGCGAGGTTCATAACGATACAATAAGGGAAACATTTTTTTGTTGGCCAAAAAGATATAGTGATTATTTATATGCGTTGTTGAGGTATAAAGTGTTGATCATATAAAAGGCTTTTTTTTGGTTGAGAAAGGTGAAGAGTTGATTCCATATGTACAAATGGAAGAAGTGATCTATTTAATAACTGGTGTGGTTCTTGTATGAATATTAAAGTGTTTTTTTTTTTTTTTTTTTTTTTTTTTTTTTAATATTGATGGCCAATTCTCATTTACATACAATTGTATTCATATAATGGTTAGTAATGTGAGAATCTACGAAGTCAATTGTGTTTTGTATTAATGTTGGGCTATATATGTACTCCTTGTTATAGATATTAGGATATTGCATTGAACAAAAGTGTTGTTGGTTAATTTTCATATTTGAAAGGATGGTTTTTATTTGAGTTGGGTTTCACTTCATTTGTTTGGAGACATATATATTGTTTGTGAAACAATTGACAAATAATTGCTCAATATTTAATTGTCAATCTAGGATCATATACTTTGAGAGTGTAACATTTCTAGTTAAAAATCCATGTAATGAAGTTAATAAAATAAAAATAAGATCAAAGTCATGGGACATGTATTCCAAGCTAAATGTTAGGAAAAAACATAGTGATGGGGATCACTTGTGATTAATAAATGGATATGGAAATTGACAAAGAAAAAGAGGCATTAATTGGAATTTTATTTATGAAAATAATGGAAATAGGAGAAAAAGAATGTTAAAGGTCACAGGGTGCATGTGAGGGATAAATTAAAGGAAAATAGAGAAAAATGAATAAAACAAAGGCCTCAATGATAAAAAGTCTTATGAGGATCAGTTCATATCTTTTGGGCAGTGTCAGAAACCTTTTGTTAATTTAGCTTGGAACTCTCAATTTTGTCCTCTCTCTCTCATACTCCTGCACACTTAAAGTTTCTTGGACCACTCTTAGAGAATTGTGGCATATCTTGGATTTCGAGCAAGAAGGAAAATGAAGAGAAGGAAAGCGCAAGGGGACAATGGGATCAGCAGCTACAACAGGTTTGCTTTGCAGGTACCGAGTTCTATGTATGATTTCCTTACTATTTTTAGGATGCATGGTGTATGCATGTTGTTATTTGGTTATGATATGTCATTGGCATGGAGGATTGCTTGGATTGACAGTAGTTTTTCCTAGCCTTGTCAATTCCTAGATAGCCATGGTGTTGTCGTTTTTCCCTTTTTGTTTTTTGGTTGGTGCTCATGTTCCTTATGGTTATGGGTTGATTTATTAGTTCCTAGAGCCTTGGTTGGACAAATGATTTGGTATCCCTCGAACAACTTGAGTTGAGTTACTATTCCTGGAAACCTTGGTTGGAAAAACACTATGGAGCCCTTGGTGGGTTGAGTTACTAGTCCTGGAGCCTTGGTTGTACAAATTCTCTAGAGCCCTGCGGTACTTGTGGGATAAGTTACGAGTCGTGGAGCCGACTTGGAACAAACGTTATGAAGCCCTAGACAGTTTGGGTAAAGACTAATATGGTGATGGTTAGTCATATCCAACCATGAGGTAGAATCACTATTTGAGGGTTGAGGTGGTTTGGCCTCTCGAAGCCTTAGTTTATTTTTTATTGGTTCATTCCATGAGATCCCACATTCATGCTTGGAATATGGCAGGGGGGTGATTGGTTGAAAGAGAGATTTGATTCAGCCCAATTTATAGTCGGGTGGTACATGGAAGTCTCTAACTTGGTTGGTTTTTTCATATGTTAATAAGAGCTCGTTTTCCCTTGTATTTCATGAGTAAATTTATTTGTTATCATATGGATTTTATGGTTGATATATCATTGTTATGATTCTAGTTATATTTTGGTTATAAGCATGGTCTTATGGTTGATCTATCATTGTTATGATTCTAGTTATATTTTGGTTATAAGCATGGTTTTATGACAAAATTGAGTTATGGATCTCATCATGTTTTGATTAGTAAATAAATGGTTAATGAATGTATTACCTAATAGATGATAATGCAGCTATTGTGAGAGAGCATCAAACCTTCTTGACAAATATCAAATAAGTATGAGGCCCCTATGTTCAAATGTGTATCTATGACCTATACATTACATGTTTATGATGTGCTTGACGAAATATATGTCATGGTTGAGGTGATTCAGGTCAGGTCCTTGTTCAAGTTTTTCATTAGAGGCCTTGTCTTATTGTTATTTATCATTTCTAAGAGTCTCATCAAGTTTTGGGCAGAGGCCTAAGTCCTAGCCCTGAAAAAGTGCCTCAGGTGTCAAGGTCGTTGACACAGAATTGAGTGAAAAAGGCTACAATCGCTGGGATGAAGGCTTATGGGAGCGATTGAAGGGTCTTAGTCACTTGCTTTCCTTTTCATGGGAGAGACTGAGCATCCAAGTCAGTGAGAAGTGAAGTTAACTTAGGGGTTGGGCACATGGAGTGGTTCGTTATCTCCTGGGTGTCCTATAGCTCCTAAGGAAGGTAATTTTGGTTTCAGTTCATCGATTCCACTTCCTTAATTGTACTTAGGGAGTTGAATCATATCTTAGTAACTCTTCTTCACATATTTACCCTGGTGGACTGGTAAGCTTGGGTAAGTGTGGGAGGAGGGTGTTATAGAGTGGTATCAAAACATGGTTCAACCCTTGGAGTAGATGGGAAGAATTTTTTTTTCATGCATGCATGTAGGTCATATATGTGCTTGTTATGTATGCAGGGTGGTAGTCATTGTTGCAATCATGTTTTCATGTAGAAGCTAATTAAGTGTTGTTGGGATGTGTTTTCCATGAATGTATGCCAATTGTATACGTATTTTTTATACATGTTAGTGTATATATGTTGTTACGCATGCATTGTATGGGCATGGTTGTTGTGCATGAGGTCATGGTATGCAGTTGGTTTTGTCAATCATGATGTCTATATATTGTTATGATTATGTTTATACATGTATTGTGATAATATGGATTGATCTTGCAAATGATATAGCCTCCCATGAACTTCACTAAGGTACATTTGATTATGTTATTTTTGTTTTATCTTACATAGTATGTTTGCAGGAAGAAGATAAAATATAACAAGCTACAAAATGGTGGACTACAATTCATGTGACTCTCCCTGCGGATCATATGAGCAACATGGTAATGAGTACTCGCCTCACATAGAAAACACTTTGAGAAGTTTGAAGGAAAATATAAGAAGTTGTAAAGCACATAAAGACATAATAATTCAGTCACAAGAGAGAATTTATAAGGCACAAGAGAAACAAACAGAGGTCAATGCAGTTATCCTTCAAAAATTTTAAGACTTGCAGAGACAGCGACGACTTTGGATCAATCATGGACAAGAGGAAAGGACTAATGGAGCATATGGTAGCAGGTCTCATGGTGGGTAAGTGTCAGATAGAGATGATACCATTAGAGATGGTAGGTTCTTGGATACACCTAATAGGGGAGGCAATGGCCATGGGCTTTACTCTAGTTCTGGTTCAGCCATGTACCATGGTCATCATCGTTACCATCCTTATAGGAGGAGTGATGGGGGATATTTTCCAGATGAGTTCAAGAAAGCAAATCCACCTACATTTGATAGATAAATGAAGAAGTCACTAGATGCAAAAGCATGGTTGCTTGGAATGAATAAGTTATTCTAGTTGCATGATTACTCAAAGAACATGAACGCCAAAATATCTACGTTCGATATTAAAGGTAAAGCATAAATTTGGTGGAATATGTAAAGAATGTCAGATATATTCAGGAAGGGGATTTGACTTGAAGTGAGTTTGACAGACTTTTCAGGAAGAATTATCTATCTCAGAGATATTATGATGACAGGGAAAAGGATTTCTATGAGTTGAATATGGGATCTATGATTGACGAGGAGTATACTAGAAAGTTCTTAGAGTTGAGGTATGTGCCTTATCTAAAGGAAGAGAAATCAAATATTCAAATATTCATCAGTTGCTTGTCGGTAGCATTCAAAGAAAGGATTGAGTTTGATGAGCCTAGATCATTGGAGGAATCCATCATGAATTTTAAGCATTGTTATGAGCAATCGAAGCACATATATGAATCTAAACAAGAGTAGAAAGGTAATGACAAGACTAAAGGAAAATGGGATAAAAAGTGAGGAAGACAACGGGAAACAAGTAAAAAAGGGAATGCAGCATTGCATAAGAAGTTCAATGAATCCGATAGAGGACAGGGACTTCAGTATAAGGAGAATAACAAGGGTGATGGAAGGAAACATTTATAGTGTTATACTTGTGGTGGAGATCATCCCAGGAGATATTATCCACAACATCAAGTTGGCTAGCCTTAGATCTACAGTGCTTATGAGGCACAGACAGTGGGGGATGTTGGACAGAGTATTCCTTGGATTTATGTAGTGTTGGATAATAGGCAAGCAGATCACCAGGAATCTATTATCGAGATGGACAGTAAGCTTTGTGATCAAGTCATTTCTATTTTGATTGACCATGGATATAATTATAGTTATGTTAATCCCGACTTGGTGGATAAGTGTAGTTTGAATAAATAAGTGCATACATAGCCTTGGCTAATGCACTTTCCTACAAGTATTAAGAAAAGATTTCATCACTTGGTAGGAGCTTGTGCATTTGAGTTGAACGGTATGCCTACATCAGTGCATATTAATGTGCTTACGTTGGGATCATACAGTATGTTGTTGGATATGGATTGGTTGTATCTTCACAGGACTAAAGATAATTGTTATGAAAAGGAAATTGAGTTCTTGGATGAAAATGGAGAACAAATAATCTTGCAAGACAAGAAGAAGGCAACATCAGGTGAGAATGGTTACAGCTATGCAGGCCAAGCATATTCGTAGAAAAGGGTGTGTATTTTTTATAGTACATATTTCTAGTGACAAAGGGAAGGAAGTTGAGGATGTGGATATCTTAAAGAAGTATCTGGTTTTGCAATAGTTCCAGGATGTATTCCCAGTAGAGATTTCAGATTTTCCACCTCATAGGGAAATGGAATTTTCTAATGATTTGCTACCAGGAGTAGCACCATCATTAAAGGCACCATACAAGATGAGCACACTAGAGTTAGTGGAATTGAATTTGCAGTTGAAGGAAATGCTTGACAGGGATGCATTAGACCAAGTGTGCCACCTTGGGGTGATCTAGTGTTGTTTGTGAAGAATAATGATGGTACTCTCAGGTTATCCATTTATTATAGGTAGTTGAACAAGGTAATAATAAAGAGCATGTATTTTTTTTCAAGGATTGTTGAATTTTTTGACCAGTTGAAGGGACCAGTGGTGTTCTCAAAGATTGATCTGAGATCAGGATACCATCAGGTAAGCATCAAGGAAGGGGATATTTACAAGATTTCTTTTCGAACCAGGTATGGGAATTATGAGTTTTTTTTAGTTCCTTTTGGTTTGAATAATTCTCTAGATACTTTTATGTGCTTGATGAATAGGTTACTGCATCCTTATCTAGACAATTTTGTTATTGTATTCATTGATGACATATTGATATGTTCTAAGAATGAGGAAGAGCGTGTTTGATCCAGGTGGATATTGATATTGGTGGTTAGCCACCTATTCCACTAGGGCCTCAACCATTGTCTCTTTCAGTTTTTCAGTTTCCTTAATTTTTGCACACTTTACTATTTTTAACATTTTTTCGGGTCCTGAACTTCTGGAGCCATTTTGAGGCCCTAAAGGATGTTTTTTTGGAAAACCAGGAGAGACATGTGTCTTTGAGCGATGTTTCTCACTCAAAAGTATTCTTCCTCGGATATATATTTCTAACAAGGTATTTTGGGCATCAAACGGAGATCTTATGTCAAAGTTATGTCCTCGGGAAGTTCATGTACCAATTTACCCAAATGGGGCCCATAGTTTTGGTGCTTCATCTCCTAGGGTTAGGTTTTTGGATGTTTAGGGTTTTCCATTAATTTTTAATTATAAATGGCCATAAAGCCTCCTTTTAACATAGTTCAAAGGTCTATAGTCTCCACATCTCTTCTCAGAGATAAGCTACCAATGCCCTAGCTATTTTATTTACATTTTGTATGTAACCATATTTCAGTTATGTGATATTAATGAAATGAAGTCTTATTTCTGCTGCATCCCTGCGTTTATGTGTATTTATGTATTTTATTGTGTTCTTGCATAAGTCCGGATCAATGGTATCAAAGCGCTCTGCTCTTTCTCGATCCTTCTTTGCATGTCCCCAATGAGGTTGGGGTATAAGGAGTTGGGGCTCGATCTAGTTGAACCTTTGCAAGATCAGCCTCACAAACCTAGAAATCCACCAATGGGGGATGAAAAGAAAGACGAGGGAGCAAGAGATCCTATCAAAATATTGCTCGAGGAGGCCCTCGAGAAACAAATTAATGTGATGATGGATAACTTTTCCTAGATCCTTCAATGACTACCAACCGTTGGCGCATCTGCATCCAGCAACCACTCTAGAGGTGCAAATCCTTTTAAGGTAAAATTATAATTTGACATTCCCATATTTGAGGTCCAAATAGATGCAGACGTCATAGATATATGGTTGAATCTATTAGAAGGGTATTTCTCAGTTCATGACTCTTCCAACCAGGAAAATATTACTTTTTCACTCCTCAAAGCTGCCCCCCATGTCAAGGACTAGTGGGAAACCTACTGTGAGAAAAAGGATGAAATGGAACCATCTATGTTTTTTTCCGCACCCACTTGTAATTATTTCCAAGACGCCATAAAGGAACAATATTATCCCATGGGGAGCTATGAGGACATGTACATATAATGGACTACACTGCGGCAGAAAAGGGATCAAGATGTGCATGAGCTGATGAATATGTTCCATACCCTACACACAAAATTGGGTATCAAAGACTCGAAGAAACATTTGGTGCTAAAGTATTACAGTTGTCTACACAGATCCATTCAAAAGTAAATGGAGTTTCTTGACATATCCTCGCTTGGCGCAGCATACCAGTATGATGCCAAGATTGAGTAGAGGCTTAAACAGAAGAAGCGAGAATTTAGATCTACAAATCAGAAGCAAGGGAAAGGTACCCCCATACCGCGGAAAAAAGGAAAAATCCAAGGCAGGGCAGCCTAGGATAACCTGCCAAAGCCGCAAGAAAATAACAACATCGCGAAACCAAAGAAGGACACATGGAAATGGTGTGAGTTCCATAAGATCACCACTCACAACACAAGTGAGTTTCAGGCTAAGCAGTCACTACTAGCCAAGCTGAAGACTTCTGGATCAGATGCATGCTCCAAATCTGAATCAAAACCGGACAAGGGGAATGACAAAGGGAAGCATATTATTGATGCAAAGCCCAATTCCATTGCTTCCACCACAAAGATATAGAAGGAGGAACCGAAAGATCCAGAGGAGGAGGAGTGCCTCTTCCATTCCCAAATGTGGGTAAAGGGTTCCCTGATGTTGTGAAGCGGTTGGGCTTGCTGATTACAACACACCCACAGTCGTGCACCATTGGGTGGCTTCACTAAGGGTGAGAGCTCAATTTCAGCCAGTAGTGTCACCTTCCCTACAACATCAATCCCTTCACGTATGAGGTATTATGTGACATTGCTCCTCTTGATGTTAGTGATGTATTATTAGGCCAACCGTACTTGTGGAAGAAACATGTTTTGTATGAGTCTTGACCTCGCCTTGTTATTGTTACTTTGGGAAATAAGTTGTACAGGATACCAGAGGCAGCATCGCCTGCTACCATCACTTTGGTTACTACAAAACAATGCAGTAAGCTCACTTCCAAAACCAGGAAATTTTTTTTCCTGATAATCCACCCTCGGGGCAAGAAGAAGATTGTGGCCACAACCTCCATATAGGTCTCCTCCGCATGACAAAAACATATGGACAAGGTCATAGAGGAGTACAGGGACATCTTCACCTCACCCGCAGGGGTGCCTTTGCACTGTCAGGTAAAGCACCACATTGATCTGACCCCAGGTGCGTCGCTTCCCAATGGACCAATCTATCAGCTCTATTTTCTAGAGAATGACGAAATCAAGAGGTAGATTTAGGTGCTATTTCAGAAAGTTCACATTCATTCGAGTTCATTAGCCCGTGGGAGCCCAATCATGTTGGTACAGAAGAAGGATGGGACTTGGAGACTTTGTATTGACTATCGGGCGCTGAACAAGGTCCTTATCCAGAAAAAGTACCTGATCACGTGTATTGATGACCTTATGGACCAACTCAAGGGGGGAAAATATTTCAGCAAGATCGACTTGAATTTCGAGTATCACCCGGTACCAATTGAACCCTTTGATGTGTGGAAGACTACCTTCAAAGCCAAGGAGGGCCTTTTCGAATGGTTGGTCATGCCTTTCGGGTTGACGAATGCTCTCGCAACCTTCATGAGGTTGATGGATGACATATTTCAGCCATTCACTAACTCATTTGTAGAAGTGTACTTGGATGAAATCCTTATATTTAGCCAGACTTGGGAAGAGAACCTCCACCACATCCGATGGGTCCTCCAAACACTGCGGCAACACAAGTTGTGTGCCAATTTGGAGAAGTGCACTTTTGGCATGACCCAGGTTCAGTATCTAGGATACATTATTGATGAGCGATGGGTGCATGTGGATCTAGACAAGATCTAAATCGTTCGGTATTGGCCAACCCCAACCACTCTAATAGAGCTCTGCATCTTTCTAGGTCTTGCCAATTTTGATCACAGGTTCGTGTTGGGATTCTCTCATATCACTTGGCCCTTGAGCCAAGTAACCAAGGGAGGAGCGAAAGAAAATTTCTTTTGGTCTGAATCTCAACAGAAGATGTTCGTAGAGTTGAAACATCACCTCTACTCTACCCCAGTTCTTAGATTACCAGACTTACAACGACCATTTGAGATCGAGACAGATACCTCGTGTTATATGGATTAATCCCTCTTGCAGACAAGAGCAATCTCCCTAGTATTCTATGAATATCTAGAAACAAACATCCATTTGTAAATCCTTTTCTCTATACTATTTTCAATTTAGAATTATTATAAACAAAGAAAGAGGACATGCCCCTACCTTGAAGTCCAAAGTTCGATGTAGTATTTTATCCAGTTTCTCCAAAGAGGCTTCTTCAGTAAGTAGAACCTTCAATCAAAGACAGAAAAAAGATCAAAGTGCCTACAAGATATAATAATTGAGAAAATCCTAGTCTAACTTAGTGATCAAGGAGTCCAAGTATTGAGTTATTCAAATAAGTACAAGAACAACTCAATGAGAAAAAGAGATCCATATGTATTAACTTGTATGAAAAGAAGTAACCTTACAACCTGATGCCTTGATGTTGTACAAGTTCTCTCGGGGTCCTGAATAATCGTTCCTCCTTCGGTTTGACAAGCCTTCATCTTTGAATACTAGCATAGAGTTATGAACATAAGGGTGTGATCATTCTCATGCCAACAACAACTATGTAGGGAGGATCCTCTCTTAAGAATTTCTTTAGCAATTACCATACACAAGCTACCCTTGAGACAGAAACATGAGCTCAATTTATAGGGAAATGGAGGTAGTTTCAGTTCCATGAAGAGGGGGATGGATTCCTCTCATGAAGGGATTTGAGCTCCATGGACCAAGGGATAAGCTCCATGAGTGGAGGGATAAATCTCAAACTAATCACACCTCTAGAAGCTTCCAGTTGGGAGAATATTCGACCAGCTGAACTTCTAGAACTTAATTTTTCCTTTATTTGACTTTTTACGGGGGTCCGCGGGTTTTATTAGCACAACGTACAGGAGTTGGCACAGGCCATAGAACAAGTATCCGCGAACCCGAAGGAAAAAGGCTAGGAAAAGTGCAGAGTTAGACTTTTAAGGGTTTTAATGAGCTTTTCTCCAATCCGAAGACTTGTTTTAGGAACATTAGGGTTTTTTACTTCTAAGGGAGCATAATATAGGTAGTGATGGACCTATATGGATAGTCAAATGTCATGGTGAAAAAATAACGTGTAACAGATTGACCCCCAAAGTGCGAAGTCTGAGGTTGTTCTGAAGAGTGAAGTGCTTTATCATTCCAAGGATTGGATTGCCGACACACCAGTCGAAAACCTATAAAAACATTCAACGCAAATATATATATATATATATCATTGCTGAGGTAGGCATTCCCATACTCAGATCAAAACTAACTAAATGTTTTGGTACAGATATGATTTTAATATTACATCAAAAATAGACATAGTATGGGCGCATCCATCTATCATAAGTAGTCTACTGTATCATGAATAATAAAACTCCTCGCAACCTGGATGGTGGAAACTAGATCCAGGGTCTTGATTTCTACTTCCCGAACTAGTACGATTCTATCCATGCGATTGATTGTGTCGAAGTCAAACATGGTAGAAACCACTTGATTACCAATCAATGATATGAACTATTAACAAGTGTGAGAGAAACCACCAATAATGACAATGGCTCTCAAAGTACTCAGTACAATCTATGAAGTGTGAATGAATGATTTTCAATCGAACACTTCGTAGAATATTTTGATCGAAGGTCAATGATGCAACCTGTCGTCGAAGGTGAGAAACCTACCATTAAAGCATGCAGATCCCAAGGTACTGATAGGATTCTAGATAAACTTTCTAGATGATGAGTTTTCATCGATAGAAAGTGACCCTCGCAGGAAAGCCCACGACACGAAACCATTAGATCAAGTTTTGAAGAAATATTTGCAAGTACTGACTCAGGGATGGTTAACATGAATGGAGATAAATGCTTGCAATGAATGGTTTATTTGAAGTGTCTCTTGAACACATAACGACACTACAGATGGTTTGGCAGAAATTGACCTAAAACTAATACCCAAAAACTAGTTGAAGCCTTTCAATATGGTTTGATTAACTGTTAGACAAATGATTCCTAACCCAGGTACAAGTGTGACAAAAAGTGTCATGTTCAAGAGTGGTATGTTGCTTTTAAACAAGGGTGACAATTGGATTCTTTTTCTCTTTCCCCCCCACCATTACTGGCAAGTACCTATTTATTTTTTACAAGCTTGAGGAGGATAAAATTTGCTTGTTTGTGTAAGCTCATCCTTCAAATGAGTCCATCGTAGTATTAAAATCGAACCTTAAGAAGGAGTGGTTCGGTCATGTTTGTAATCGACAAGTCATTTACTGTTAAATTTTAATGAGTCCAACATAGGAGAAACTCGATGTTTTTCACTTTTAGGTAGTCAGAAGAAAAAACATAAGTAAACTTTGTGATCGTACTTTTTCGTAAATTTAGTCTCTCAAGCCCAAAAAAGGATAAAATAATACAGGAGAGAACTCTATTGACCATGATTAGTCAACGTATACCTTTTTCGTAAATAGTCCATTTGAGTCCGGAAAAGGGGTAAACTTATACTGAAGGGATGACTATTCATTTCCTTTAACGAGTTCGAATAGTCAAGTACTCGGTGATATTTTCATATTTAGAGAGTCTGAAAAGGGCTTAAAAGAGAACTCTAGGGTTTCATTTTTTCGTAATTTTCAAGAGCCCGAAAAAGTGATAAAAGTATACTCGAAGTCAAAGTAATTCTTTTCACCAAAAATCCTATATCCTAAAAAAAACTCAAAATATTACACATACCTCTTTCCAAGAAATAAAAATATTGAAAAATAGCCTTTTAAAGTGAAAAATAAATAAAATATAATATTTTATTCATTCAAAAACTATAAAAAGGATTTAAATAAAATCATTTTCACCTTTTGTCTTTAGAGCAGTGAGTTGTGAGATTTTGGCAAAAACGTTCCAAAGCTCAAATCGAGAGAACCGACCGTTCATTCTGTGAATCATCATAACTAGGTAATCCACATCATCTTACTTTTCATTTCTATCCATTTCATTTCTCTTTTTTAGCTTTAATTTCATTTTTTTAGGAAGAATTTATGTTCAAAAATGTGCTCTCGGGGATCTGCAGGTCATGCGTGCACTACCTGTAGACCCAGATAATTTTTCAAAGGGAAAATTATCGGGCTACCATAGTTTTTGTGTGGAGCCCATGCGGATGTCTGCACTGTCTCTGCATAAAAACTGCGAAGGCGTCGTGACCGTTTAAAAATTCACAAATTCTCTTAGAAATGATTAAATTTTTACACTCCAATGGATTCTAACATTCAAATGTGTTTATTTGCAGGCTATTTCACCATGTTAGAGTGGAGAGAACATGAGCATGAGACTATAGACAATGAAGCCATGAATGAATGTGTGTGCTAAAAAATTGTGGTTTATATAAGTTTTGGGTGATCCAAGGTATGAAAGCACAAGTAGAGATGATGACATGGTTAGTAAATGCATGGGAAGTTCAAGATTAGTGCTTTATCATCAGTGACAATTGGCTCAAAATTGAGCTTGATGATATCTATTTTCTCACTGGATTGTCCCGAAGAGGAGAAAACATATCCTTTTTTGGAGCTAGACAGGGTACCCTACCCGTTGCTAGCTACAAACAACAGTTTTGCAGTGATGAGGCAAATCCAAAGGATAATCGCATAGATATTAAAAATATCTTGCGATTAGATCTCAAAGTAGTTGCGTTTATGGTAACAGGGTTGTGTGGAAGTGCGGCTCCACATGTAGCCACTAAATCTCAAATGCAGACTATGGTAGTGTTTTAGAGGCACCATATTCAACTGGTGTGAAGGGGTATTGGCCAACATGAAAGGCCAATTAACCAGAGAAAAGAATGCAAAGTTTAAAAACTTTGGTCATGGCGCCATTTTGATTTATTTTGATTTGGAGAGAATTCTTCTTCTCACCCCTTAGCTTATTCCAGTAGATCATGGGGAACCTCGGGAACCTTGGATGGTATGTTAGGTTGCATTAATGGTCCGCCATGGTGGCAGTGCCAGTTCAGTGGTTCGGTTCACTCTGGCATACTTTGTGTGGTTAAGGATCAAGTCTTAATAATCGAAGACTTCCCCTATGAAAGTATAGATTTCAGAGGTGATCCTGAGATGTCTTTGCCTCCAGGGGCACAACAGGACGAATCAGATAAGCGAACTATTTTGATTTTTTAAATCTAATTTTTATTTGTTTTTTATCGTCCAGTACTAACAACAATGTTTAATTACAGTTGTTGGTCCACGACGACCAGCTACACTCTGTCACTTTGATAGGAAACAAGCAGAGCCTATAGCACCACCATAGGATCAGGCAGCAGAGATCCTAACTGATATGGAACACAACCTGGAGAGGTTAACCATAGATATTCCCGAGACAGGGACATATGACATTCCTCTTTGGCTTCAGAGCCATGTTATAGGTGTTCTAGGACAGTTTAGGATATTCATGCGCAATGTGGCGCGTGCCATAGTCTATTACCATGATCATCATCACCGATAGTGAATGATCATTGTGGATTGACATATTTTGTTTTTTGTATCAGTACCTATTATATCATAAGGTGTTTTAACCTATGATCATAGACGATGTAATATTTTTAAAACAAAGCTATCTATGATATTACTACTTCCTCTGAGTATCTTGTTCAACATGTATCGAATGTTGTTTTGGTTTACTATGTTAATGTTGAAAATGTCTATTTAAAACACGATTAGTTAATGCATCGGCCAATGTGTTTAAATTTCTTGAAATGTGTTGATATTCAATGTAATCAAATTGTCGTTCCAAGAGATGAACCTTCAAAAATAATCTCAATAACACTGGATTTTTAATTGCATATACCATGTTTAAATGTAATACAATGAGTTCTGAATCCAACCTAATGATCAAACGATGAATACCAAATGAAATGGCATCAGATAATGACTCAATGACTGCATTATATTCTGCAATATTATTCTTTGTTTGACCAAGGCTTACCCTATGCATTGAAACTAACTCATCGGTGGGTGAATATATAACCCAAGCCGTGGAAGAAATATGTTGTGTACTACGACAGGAACCATCAGCAAAACCAATGTACGTTTGAAGGGATGTCGACATCTGCAATATCAAGATTAATCTAGATAAGCAATGATAGCAATAACAAAAAACTTAATCTAGGCACACTTATCTAATCTAAGGCACACTATCTAAAAAGTAACTAATATACAAGTGAGATCTTCACACAAAAGTCAAGCATAATATCTCTTAAGATAAAGACCATTTCTAGGCTTATCTAAAGAGACCTCGCCATAATCAGTCAATTCATAGGCCCCTTTTGCAAGCACTCGCTTGACAATGTAACGACCATGCCACATTGGTTCAAATTTCCTAGCACCTAGCTTATCGTTAGCTTGATCGTAAACTAAGACTAGGTCACCTTCTGAAAAAACACGAGGGGTAACACTTTGACCATACTAAGCTTTCACACGTTTCTTAAGAGCTTTGATAGCTAATGCAGTGATGCGCCGAGTCTCATCTAATTGTGCTAAGTACAAAAATCATTTTTCCTCTTCAGAGGTAGCTGGTAGTAACTCTATGGCTAATTGGAGTGACGATATTTCACATTTAATGGGTAACATAGCTTCTAAACCATAGACCAATTGAAAAGGAGTGAACCCTGTAGTATTTTCTGCTGAGGTTTGGTATGCCCATAGTGTCGAAAAAATCATGGTATGCCAATTCTATTTGTGAGTTTCGATAATCCATTTAATCATGTTGGTCAAAACCTTGTTGATGGCTTCAACTTCACCATTATCTTGCGGGTAATATGGAGTAGAGTTATCATGGCGCAGGCCAAGTTGATCGGAAAGTTTGGTCATCATTATATTTCGAAAAATGACTCCCATGGTCTGTGATAATAGCTTAGGCTACACCAAAACGAGCAATCACATGATTGAATACCAATGTAGTTGCAGTTTTTCCATCTACCATGAATGTAGGCATCGTCTCGGCCCATTTGGTAAAGTAATCAACAACAAGAATAATATACCCATGCCCCTTGGTCGATTGAGGGTTACATGTAATGAAATCAATGCCCCATTTTGCAAAAAGAACAACGGCAATAATTGGGTGAAGACGGGCTGGAGGCACATGCATCTTTCGATCAAAAATTTGACAATTGTGGCATTTTCGGACCACAATAATACAATCTTTGAATAACGATGGCCAAAAATATCAAGCACGCAATATTTTTTGGGAGGTGGCATACCCAGACATATGACCACCACATGCTCCAAAGTGGCAGTAATTCAAAACCCTTTCAGCCTCTTCATAAGCTATACAACATCGAAAAACAAAATCTACACCACGACGATAGAGTGTTACCCCAACAATATTGTATTGTTGGGATTTATATCGGATTCTCCATCGATTTGAACGTGAAAGCTCTGGATGAAAGGTTTGGGTTTGAATATATATAATGATATCTCCATACCATGAATATAACATACTAATAAGAAACAGAGATTCATCTGCAATGGGATTCTCTACCACGGTTTCTGTCTCAGTATTGGGAAAGTCACACATTAGTTCTGCAAACACCATTGATTTCTTTGATTCAGATTTCTCGAATTCCAAATCAAAATTTTGTAGGATGACAATACATTTAGATTATTTTCCATGAGTAATTGTTTTGTCAAAATATACATCATCAGGTTGCAATTAGAGATCACAGTTGTTTTACGTAACAAGATGTAGTGACAAAATCATTGGACAGCTTGAACTGCTACCAAGGCCAATTTCTCCACATGTGAATATTTTATTTCCATCGGATGTAGATTCTATCTTAGATAATATATCACATCGTCATTGTGAGATTCATCCTCTTGAACTAGAACCATTCCAATGGTGGAATCAGAGGCTACTAAGTATAAAAAGTAGTCCTAGTGGTAATTGGGCTGATGCAATAATGGTGCATGGGTCAACGCATGTTTTAAAGCATCAAAATATTGATCAACAATCTCATCCCAAATAAAAGGAACACTTTGTTTCAACAACCGGGTAAAATATTTTGTTAGCTCAACATATTTTTGGATAAATCTACATAGAAAGTTTTCTTTCCCTTGCAAACTTTGGAGTTGGCAAAGTGTGGAAGGGGGAGGTAAATTGATGATGGCCTCAACCTTGGAGGGGTCAACATGAATTCCGGCTTTCGAAATGACGAATCCTAGTAATATTCCTAATTGCACACAAAAAACACATTTGTGTGGGTTCAAACGAATCTTGTAATGCCTACATCTCATGAAAATATCTCGTAAATGCGTAGTATGATCATCCCTGTGTAAATAATGAGCATGTAAATCATCTAGATAAGGTTGTACAATATGTTTGATATCATGAAAAGCATAAGACATGGCCCTTTGAAAAGTTGCACTAGAATTTTTTAATCCGAAAGGTAATTTGCAATAAGAAAATGTTCCCCAAGGACATATAAACATTGTTTTTGGTTGATTGGAAGGGAGTATTTTGATTTGATTATACCCAGAAAATCCATCCATAAATGAAAAAAATTCATTTTCGGCACAATCATCAATAATTTGGTCGATATAAGGGGTAGGATAATTGTCTTTAGGACTTGCTTTATTAATATCCCTACAATCGAAGCATACTTGTATGGTCCCTTATTTCTTGGTAATGGGAAATATCTTAGATACCCAATCTATTAATGGAATTGGATAAATAAATCCTGCTCTCAATAACTTTTCAACTTCAGCTTTAATAGTAGCAGCTTTTCGCGGATGTATCGGACGTAATCTTTGTCTAATAGGCTTGGCATCCAGGTATGTCTATATTTCATGAATGACAATCTTTGGGTCGATTCCTTGCATCTCTTCATAAGACCAGACAAATATGTCTCGAAATTCTTGAAATGGGGCTTTATAAGTATTAATCTCGTCAATTATACAAGAAGCTCCTATATGAATTTTTTCAACAATTCCAGGTTTAACTGATATGTCGATAGGAACAGTTGTAGAAATGTTTCCCAAATTAATCTCAGAATATGAATTTATAATCGATATGGGATTTTGTGGTTCCTCGACATAATCAATCGTAAATATCGACAAAAAATCATTTTCAAACCTATCAAGTTCAGGTAAAAACAAGTATCCATGATGTAGATCTTCCCAGGGTAGTTCAATCAAAGACAAAAATTCTCGAATACTTTCATCGATGTGAAACACTTGTTGAAAAGGATCGGAAAGTGATGTCAAGGCTGAGCTTGATAGTGAAGAAGATTCCTCAGTGATCACATTCATTTTATCAGGAGTAGTTGAAAGTGTGTCAGAAAATGACTGTACTGCCACATATGCCATTTCAAAAGGACTCAAAGGCATCTCGCCATTGAAAGAATCCAATTTTGACTCTGAAAGCACTACCCAAGTGTCATCAAATGGTATTGTGCTTTATGAAATCATATTGATATTTCCAATGGTATGTGGTACGTTGGGTGGAGGCATAGAGAAAGTTCCCATCAAAGCAGAGTCCTTTACTAAACCTACACCAACATCTTCATATGTGATAGTCGATCTTCCAACATGTTGGATACTGTCTATAGAAGCAGGGTCGGATGAATAATATGACAACTGATTGATTTTCACAATCTTTCCTTTATGAGAAAACATGATTAACCAGAAGATAGATGAAATGACAGTAGTCATGGCATAAGACCAACTACAACCCAAAAGAAGGTTGTAATCCAGAGGGGCATCAACAACTTCCACATCTAGATTAACAGTTTTTCCTTCTACTTTTATAGGTAGATCCTCTAGTATACCGTACGGATGAAAAAATCTTCCATCAAAGGCTTTAAGGATTTTCGGTGATTGGTTGAGTGTTGGAGAACCAAGATTTTTCCAACAGTTTAACGAAATTATCCACATGGAATCCCCCTCATCAATTACAGTACTAAAGACCCGTCTATTTTTCATTAATACCGGAATCTAAAACGGCATTTGATGAGAGAGTCTTAGTGTAAAATTTTCTAGATCAAAGACCATGAGATTAGAATCCTGAGGATATATATCTCCAATAGCTAATAATAGTAATTTCCTTTGTGCTGGACATGATTGTAGCACTTCCAAGGCCGACATTGTTGAAGGGGATATCGCCAAGTCTTCAAAAATGTTGTAATTCTGAGCAACTCTCGCATGTGGATTGAAAGCTTATTTTCGAAGTACACCTTTAGCAGGCAGTTTAATCACTAGATCGAGATTATTTTTCCTGATGTGAAGTGGTTCAGAAACCAGAGATAAAGCCGGTGTTTGACTAGAGTTTTTTGTCTCTTTACCAGTTATAGAATTTTTACTACCATAGTCCTGTGACTGCGTCGCAACCATCACCTGAGACATCATTAAAATATCTGTCGATGAATTTGAAGAAGGTCCGATCATTTTTCTATCTTGAGTAGGAAAAGGATCCTTTAAGACAACGGGTGTGGATTAACCCTTGAAAAATTTAGAGACCTCGGAACGATGTGGGCACTCTTTAGTAAAGTGATCCTCATCATATATTAGACAAGGATAACGAGGTTTCCGTTTATCATCAGCTGGTTCATTATTTTCAGTTTTCTCTTTGGGAGAGGTTGTTTGTTTGTTTTTATTCTTACCTTTCTTTTTATTACCAATTTTAGATTTAGTTGTAGACGAATATACAACATGAATGTCGGCAGAATTTTCAGGGGAAGAATCTCCTTTCAGTGAATCTGGTAAAGTTATGATAGGAGAAGTAATTTTGAAAGACTTCTTCTTACTCTTATTAGTGCTAACTAAACCAATGACACCGTCTGGAGCATGAGAACTTGAAGGAGTTGCATTTATTGGACCGGGACGTGGTAAGTCAGGAATTTTTTCGTATGAAGTACCAGACTATGTGTATACAAGGTCTAGGTACTGAGCTTGAGAAATTACATGTTCTTCAATAATAAAGCCTCCCTTAGCCACATCTTCAGTGATTTTTGGAAGCAATTATTTGACAAACCATTCTACCAAAATCTGATCCAGAATAAAAACTTTCACTAAATGTATTCTACATCTTCATTCATGTATGTGATCTAATATATATGTAGACGTAGATTTTTTTAATGAAGTCAAGAGTTTCGTGCCATTTTCATATCGGACTGGAAACTGAAAGTGTGTTAACAAATTTGTTGCTAATGCATTGAAATTGTTGAATGAGCCACGTGGTAGTTCAATATACCATTTTGTGGCTAAACCTATTAGTCTTCTTTGAAACAGTCTTAATATAATGGAATCATCAATCAAATAGTTGGATGCACACCAAAGGTTTTAATTCATGACATGGTTTGAGGGGTCATGTCCTGATTTACCTTTGAACTTTGGAATATCACTGGGAAACCTATTCGGCATTGGCGGCTAATACGGAAGATAATAAATCAAATCATTCGTTAGGCGCGAAAAATCGGGTAAATCCAAAGTTGTTATGAATGGTAACCAATGGTGAGGGTCCTGCTGAGCAAATTTATAACCTTGCAGAACTGTACCAGTACTAGGAGGAGGATATCCAGGATAACCTGGAATAGCCTGTGCATTTGGAATTGGAATGCCTCCCGAATAACTAGGGTTGGCCAGACCATATTGAGGTTGAGCTGGTATCTAATAAGTGTAACCTGGGTATGGTTGATGTTGGTATACTGGATTTTGTGCTACAGGTTCATATTTATATTGCCCTTGATATGGTTGATAAAAAAACTGAGGTTGGCTTGTTACAATTGTACTTGTACCAGGTTGTCCCGAAGGAATCTGAGCAGTAGTCTGAACTGTGGGTCCAGGATGAGGAGTAGAGACTTGAGGGATTTTTTGTGATACTTGAGGGGCTGCAGAAATTCTAGGGATAGGTTTGGTAGGCTAAACAGAAGTTGGTGCAGCAGTTTGAGGTGGAGTTATAGGTGTACTCGAACCAGGTTGCTGAACATTAGTAGGTGCAGATACTTGTGGTATAATTTGAAGCATAGTTTGGACAGGTTGATGGATTTGACTATAACCAATTGGCTGACCAGGTTGATTATAAGGCATTTGCACATTAGGTTTCAAATTCTGTTGATTTAAAGATGGATCCCATACTGTGTTAAATCCAGGGTATGGAGCTCCCATTGAAGATTATGCTGTGTAATATGGACCATAACCAGGTTGATAATTTGGAATGTAAGCTTGATATTTGGCTGGATAATTTCCACTAAAATATTGACCTCCCTGAAACAATTCTTGTTCCTGATAAAATTGTGGCCCTAAAGGAGGCTATTATCCTTGAAAATACTATTTCCCTAGAATAGGTTATTATCCTTGAGGAGGTTGCAGACCTTGAATAGAGTACTGCCCTTGAGGTTGATATTGTCCTTGAGGTATGTATTGTTCTTGAGGTTTCCCCCTAGGCGGTAAATTACTTCCTTGAGGATGCCCCCCAGGCGGTACATTACTACTTTGAGGGTCAGGGTTAGGAATGTTTCCAGAAATCATGTAAACTTGTTCCGCATTCAAATTTTTGGTATGTGATTCATTTGGACCAGGTGATTGTATAAGCTTTTCTGGAGAAGGAGCTTCTCCTAAGAAAGCACCAAAAAGTGACTAGTATCCCAGAGGAACAGACAGACCACCATACAAATATGTTTCTGGTGATGCAGAAAACATGGATGACTCACAAGACATGTTGTATGAAGGTCTATAATTACCTCTTGGTATGGCGTAAAAGGGAATTCGGGGTGCCAAATATTTTATACCAGAACTGTGTAGAAATTATGTTAACTGAGAATACCAAGGATCTTGTTTGAAAGGGCTATAATAGTAAATAGATTCACTTGGCCTAAGATTTAAAAATTCCTAATGTGAAGGAAGAATAACTTCTTCTTCTGTGTCAGTAATTTCTTCAATGCTAATAAGGCCAAGAGGAAGGTTCTCAGTGGTGCGAAACTTCACTCGTGGTGAATGAGGACGACCAGGGGTTGGAGTAACGAAATCTAAAACAGGCTCAGACATAGTAGGTTCAGTTTCTCGTTCATAAATTTCAGGCTCAGTAGCTGATAATTCACTAGTTGTCAAAGCAAGTTCAACTATTTCATAAATTGATATTTTCTTTTGAGAACTCTCTGCTTCTTGAGGTTGATCTACTTCGTAATCAGGATGTATAATTACTGATGTTTCCTCTTGTTTAGTTGATCCAGTCCCTAATTGTTGTCCTTTCTCAGATTTAAGTTTTTCTAACTGGCTTGGTGTGTACTCAGGGGGTTTCCCTTGCATTCTACGTGATTTTCTTGGTAATTCAGCCATGATTAAAAAATTTAGCACACGAAATCAAAGAAAATTACAAAAAATCTCCTAAAGTCTCTAAGGAAACAATCAAATCGAAACAAGCGCTTAGAAAATCCAAGAGAGCAATCCACACACAAAGAGTAAATTCCCACACTAAAAACACTAGTTGGTGATGAAATCCAACGTCATAGAATTCTAATGTGGAAATGGAGGTTGGAAGAGTTACCCCGATAACCTGCTTAAGGAAATAGTCTGATGCAAGTCTCTCCATTTATGAAATCTCGAAGTGAAGAGGACCCTCCGGAAAGTCCAAGTGAGTCTAGTGGACGTCTACTCCAGGTACAGTGGGACTTTCCTTCCACCGTCAACTTGGGAAAAAATCCTAAATTTTATAGTCACTAAGGTCACCAACAGGAACAAATGTACCTAAGGGGAAAAATCTACGATCTGATATACACGCAAGGGCAGAGTAACTAGCTCAATCCCCTTGAAGGCTCCTTCATATAATCCAAGGTTTACCAACAAGTGACCCCAGGCTCCTTGACAATGGTCTATTGGATAGGTATGATTACCTCATAGGTTCTGACATGATCTCGTGCTTGACTCTTTTAAGAAGAGCTTCCCAGAGCACAAATGCTACAATTGGATTTTCCTACCGCAAGATTGCTACTTGTTTGTTTGAACTTTCTTGGAATGTTAATTACAACCTATTCCAAGACACTAGCCTAAGCTATGTTGGTGGAAAGATCCCTAGAAAATGTAAAATATCTAGATTGATTTTGTTAAAGCATTGTTTTTAAATTGGAAATTGCTTAAGACATAAGGTATGGAAGTGAAACTTCAATGATGTTTGTGACCCGACTCAAAAATACGCTAAATGCATCTAAATGAAAAGTGCAACTCTTTTCTTTTCAATGAATCTTATTTAAGGGAAATATTGAGAGATTTAGCAATTCAAAACACCAATTATTTCATTCATAAAAAAAAATGTTTGAAAAGAAGACTATTTCTTTGAGAACTCAATTTCTCAAAAAATGATCCATTACTCTTTCGAAATAAAATGCCTTTATCAATCAGATCAGAAACTACAAATTAATAAACAAACTTTTTCCAAAAGAAAACACTATCTAAAACTCTAAAAACATAAAATTCAAAATCAAGAAAAAATCTAATTTTGAAGTCTATCTAAAAGTTTGAGGACGTTTTCTCCTAGTTTGTGATCGAACTAAGAATAATTTCTACTTATCTTAGCAGAAATGAAAACACCCAGAAATGGTTTGATATGAAAATCAGGCTTTAATAAGCTAAAAATCTCTTCCAAATTTGCAAATGAAAATGGAATCAATTTTCATAAAAGTAAAGTTTGTAATTGTTTTGATGGCTCAGAAAGAGAAAATCATAATACCAGTAAGCTGAGGTAAATGAAGGTTTCTTATAAAGAGCAGCAAGAAAGTAGGGCAAACACTCACTTATAACATGTAAATCGAATGATAAATCACACAAACACAAAAATTGTTGAAAAGAAATTCACACATAAGATATGATAGCTTAAGATAGACTGGGGAAAACACAAAGAATCAAGTAATTTGGTTCCTAAAAAAAGAATTCTTATTTTTTTCAAAAATTTTCCACTGGTCCGCAGGTTCTAATGAAGAACAAAGCAGTGCCACACTGTTCTAAACTAAAATATGCGGAGGCTACCACACTACTTTTAAATGAAAACTGCGGAGGCAAGAAAAAATATAGAAAAAATAAATATTCAACTTTTCTTTTCAGGGATTCTTAAAATTTATCTACCCAACCCAATCTCAGACAAATCAAAATCAGAAAACTCATAAATTCAAACTAAAAAATTAAAAGAGAAAGCTAAGTTTTGTCCCAAGTGGAGTCACCATTTTGTTATACGGATTAATCCCTCTTGCAGACAAGAGCGATCTGCCTAGTATTCTATGAATATCTAGAAACAAACATCCATTTGTAAATCCTTTTCTCCAGACTATTTGCAAATTTAGAATTATTATAAATAAATAAAGAGGACATGCCCCTACCTTGAAGTCCAATGTTCGATGTAGTCTTTTATCCAGTCGCTCGAAAGAGGTTTCTTTATTTATTAGAACCTATAATCAAAGATAGACAAAAGATCAAAGCACCTGCAAGATATAATAATTGAGAAAATTCTAGTCTAACTTAGTGATCAAGGAGTCCAAATATTGAATTATTCAAATAAGTACAAGAACAACTCAATGAGAAAAAGAGATCCATATGTATTAACTTGTATGAAAAGAAGTAACCTTACAACCTGATGCCTTGATGTCATACATGTTCTTCCGGGGTCCTGAACAATCATTCCTCCTTCGTTTTGAAAAGCCTCCCTCTCTGAATACTAGCATAGAGTTCTGAACATAAGGGTGTGATCATTCGCATGCCAATAACAACTATGTAGAGAGTATGCTCCATGGGTGGAGGGATAAAGCTCCTTGAGTGGAGTGATAAATCTCGAACTAATCGTGCCTCTAGAAGCTTCTAGTTGGGAGAATATTCAACCAACTTGGCTTCTAGAACTCACTTTTTCCTTTATTTGACTTTTTATGGGGGTCTGTAGGTTTTATTAGTAGAATGTGTGGGAGCTTCCACGGGCCATAGAATGAGTATCCGCAAACCCGCAGGAAAAGGCTAGGAAAAGTGTGGAGTTAGACTGTTAAGGGTTTTAATGAGATTTTCTCCAATCCCAAGACTTGGTTTAGGAACATTAGGGTTTTTTACTTCTAAGGGAGCACAATATAAGTAGTGATGGAGCTATAGGGATAATCAAATGTCATGGTGACAAAAAAAATGTGGGGCAGTTCTTATTCAACAAGGGCATCCAGTGGCATATCACAATGAGATACTCTCTAACATAGTGTGGAAGTATCCCACTTATGACAAAGAGATGTATTCCATTGTGCAGGCTTGCTGACAATGGAAGCATTACATTTTGGGGAAGGAAATGGTCATCCACACATACCACTGACCCCTACAATTCATATAGACACAAGGGAAGTTGTAGAACGATTTCCATCAGAAGTGGTCCACATATCTGCAACAATTTCATTTGACCATCATTAAAAGAAGGGAAGCACTAATAATGTTGAATTCTACCTCATTCATCCACCGATCGTTACGCTAACCACCGTGCTCAACTCTTGTGGGAATGAGACTTCTGATTGGCCGTTTCTCTACAAGAGCGATCCAAAATTTGGTCACACATACAAGACGCTCTTGGAGGGTAAGAAAGTTCCAAATTTTCACCTCTAAGATGCACTGCTATGTCACCTAGGACATCTTTGTGTTACTTCAAGCGAGCGTGAAAAGATGATTTGGGAATCACACTACATTTGGGTCATTGGGCATTCTGGGGTCGAGAAAACAGTGGCAGTACCGCAGAAGTATTTCTATTGGCCTAACCTTCAACAATATTTCTGGAAATACATCAGATATTGCACTATCTGTGCCATTGCCAAATCGATCATCAAGAACCAAGGCCTCTAGAATC
This sequence comes from Pinus albicaulis, assembly GCA_034641835.2. Taxonomy (NCBI): domain Eukaryota; kingdom Viridiplantae; phylum Streptophyta; class Pinopsida; order Pinales; family Pinaceae; genus Pinus; species Pinus albicaulis. Next base: position 279,581,875 of record CM076578.1, on the reverse strand, counting down.
TGCTGCCTACCTCTAGTATACCTTGGGAATCCATCTCCATGGATTACATGTTAGACCTTCCTTCTACACAGCATGGCAACGACTGTGTATTTGTGATCATCGACATTTTCTCGAAGATGGCCATTATGGTGGCCTGTAAGAAGAATATCACAGTAGAAGCCACTATTAAACTCTTCTTTGAACTAGTGTGGGTACACTTTTGGATCCCAAAGTCTATCATCTTAGATCAGGACAACAAGTTCCTCAGTTCATTTTGTTCCAGCCTCTGGTCAATGTTGGACACAAAGCTCACCAAGTCCACAGCTTTCCATAACGAAACTGATGGCTAGACAGAGGTCATCAACAAGATTATCAACACATTTAGTGCATGTACAACTCAAAGCATCCACGCACATGGGATGAGAGCCTCCCCTATGTATAGCACAACTATAACTGGGCTCTCCACATCTCAACCGAACATAGCCCCTTTCAGGTGGGTTTGGGATTCCAACCACTATGTCCCATTGACTTAGCCATGCCATTTGTGGCTACTCAGGCCGATTCGGATCATGTCCAGTCTAAAGTTGACAAGGAAAAAAGCTTGATTGAGCGTATTAATCACATCCCCCAATACGTTCATGACATATTGGATAGATCCAATGCCAAGTATAAGCAATGACATGATCAGCATCAAGTGCCACACAATTTCCAGGTGGGCGACAGGTGTGCCTACATTTGTATAAGGAGTGCCTTGCTAGACCCCACCGCAAGATTTTCCTGCTCCGATATGGGCCATACACCATCACCAAGGTTGTAGGGAAAAATTCCTTTGAGCTCATTATTCCACCATTCCTTGGTCTACACCCAGTGTTCAATATGCACCACATTCGGCCCTATTTTCCACCTTTACTGTACACCTTCGGCATGGCAAAACAACTCACATCGACAGAGTTAAAAATAGACTGCATGGAATAGGTGACCATGAATCACATCATAGACATGAAAATCAAGAACACTCGCCAAAAGAATATCCAACTGTATCGATTTGTCAAAGCTGGCCAACTCTTGCACCAAGGCAAGTGACTCACCAGGGACCAAGTTCAGCAGAAGTTTCCTCATCTCATGGAGGAACTCAATGCAATGGGGACCATTACTTCCTGAGGGGGGAGGAATGATCTAGGTGGATATTGATATTGGTGGCCACCCACCTATTCCACTTGGCTGCCCACCATTGTTTATTTCAATATTTTATTTTCATTAATTGTAGCACGGTTTACTATTTTTAGCAGTTTTTCGAGAACCTAAACTTCTGGAGTCGTTTTGAGGCTCTAAACGAATTTTTTTGGGAAAAACAAGAGTAACATGGGTCATTGACCAATGTATCTCCCTCAATAGTGGTATTCCTCAGATAGACCTTTCTAACAAGGTATTGTGCGCATCAAATGAATATCATATCCCAAAGTTACGTCCCCAGGAAGTTGATATACCAATTTACCCAAACAAAGCCCATAGTTTTGGCACTTCATCTCCTAGGGTAAGGTTTTTCGATGTTTAAGGCTTTCCATTGTTTATCAATTATAAATATGCCTTCAAGCCTAATTGTAACATAGTTCAGAGGCATGTAGCTGCCACATCTCTTCTTAGAGATAAGCTACCAACACCCTAGCTATTTTATTTCCATTCTGTCTGTAAGCATATTTTATTTATGTGATATTAATGAAATGAAATTTTATTTATGTTGCATCTATGTGTTTATGTGTATTTTTATATTTTATTGTGTTCCTGCATAAGTCCAGATCAATGTTGAACATTTAGTATTATTATTGAGATTGCTAAGAGAATCAGTTATATGTCAAGTTTAGTAAATGTAGTTTCTTTCAAACAAAGGTACATTACTTGGGGCATGTGGTTTCCAAAGAACGCATAGTCGTGGATCTGGAAATTATAGGAGATATCATGGAATGAAAAACTCCTAGGAATGTGCTTGAGGTCATATCATTCATGGGATTAGCATGCTATCATAGGAGGTTCATCAGGAACTTATCATGGAATTCCTATCCTATTACATCTTTGCTGCAAAAAGGTATGAAATTTGAATGGACAGAAGAATGTGCAGTTTGTTTTGAATAGTTGAATTAGTTGCTTACAAATGCTCCAGTTCTAAAGATCACGGATCCTCACAAAGAGTTTGTGGTGTGCACAAATGCTTCCAAGAGAGGTCTTGATGGGGTTCTGATGAAGGAAGGATAGGTATTCCACTATGAATCAAAAAAATTGAATGAGCACAAGCATAATTATGCGATGCATGATCTTGAGTTGCCAACGATCATAAATTCATTGAAGATGTGGAGAAATTATCTTCTTGGCAGGAGGATTATATTGATAAGAAATCACAGTGGGATGAGGTACCTATTTGACCAACTACATCTAAATTCCAAGCAAGCTAGATGGTTAGCCATGATCAGTGAGTTTGAATTCGACATCAAGTACATCAAGAGTAAAGAGAACAGGGTTGCAGATGCTCTTAGCAGAAGATTACAGGTTAATCACGTAGTAGCGATGAGCTAATATGGGACAGATTTATAGTATTGGATCTTGCAATTAGGTCAACAATATGATAGATACCAGTAGCTTAGGAACTGGTTACAACATCAGGGTACAGGTGAACAGGATGTGGATGTTGAAATGGAAACAAGAAATGGCTTCTAATTTAATTCTCCATTAATTAAATTAGAAGGAAATTGTAATTCCACTTCACATGACAGCTTGTATGAGTTAAATGAGTTTGGAAGACTTAGTTAGCTCAATCAATTCGATTTTGGGGTAAAATTAGAGGCAGGTAGAGTTCACTCTAAGTTTTATGGGGTCCAGTTGCAGTTTATTTTGAGTTGTAATTAGTTATCTCAATTATTTGATTTAAAATAATTTTAACTAGTTATATCTGATAAATGAGCTAGTGAGAGGTCCAGTGAATTAAATATGATTTAATTAGCATACAGAGATCAATGAGATAATGGATAATTCGCTATAACTACTTGTTTCATGTCAGTTCCAAAAGAGGCACCGTTGAGATTGGAGTTAAAGGGAAGGAGACTATCAGTTGTAGAATTAGAAAATTGTACAGGTCATCAGGACACCTTGGAGGTATTGTGCAATTAATTAGTTGGAATATCCTAATTAATAGGGGCTCAATTAGCCTAGGAATTTGTGAGCAAGTTTGGTCATCCATAGGAAAGGAAATGGTTAAATACTGGACCATACTTGCTTAGATCAGAGTGAGATAGTCATAGATAGTTCAAAGAACTATCAAGCCTAAGAGAAGCATTGCATTGTTTCATGTTCTTGAATTTATACAATATATAGATAGTGGATTTCTTAGCTAAGACTTTCCACAGATAAATATTTGTGGTGTGTGATTGATATTCTTTCTCTTTCTTGTTCATGTGATTGTGTGATCGTAATTGGTTTCCACAATTTTTAGAATAGATTCAAGTATTTTTTTTTAGCATATTACAATATCAATTGAATCTATGTGGATTTTATGCATGATGTCAGAGTAGGAATCACAATAGAGGAGAACAATATGAGTTTTTTTTTAACAGATGAATCGAATTTGCAAATTTATTCTTCAAGACTAGTATCAGATCAGGATGTATTTCTCTAGATTGAGACTCAAATATTCCCTTGCGGGTAATATGAATTAAATAGCATGGAAGGATAGGAAGAAGGTAGTTTTTGAGGAGAAAAGACTAAAGGAAGTCATAAACAGTGATACTCCCCAACCCACAGCAACAGATGCTTGACTTCTTGATGCATAGAAGAAGAATGTAGCAAATGCAAGAAGGGTTATGTTAGAAGGAGTTCGTGATCATATTGTCTCAAAGCTCCATGGAAAGGAAACTCCATATGTTATGTGGAAGGCCTTAGTTAGCTCAATTATTTGATTTAAAATTATTTTAACTAGTTCTATCTAATAGTTGAGCTAGTGAGAGGTCCAATTAATTAAATATGATTTAATTCACATGCAGTGATCAATGAGATAACTGATAATTCTCTATAAATAGTTATTGTGTGTCAGTTCTAAGAGAGGCCCAGTTGAGATTGGAGTTAAAGGGAAGTAGACTATCAGTTGTAGAATTAGAAAATTTTACAGGTCATCAGGACACCCTGGATGTATTGTGAAATTAATTAGTTGGAATTTCCTAATTAATAGGGGCTCAATTGGCCCAAGAATGTGTGAGAAAATTTGGTTATGCAGAGGCAAGGAAATGGTTAAATATTGGACCATACTTGCTTAGATCAGAGTGAGATAGTCAGAGATAGTTCAGAGAAATCTAAAGCCTGATAGAAACATTGTATTGTTCTTGACTTTATGCAATATACAGATAGTGGGGTTGTTAGCTAAGACTTTCCACATATAAATCTTTGTGTTGTGTGATTGATATTATTTATATTTCTTGTTCATGTGATTGTGTGATCATAATTGGTTTTAACAATTTGTAGAATAGATTCAAGTATTTTGTTTTAGCATATTACAATATCAATTGAATCTATGTGTATTTTCTCCATGGTATTAGAGCAGAATAATATGAGTTTGTTTTAAACAGATGAATTGAATTTGCAGATTTATTCTTCATGACCAGCAGTAGATCGGGATGTATTTGTCTAGATTGAGACTGAAATATTCCCTTGAGTGTAATTTGAATTAAATAGCATGGAATGATAGGAAGGAGGTAATGTTGGAGGGCAACGGACTGAAGGAATTCATAGACAGTGATACTCCCCAGCCCACAGCAACAGATGCTCAACTTCTTGATGCATGGAAGAAGAATGTAGAAAATGAAAGAAGGATTCTATTAGAAGGAGTTCGAGATCATATTGTAACGAACCTCCATGGAAAGGAAACTCCATATGTTATGTGGAAGGCCTTAGTTTTCTGAATTATTTGATTTAAAGGTCTAGTGAATTAAATATGATTTAATTCACATGAAGTGATCAATGAGATAACAGATAATTCACTATAAATAGTTGTTGCATGTTAGTTCTAAGAGAGGCCCAATTGATATTGGAGTTAAAGGGAAGTATACTATCAGTTGTAGAATTAGAAAATTGTAAAGGTCATCAGGATGCCTTGGAAGTATTTTGCAAATAATTAGTTGGAATTTCCTAATTAATAGGGGCTCAATTATCTCAGGAATGTGTGAGAAAGGTTGGTCATGCAGAGGCAAGGAAATGGTTAAATATTGGACCATACTTTCTTAGATCAGAGTGAGATAGTCAGAGATATTTCAAAGAAATCTCAAGCCTGAGAGAAGCATTGTATTGTTTCATGTTCTTGATTTTATGCAATATAGAGATATTGGGGTTCTTAGTTAAGACTTTCCACAGATAAATCATTGTGTTGTGCGATTGATATTCTTTCTCTTTCTTGTTCATGTGATTGTGTGATTGTAATTGGTTTCCACAATTTTTAGAATAGATTCAAGTATTTTTTTTTTAGCATATTACAATATCAATTGAATCTATGTGGATTTTATGCATGGTATCATAGCAGGAATCACAATAGAGGAGAAGAATACAAGTTTTTTTTGAACAGATGAATCAAATTTGCAGATTTATTATTCAAGACCAGTAGTAGATCAAGATTTATTTCTCTAGATCGAGACTCAACTATACCCTTGAGGGTAATTCGAATTAAATAGCATGGAAGGATAGGAAGGAGGTAGCGTTGGAGGATAGCAGACTGAAGGAATTCATAGATAGTTATACTCCCCAGCCCACAGCAATAGATGCTCAACTTCTTGATGCATGGAAGATGGATGTAACAAATGCAAGAAGGATTATGTTAGAAGGAGTTTGAGATCATATTGTCTCGAACCTCCATGGAAAGGAAACTCCATATGTTATGTGGAATGCCTTAGTTAGCTCAATTATTTGATTTAAAATCAGTTTAACTATTTCTATCTGATAGATGAGCTAGTGATAGGTCCAAAGAATTAAATATGATTTAATTCACATGCAGTGATCAATGATATAACTGATAATTTTCTATAAATAGTTTTCTCATGTTAATTCTAACAGAGGCCTAGTTGAGATTGAAGTTAAAGGGAAGTAGACTATCAGTTGTAGAATTAGAAAATTGTACAGGTCATCAGGACGCCTTGGCTGTATTGTGCAATTAATTAGTTGGAATTTCGTAATTAATAGGGGCTCAATTAGCTGAGGAATGTGTGAGCAAGGTTGGTCATGAAGAGGCAAGGAAATGGTTAAATATTGGACCATACTTGCTTAGATCAAAGTGAGATAGTCAAAGATATTTCAGAGAACTTTCAAGCTTAAGAGAAGCATTGTATTGTTTCATGTTCTTGAATTTATGCAATATATAGATAGTGGGGTTCTTAGCTAAGACTTTCCATAGATAAATCTTTGTGTTGTGCGATTAATATTCTTTCTCTTTATTGTTCATGTGATTGTGTGATTGTAATTGGATTCCACAATTTGTAGAATAGATTGGAGTATTTATTTTTAGAATATTACAATATCAATTGAATCTATGTGGATTTTCTGCATGGTATTAGAGCAGGAATCATAATAGAGGAGAATAATACGAGTTTTTTTTTTAACATATGAATTGAATTTGCAGATTTATTCTTCAGGACCAGTAGCAGATCAAGATGTATTTCTCTATATTGAGACTCAAATATGCCCTTGAGGGTAATTCAAATTAAATAACATGGAAGGATAGGAAGGAGGTAGTGTTGGATGACAACATACTGAAGGAATTCATAGACAGTGATACTCCCCAGCCCACAGCAACAGACGCTCAACTTCTTGATGCATGGAAGAAGAATGTAGCAAATGAAAAAAGGATTCTATTAGAAAGAGTTCGAGATCATATTGTCTCGATCCTCCATTGAAAGGAAACTCCATATGTTATGTGGAATGCCTTAACGGATCTGTCTCATAATAGAAGTGACCACAGGAATTTGGCGTTGAAGAACTAGTTTAGAAAGATCAATATGGAGAAGGGTGACATGATATCAAAATATTGGACGAAGTTTTATCAATGTCGAGATGAAATTGGAAGTGTTGGTGTGATAGTTCCGAGGATGATTTGGTGAGCCTAGCACTTCTAGGGCTTCCCAAGAGATGGAATTACTACCAAGACTCGATGAATGGGAGGGAGAAGCTACTAGAGGGAGAGATTATAGTCTGACTTGGTACAAGAAGAGATTCAGTGAAACACCGGAGATGGATCCTCATCAAAGACTAATAATGAGGATAATTTTGCCTTGGTTGGAGAGGCAAATAAAGGGAAAGGGAAGGCGTACCATTCCAAATTGGATTCTAGTCAGGCTGTCTAGAAGCAATACTTGTCAAAGGTAAAAAAAATTCACTGTCATGAGCTTGGACACTATGCTACAAAGTGTCCGCACAAGAAGACCGAAAAGAATCCCTCAGGAGGAGTGGAAGGTGAAGCACTTGCTTCAAATTTATAGCTATATTTTACCCTCATTGCATACATGATTTCATTGGTGATGAGTTTTTTGTGGTGCTTAGATAGTGGAGCTACGTTCCATATGACTGGAAACAAATATTTCTTCAATAGCTTGGAGGAGAAGGATCTCTAGATACATATTGAGATGGGAGATGACAGGAGGTATAGCGATACCAGCATAGGTACAGTTACCTTTCAGAGGGAGTTAGGTACTTTTCTCACATTAATAGATTCCATTTATGTTCATGGTTTAGAGAAGAATTTGGTTTTTGTTCCTATGTTAGAATACTATGGTTATGATGTGATATTTAACAAAGGAAAGGTGTTCCTTTGTCACAAAGCCACAGGACAGGTGAAAAATATTGGGGTTTGGGTGAAGAACCTCTACAAATTGGATGTATAATATTGTGTTTCCTTGAGCATGAATGTAGAGAAGGTGGAGAATGCAGAGATTTGTGAGTTATGGCATAGGAGATTGGGCCATCTACACCATGGCGCTTTGAAGATCATGTAGCATATTTCTATAGGACTTCCAAAGGGTGCACTTAAGTAGTGAGATACATGAAAAGGGTGTACATTGGTGAAGTATACCAAAGCCACCTTTCATGATAAGGAAAGTCAAGCAAAGGCAACCCTTGAGAGATTTCACTCAAACATGTGTGTATTGTTCTCGATAGCTTCCACAAAAAAAGGTATTATGTGATTTTTGTAGATGATTTTTCACGCAAGTGTTGGATTTTTTTCATGCGGAATAAATATCATAAGTTCTCAAAGTTTTCTGAGTTTAAAGCATTTTTCGAGAAAGATACAGGGAAGAAGTTGATGGTTCTGAGGAGCGACAATGGTGGAGAATATGTCTCTAACAAATTTAATAACTTATGTGCTTCAAAAGGAATTCAAAGGGAATTTATAGAACCTCATAACCCACAGAAAAATGGGGTTGCAGAAAAGAAGGACAAAACTATTGTGGGAGCATCACGGGTGATGTTACATGATCAGCACCTATTTTTGCATCTGTGGGCAGAAGAATGAAACACAATAGTATTTGTGCAAAATAGAAGTCCTCATGATATACTTGGGATGAGTACACCAGAGGAAAATTTTTCGGGTAAGAGACCATATGTGTCACATTTTAAAATGTTTGGACCATTAGTTTATTTCCATGTGACCAAACATGCCAGGAAGAAGCTAAAGCCAACAGTTGAGTTGGGGATATTTGTTGGGTACACTAATACACCTCACAAATATCGGGTGTACTTTCCAACACACAAAATGATAGTGGTCAAAAGAGATGTGAAATTTGATGAAGAGGAGGCCATGCAAATTTCCCTTTAGAGGGAGCTTCAGTTTCATGCAGTTGAGGAGCTCTTGGATCCAAAAGAAGAACCTCAAAATGTGGAGCTGCCACAATCAAAGGAATAGAGAGTGGAAGCACCCACTCATGCAGGGCCATACCAAGATGGAAGGAAGTGTACCAGAGAGGTTGACAGGTTGGTTCTTGATGCTAGAGCGAATGTGGGAGCACCCACATCACATCGCATACAGATAAGGTCCCCATAGTGGTACACTAGCTACATGGATCTTATGAGAGAGAATATAGAGATAGAGCCATCCTCTTTCGAGTAAGTAGTGCAGAAACCAATTTAGGTTGATACCATGGTTGAGTATGACGCTATTGTCAAAAAAAATGAATGGGAAGTTGTCCCAAGACTAGAGGGGAAGTCAATTGTAGGATCCAAGTAGGTCTACAAGGTGAAGCGGGCAAGATATGGGAGTGTGGAGAAAAACAAGCCCAAATTTGTGGCCAGAGGGTTCTCTCAAGTGGAGGGGATTGATTGCATTGAGACTTTTCACCAATCTCAAGGTACTCATCAATCAAATCCATCCTTTCACTTTCAGCGCAAATGGGATGGAAGATACATCGGATGGATGTAAAGATATCCTTCCTCAATGGGGTGATGGAGGAAGAGGTGTGCATTGAGCATCCGAAAGGTTTTGAGATCTTAGATAGAGATTCACATGTGTGCAGACTCAAGAGAGCATTGTATGGGTTGAAGAAAGAACCTTGTGCTTATTACACTAGGATCAACAACTAATTCACTAGGTTGGGCTTCACCAAGAGTGAATCAGATGTGAACATTTACCATATTGTGGTAGAAGGAAAACTTTTGATCATCATACTTTATGTAGATGAATTGATACTGATATGTGACGAGCAACTCATCAAGTCTTGCAATGAAGGACATGGGGCTCTTACACTATTCTTGGGATTAGAAATTTGGCAGAGATATGGGGAGCTATTTTATCTCAGGGAAAGTATGCCAATGAGATTCTCAAGAAGTTCCACATGTAGAGCAGCAAACCCATGGAGACTCCTCTAGCAGGAAATTGGAGGAAGGAGGATACTACTTCAAGCGAAGTAGTAGATGCTACCATTTACAGGAATCTTGTGGGTTCACTCATGTATTTGGTGAACACACGACCATACATAATCTATGCAGTTAACCAACTTAGTCAAAATATGGTTAAGTCTACCAAGCTCTTTTGGAAGGTAGGAAAGCATGTGTTGAGATATCTCAAAGGCACTATAGAGTATGGGCTATGGTATAGACGGAAATAGGGAGCGAAGCTTCAAGGATTCAAAGATGCAGATTGGACAGGGAGTTCATCCAATAGGAAGAGCACGTCAGGGGGTGACAAGAAGATCACATCAACGGGCATCTTCAGCATTGGATCAACAAAATTTTCCTAGTACAGCAGGAAACAGAGATCAGTTGTACTTATTTCAACACAGGTAGAGTACATGTCGCCCAGTCATGCAGCATGTGAGGTCATCTGGATGAGGAAGATACTTATTGGTTTTTTTGGTCGACAGATGGATCTGACAGTGATTTATTGTGACAGCCAGAGTTGCATCAAAATCTCAATTAATCCGTCTTTTCATGACAGGTCCAAGCATATTGATATCTGGTATCACCATCTCAGATATTCTGTGCAAAGGCGGATTATTTCATTAGAGTACATTCCCATGGAGGAGTAGGATGAAAAAATATTGACGAAGGAATTTTCAAGAGGAAAATTTGAGTTTTACAGAGCCAGAATTAGGGTAGTAAACAATCCCTTCTTCTTGAGAGGGAGTTTTGAAATGGAAACAAGAAATGGCTTCTAATTGAATTTTATGTTAATTAAATTAGAAGGAAATTGTATTTCCACATCACATGACAGCTTGTATGAGTTAAATGAGTTGGGAAGACTTAGTTAGCTCACTCAATTCAAGTTTGGGGTCAAACTGGAGGCATATAGAGTTCACTCAAAGTTTTAGGGGGTCCAGTTGTAATTTAATTTGAGTTGTAATTAGTTAACTCAATTGTTTGAGTTAAAATCATTTTAACTAGTTCTAACAGAGCTAGTGAGAGGTCTAGTGAATTAAATCTGATTTAATTTACCTGTAGTGATCAATCAGATAACTGATAATTTTCTATAAATAGTTGTTGCATGTTAATTATAAGTGAGGCTCAGTTGAGATTGTAGTTCAAGGAAAGTATATTATCAGTTGTATAACTAGAAAATTGTACAGGTCATGCATGAGGTCATCAGGACGCCTTGGATGTATTGCGCAATCAATTAGTTGGAATTCCCTAATTAATAGGGGCTCAATTAGCCTAGGAATGTGTGATCAAGGCTAGTCAAGCAGAGGAAATGAAGTGGTTAAATATCGGACCATACTTGCTTAGATGAGAGTGAGACAGTCAGAGATAGTGCAGAGAACTCTCAATCCTAAGAGAAGCATTGTATTGTTTCATGTTCTTTACTTTATGAAATATACAGATCGCAGGGTTTTTAACTTATGCTTTCTCTAGATAAATATTTGTGTTGTGTGAATTATATTATTTCTCTTTCTTTTTCATGTGATTGTCCAATCGTAATTGGTTTCTGCAATCTGTACAATAGATTAAAGGTTTTTTTTTATTATATTACAAGATCAGTTGAATCTATGTGGATATCCTACATGGTATCAGAGCAGGAATCACAATAGAGGAGAAGAAAATGAGTTTGTTTGGAACAGGTGAATCATATTTTCATATTTATTATGCAGGGCCAATAATAGATTAGGATGTCTTTCTATGGATTGAGACTCGAATATTCCCTTGATGGTAATTCGAATTACATAGCATGGAAGGACAAGATGGAGGCAGTATTATAGGAAAAATGACTGAAGGAACTCATAGACAGTGATATTCCCCAGCCCGCAGCAACAAATTCTCAACTTCTTGATGCATGGAAGAAGAATGTAGAAAAGTTGAGAAGGATTATGTTAGAAGGAGTTTGAGATATATTGTCTCGAACCTCCATGAAAATAAAAATCCATATGTTATGTGGAAGGCCTTAAAATATCTATTTCATAATAGAAGCGACCACAAGAAGTTGGCACTAAAGGAAAAGCTCATAAATTTCAAGATGGAGAAAGGCGAGACGATACCAAAATACTTGAAGAAGTTCACTCAAAGTTGATATGAGCTTGGAAGTGTTGATTTGGTGAAACTTACACTTCTAGGCCTTCCCAATAGTTGGCATAGCTACCAGGACTCAGTGAATGGGAGGGAGAAGCGACCAAAGTGGAAGTCATTGTGGTCTGACTTGGTACAAGAAGACATTCTATGGAACACTAGAGATGGATCCTCATGAAAGATTGTTGATGAGGAGAATTATGCCTTGGCTAGAAAGGAGATTAAAGGTAAGGTGAAGGTGTCCCATTCCAAATAATATTTTCTTCAGGTTGGCAAGAATTGAGACTTTTCAAAGGTGAAAAATTTTTACTGTCATTATCTTGGACACTATGCTACAAAGTGTTTGCACAAGAAGACCGGAAATAAGCCCTTAGGAGGAGCGGAAAGTGAAGCACTTGCTTGATAGTTCAAATTGGATTTCACCCTCATGGCATGCATGGTGTCATCAGTGATGGGTTCTGTGTGGTACTTAGATAGTGGAGCTTCATTCCATATGACCGATAACAAAGAGTTATTCAGTAGCTTGGAAGAGAACAATAACCAGATGCACATCGAGATGGGAGATGATAGGAGGTATGGTGTTATCGAAATAGGTATAGTTACCTTTCAAAGGGAGTAAGATACTCCTCTCACATTAATAGATGTCATGTATGTTCCCAGTTTAAAGAAGAATTTTTTTTTTGTTGCTATGTTGGAAGACCATAGTAATGATGTGCTATTTAGCAAAGGAAATGTGTTCATTTGTCAAAAATCCACGTGACGGGTTAAAAATATTGGGGTTCGGGTGAAGAACCTCTAAAAATTGGATGTCTAATATTGTGCTGCCTTGAGCATGAAAGCAGGGAAGGTGGAGAGCCGAGACATCAGTGAGTTATGGAATAGGATATTGGGCTATCTACACCAAGGAACTTTAAAGATCATGCAACATGTTTCTAGAGGACTTCCAAAGGGTTCACTTGAGCAATGAGATACATGAAAATGGTATACATTGGGGAAGTACACCAAAGCCACCTTTCATGACAAGGAAATTCGAGCAAAGGTGATCCTTGAGAGAGTTCACTCACAGGTGTGTGGACCTTTCTCGATAGCTTCCACAGTAGAACACAGGTATTATGTGATTTTTGTAAATTATTTTCCATAGAAGTGTTTGATTTTCTTCATGCAAAAGAAATGTCACACATTATCAAAGTTTTGTGAGTTCAAAACACTTGTCGAGAAATATACAGGGAAGAAGGTGAAGTCTTTGAGGAGCGAAAATGGTGGATAATATGTCTCTAAAAAATTCCAAAACTTATGTGCTTCAAAAGGAATTCAGAGGGAATTGATAGCACCTTATAAACCATAGAGAAATTGGGTTTCAGAAAGGAAGAAAAGAACTATTTTGGGAGAAACACGAGCGATGTTGCATGATCAAGGCCTACCGTTGCATCTGTGGGCAGAAGCATGCAATATTGTATTATTTTGGCAGAACAAAAGTCCTCAATGGATACTTGGGATGAGTACACTAGAGGAAGCATTTTCAGGTAAGAGACCAAATGTGTCACATTTTAAAAAATTTGGTTCATTGGCATATTTATGTGTGACCAAAGATGTAATGAAGAAGCTAGAGCCAACAACTGAGTTATGGATATTTTTTGGGTACACGGATACACCTCACAACTATGGGGTGTACTTTCCAGCACAGAGGATGACAGTGGTCAGAAGAGATGTGAAATTCAATGAAGAGAAGGCGATGTGAATTTCCCTTGAGAGGGACCTTCAATGTCATTCAATTGAGGAACTCTAGAGTAGCCAGAAACAAGGGAACAGAGAGTGGAAACATCCACTCATGCAGGGCCATCCCGAGATGGAAGGAAGCACGCTGGAGAGGCTAACAAGTTTGTGCTTGATGCTAGAGATAATTTGGGAGCACCTGCATCATAGCGCAAGCAAAGAAATTCCCTAGAGTGGCATACTAGCTACAAGGCTCTTAGAGCCAGAATATAGAGATAGAGCCATCCTCTTTAGAGGAAGCAGTGTAGAAACCAGTTTGGGTTGATGCCGTGGTTGAGAAGTATGACTCCATTATCATAAACAGTGCATGGGAAGTTGTCCGAATACCAAAGGGGAAGTCAATTGTAGGATCCGGGTGGGTCTGCAAGGTGAAGCAGGCAGCAAATGGGAGTGTAAAGAAACAGAAGGCCATATTTGTGGCTAGAGGGTTCTTTTAGGTGAAGGGGATTGATTACGATGAGACTTTTGCACCAGTAAAAATGTACTCATCACTCAGATCCATCCTTGCACTTTCAGCGCAGATTGGATGGATGTAAAGACAACCTTCCACAATGGTGTGATTGAGGAATAGGTGTACATTGAGTAACCGGAAGGTTTTGAGAGCTTAAACAAATATTTTCATGTGTGCAGACTCAAGAGAGAATTTTATTGGCTGAAGAAATCACCTCGTGCTTGGTACACCAGGATCGACAACTACTTCACTGAGTTGGGATTCACTAAGAGTGAAGCAGATGCGAACCTTTACTATATTGTGGTAGAAGTTAAAAATTTTATCTTTGTACTTTATGTAGATTATTCAATATTGACAGGTGATGATCAGCTTGCTAAGTCTTATAAAGAGGATATTGCAAGAGAATTTGAGATGAAGGACATGGGGCTCTTGCACTATTTCCTGGGATTGGAAATTTGGCAGAGAGATGGGGATCTATTTGTACCTCAGGGCAAGTATGCCAACGATATTCTCAGGAATTTCCACGTGGAAGGAACCAAACCCATGGAGACTCCTCTAGAAGGAAACTGGAGGAAGCAGGATGCTACTTCAGGCGAAATAGTAGATGCTACCATCTACTAGTAGCTTGTGGGATCACTCATGTATTTGGTGAACACACGACCAGACATATACTATGTGGTTAACCAACTTAGTCAAGCTATGTTTAATCCTACCAAGATCTTTTGGAGGGTAGGAAAGCATGTGTTGAGATACCTTAGAGGCACTACAAAGTATAAGCTATGGTATAGATGGACAGAGGGAGTGAAGTTTCAAGCCTTCACAGATGCAGATTGGGCAGGGATTCCATCCAACAGGAAGAGCACATCAGCGGGATTCTTCAGCATTAGATTAGCAGTAGCTTCCTTGTACAACAGGAAACATATATTAGTTGCACTCAGTTCAGCAAAGGAAGAGTACATGGAGGCCAATCAGGCAGCATGTGAGGCCATCTGGATGAGGAAGATACTTTTTGGTTTGTTCGGTCAATAGATGGATCTAAAAGTGATTTTTGTGATAACCAAAGTTACATCAAAATCTCGATTAATCTAGCTTTTCATGACAGGTCCAAGCATATTTACATCTAGCATCACCATCTAAGAGATTATTTCCATAGGTGGATTATGTCATTAGAGTACATTCCAACGGAGGATATGGATGCATACATATTGACAAAGGCACTATCAAGAGGAAAATTGGAGTTCCACATAGGCAGGATTGGGGTAGCATACAATCCCTTTCTTGTTGAGAGGGAGTGTTGAACTAGAAACAATAAATGGCTACCAATTTAATTTTCCCTTAATTAAATTAGAAGGAAATTATAATTCCACATCACATGATAGCTTGCATGAGTCAACTGAGTTGGGAAGACTTTTTTAGCTCAATAAATTTGAGTTGGGTATCAAACTAGAGGCATGTAGAGTTCACTTTAAGCTTATGGGGTCCATTTGCATTTTATTTTGAGTTGTAATTAGTTAACTCAAATATTTGAATTAAAATCAGTTTAACTAGTTCTAGCTGATAGATGAGCTAGTGAGAGGTCCAGCGAATTAAATCTGATTTAATTCACATGTAGTGATTAATCAGATAATTGATAATTCGTTATAAATATATTTTTCATGTCAATTCTAAAAGAGGTCCAGTTGAGATTGGAATTAAAGGGAAGTCGACTATCAGTTGTATTATTAGAAAATTGTACAGGTCATGCATGAGGTCATTAGGATGCCTTAGATGTATTACACAATCAATTAGTTGGAATTTCATAATTAATATGGGCTCAATTATCTTGCAAGTTTTTTGAACTATCTATGACTGTCTCACTCTAACCTAAGCAAGTATGGTCCAATATTTAACAACTTCCTTGCCTCTGCCTAAGAGAAGCATTGTAATGTTTCATGTTCTTTAGTTTATGCAATATACAGATAGTAGTTTTTTTTTAGGCTTTCCCCAAATAAATCTTTGTGTTGTGTGATTGATATTCTTTCTCTTTCTTATAAATGTGATTGTGCGATCGTAATTGGTTTCCGCAATTTGTATAATAGATTCAAGTATTTTGTTTTATCATATTACAATATTGGTTGAATCTATGTGGATTTTCTACATGGTATTTGAGAAGGAATCACAATAGAGGATAACAATACAAGTTTGTTTTTAATAGGTGAATCGAATTTGCAGATTTATTCTTCAGGACCAGCAGTAGATCAGGATGTCTTTCTTTGGATTGAGACTCGAATATGCCCTTATGGATAATTCGAATTACATAGCATGGGAGGACAGGATGGAAGAAGTGTTGCAGGACAATGGACTAAAGGAATTCATAGACAGTGATATTCCTCAGCCCACAGCAACAGACGCTCAACTTATTGATGCATGGAAGAATAATGTCGCAAAGGCAAGAAGGATTCTGTTAGAAGGATTTTGAGATCATATTGTCTCAAACCTCCATGGAAAGGAAACTCCATATTCTATGTGGAAGGCCTTAACAAAACTATTTCAGGATAGCAGTGACCACAAGAAACTAGCGCTGAAGGAAAATCTCAGAAAGATCAAGATGGATAAGCCTACCAATAGCAGATCAAGATGTTTTTCTTTAGATTGAGACTCGAATATGCCCTTAAGGGTTATTCGAATTACATATCATGGGAGGATAGGATGGAGGAAATTTTGGAGGACAATGGACTAAAGGAATTCATAGACAGTGATACTCCCCAGCCTGTAGTAATAGATGCTCAACTTCTTGATGCATGGAAGAATAATGTCGCAAAGGCGGGAAGGATTTTCTTAGAAGGAGTTTGAGATCATATTGTCTTAAAACTCCATGGAAAGTGTTATCGTTCTACAATTTTAATATTGGCAAGAATAATCATAAAATTACAACATCAAAACCACTTTGGAGCCTAGGATATAGCCCCCCTAGACTCAGAGATGGATCTCTCTTTAAGATTTAGCTTTGTTTTATGATTTGTGATATTAGGCTAGTTATATTGATTGTGGGGTTGCTTTTTGATTGATTTTTTGGCTGGATTAGGAGATTTTCTTAAACTAATTCCATTGGGCTATGGAGTCATAATAGGCTAGGTTGTTGCATCAAATTTTCAAGAGCATTTGCAAGGCAAGCTAACTACACTTTTTGGATCTTTTTAAAACAAAATGAATCATGAGATGAAAGAAAAAGTGAATTCAATAGTGGTTAAAAAGAAATTAAGTATTTCTTAACCAAACTTCGGAAGAAAAACACTTATATTGTAAACACAGCCATAATTAAGGTGCTCCATGGAGCAAATATTATTATTCACTTTTTTGTTTTACAATTAGAATTCAATGATGCACTGAAGGAAATAACAATGGAAAACATTAAACACAGCAAATAAATAACATCACCAGATAAACATAGCTCATGAATCTTGCAAAATGTCTTTTTATTATTGATGGTGAGCTCCAAAAACACAATGCTCCAAACTGAAAATTTTTTACAATCTAGGGTCCAACCCACTGATACTGAGAAAAATGTAGTATTTAACTAACTCTACAGTGATTGTCGTACCTACATGGGAAATGTATTCATTAATTAAAATAATAATGAAAATCTATTAAGTGTGACTGCACAGTGGACACGATGGACTAATTGTGACATTTTCCTTATTCTTCAAAAGATTCTTTCTAATTTATTTAATCTGTTGTTGTGCTGGAATATTTTGATGATTTGATGTTGATATCCTGAGTTGATATGTTGATTTGCAGAATTGGCTAATTTGCTGAGTTGGTTGATTTGTTGATGTGCCGGTTGTCACCCTTGTTGGTAATCACACAATTTCTCCCATTGTTGTTCATTTGGGATTTTGATCTTGATTAGTTTCTTGTAAATCTCATCAGTATCTGTGAATTTCATGAAATTTGGCCTTAACAAAAAAATGTGTTTGATTTCATGTTGTATGAATATATCATTATCCACAGCTTCTAGGAAAGCTCTTACTGTCATTGATCATTTTATCCCTGCAAAATTGGTTGTGTCTTTGGCAATCTCTTTCCACTTCTTAACATAATCCTGCTTGGGCATAAGCTTATCATTGATCACAAATAATGATGGTAACCCTCTTTTGGTCAGTGACTCGATTCTGTTAAAGAATCTACTGACACATATTTCTAAGTTGTGACACTTTTATTCTAACTGTGTGACCAAACTCTTTTTGTTGAGCACCTTCATGACTTCTAGAATGGTTGTTGTTATGTCCTCCACTACTAGTGCTTCCAATTCAAACCTGTTCTTGGAATTCAAAAATATGATAATATTTTTTGTTGTCTCAGGCATCCCTGCAAGCTCCTTGTTTGCTTTTTCTATGGCATCACTTACCTTTCCAATCATATTTTTCTGTTCGAATATGATTTGAATAGAAGGCCATATTTCATTCATGGAATCAATAATTCTAGTCCAAATAATCTCTTTTGCCTGGCCAATGGTCTGACCAATGGAAGCTTCACTTTATTCTTTTATCAATTTTTCAATATGCTTTTGAGCTCTCTGTATTTCAATTTCATGTGCATTCTGAGACCTTTTCTTCAGATCCTTTACGGTATTAATTTCCGCTTCTAACTTTTTGATCTCCTGTGATTGTATAGTCATATTTTCCATGGCTTTGGCCAACTCTTATTCACCACGTGATTTTCCTGTAGTTGTTGGTGTAGTTGTAGGGACGATTGCAATAGGAATAATATCCAATGGGATGATGGCCAATTCTGTTGCTTTTTATTTTTTCACTTTTTCATTTTTCAATATACCCTCTTTTCTTTTCTTTTTTATTTCTTTTTGGAATTCATTTGAATGTTGAAAATCATTCTCAATATGAAATTGCAACTTATGAAATACTCAATCACCTTGAGATCCTATAATTTATAAGACTCTAACAGTGGCTCCAGCTGGGGATGGCACTTCTCCAAATCAAGTGTCAAGAACCTAAGACTAATAGCCTTGAATGCTCCATTTTCTGCAAAATATTCATCTAATTTCTTTTTCCATTTTATGTCAGCTCATCAATCCAGGCTTAGGGTCTTCTCCATGGGCTTCAACCTTTGTTAATGAATTATTCAAATCATAAGCTATAAAGTTGTGGTATTTACAATGATGAAATACAAACATGTATTCTCAAGAGAAATAATGTTTCAGCATCCTGCCATTGACAGGACCTCCAGGTATCTTCGTTCCATCCAACTCTTTCAGGAAATAAGCATTGCTTCCTCTTAAAGAATCAATGATGTATGGCCCTTGCCAAATATTGTCAATTTTACATGTTTATCTTTGTCTTCTCTTTTGGAATCCCAATTCAAAACTTTGTCTCCTAAATTAAAGTCATCAACCTTTGTTATTTTATCAAAAATCTTCTTGATATTTTATTGAATTACTTGACTTCTATTATAAACTTCCTCTCTGGACTGTTGCAACTGAATAGTTTGATTGATCCTTCTATGTATATCATTTGGTTCAGCTTGTATTTCCTGAATGATCTTCATAACTGGAACTCCTAAAGAAGAAGGAAAAAATGCATCCATGCCATAGATCAATTGGTATGGAGACATGCCAATTGATTTTTTAGTAGTAAGTCTCTCAACCCAAAGTGCATTGATCAACTTGTTATGCCATGATTTCCTGTTATCTTACAAGAGATTTTTTATGATATTCACCAAAATTTTGTTTGAAGATTCAGCTAATCCATTACCCTGAGGGTAATAGGTTTCTGAATGCCCCAAATTTATATGATAACTATGAAAAAAATAAACCATTTTCTTGGACTTGAAGGCAGCAGCATTATCAGTGATGATTTTTCCAGGACAACCAAATATAGAAATGATATTGGTGTCAAGAATTTAATAATGACGAAATAGATGGCATTTTACGGTGAAAGCTATCATTTGGTAAAGTAATGTGGTAGTAAGAATCCATTTATGTACGTGGAGAAGTTAGAGTTAATCTCACCAATGAAATCTAATCCCCATTGTTGAAAGGACTCTCAACGAAGCTAGGCTTTGGGGAAAAGGGAAACAATTTTCTCTTTCCTTCAAAAATTGGCAGCTGGCGATAATGAGTTACCATCTTGTGGATGTCAAGAAAAAGGGTAGGTGGTAGAAACCGGTTCTGTCAAATACCTTCATCAATGGTTTTCCAATCGCTTATAGCCACCACAGTCACCTCCATGGAATTCCTGCATAACTTTACTTGCATCATCTTTTAGCAAACATTTGAGTAAAATTTTTCCAACACCTTTCCAATACAAAACATTTTCTAGAATGCAGAATTTGATAGCTTTCAACTTTATAAATCTTGCTTTAGTTTTGGACAAACCAAGAGTAGCATTAAAATTAAACAAAACATATAAGATATCTGCATACTAGGGAGAATTTAGGAATTCTTCACCAATTTGTGGAGTCTTCAGACCTCTTGATCATCCAATGAATGAACCGTGTTGATGTCCAATGCATGAAAATTAGATTCAGGCATAAATTTGGCTAATCCTTGCCCTTTAGTTAATTTGGTAGGTTTGATTTCTACATCATATTCCAAAATAACAGCAATCCATTTGCCTCTTTTTCCATCAGGACCATTCTGTGTTAAAATGTCTTTGACCATTGCATTGGGCACATAAGCAATAATATGTGAATGTATAATGTAAAATTTGAAACCCTTTAATGCTTTGACAAAAGAAAAAGCCTATTTTTCCATGATTTTGTATTGCAAAGATACATCTCTCAATGCTTTGCTAAAAAATGCTATCGGTTGTACATGTCCTTCACTATTTTTTGTAATAAAATAGTAGAAAGAGTATGTTCAGATGCAAAAGAAAAAACTATGAAATATTTCGTAAAATTCTGTTTGATTAGGACGGGAGCTTTTGTTAATGCTTGCTTAACTAGATCAAAAGATTGTTTAGCTTCAATGTTCCATTTAATTTCTGAATCTTTTTTAAGCATGTTGGTTATATTTCTTAAAACTTATGCAAGATTGGGAATAAATCTTCTTAAAATTTTGATTTTACCAATGAAAGGTTGAATTTCTTTGAGATTCCTGGGATGACTGATTTTGAGTATACCATCAATCCTACTAGGATCAATTCTAATTCCATCTTGAGAAATAATGTGACCCAACAACTTTCCTTCTTCAATACCAAACAATGTTTTCTTGTGATTTAAGGAAAACTCTTTTTAGATGTGCTAAGTGTTCTTCCTCAGTTTTTGAATATACGGTAATGTCATCAATATAGATCACAATAAAATGGCCAATTTCATCTACAAAAGCAATGTCCATGGCCCTTTGAAAAGTAGCACCAGTATTCATTAATCCAAAGGAAATTTTCACATACATAAAAGTCCCCTAAGGAGTATTAAAGTTTGTTTTTTCTTGATCATCAGGATGCACTAAAACTTGATTATAACCTGAAAATCCATTTAACAAAGAAATCCTACTAGAACCTACTACCCTCTGCAATATGTGGTCCATTTTTGGTAAAGGGTAGTTGTCCTTAAGAGACACTTTGTTCAAATTCCTAAACTCTATGCAAAGTCTGATTTCACCCGTTTTCTTTCTTGTAGGAACAATGTTGGATACCCATTTAGAATATCTGAGTGGAAGTATGATATTGGATTCATACATTTTCTTTATTTCTTTCTCAACCAAAGGCATTAAGACAGAATTTATCCTACGCAGTTTTTGTTTGAAAGGTTTTTTATCCTCCTTGATTGGAATTTTGTGTTGTATGATGCTAGTATCATAAGTTTTTATGTCCTCATAGCTCCAAGAAAATACATCTATGAATTCCTTAAACAGAGATATATACCTTGTTTTTGTAATTATAGGCAGTGATTTTGATAATTTTATGATTTGGGGATTTTTTTCATTGCCTATGTTACATTCTTCGATATTTTCCCCTGTTGGTTACATTTTGGTTTTCTTTGCTAAATCATTAAAGTCAAATAGTTCTTCTAAAGGGACCAACCCTCTAGGCAGGATATTGTCCTTGAGTTGAAGTACCTCGAATTCCTCTTTTTCTGGGTCTTTATGTATTTATGTTTTATGTATAGTTTTATTTGCTGAAATATTTACATTAGAAACAACAAATTATTTCTCTACACTAATTTGTACATCAGAATGAATGCCTTCTTCACAATCTAGGTTGATATTATTATCCTTCAATTCATCCATTGATTGTAAGAAACTTCCAATTTGTTTTTCACTACCAAATACTTGCAATTATCTCATGTTATCAAGCACAGATGGATGATGTTTAACCTCTATTATGTATTGTCTATTTCGGTGAGACAATTGACATGTGCTTACTGAAAAGGCTAAACTGTTTGCTAGGAAAATTTGATTTCTGGGGATAACTACTAAATCATATTCATCAAATGTTCTTAAGAAATCTAGTACAACATTTCTGTATGCTCTCAACCTAGGATTTTTTGCAGCATATTTTCCTTTTATTTGTTTTATGACTAATTCAGAATCACCATGGACAGAAATCCTCTTAGCTCCCAGTCTGTTCAACAATTGTAATCTTAAGAGTAATGCTTCATATTCTGCTATATTGTTGGTGCATTGAAAATTTAGCTTTTATGAGTGACCTTGTGCACAATTGTTCCTTGCATTATACACCCAAATACCTGCTCTCGAACTTGCTTTGCAACATGAGCCATCAAAACTCATATTCCACAGAGGTTCATCTTCAGGATCTTGTTGTACTATTTGTATTTGGTTGTCATGTTTTTATTTAAGATCATTTTCTACATG
Organism: Pinus albicaulis; assembly: GCA_034641835.2. Taxonomy (NCBI): domain Eukaryota; kingdom Viridiplantae; phylum Streptophyta; class Pinopsida; order Pinales; family Pinaceae; genus Pinus; species Pinus albicaulis. Next base: position 279,558,857 of record CM076578.1, on the reverse strand, counting down.
GGTAACCTGTGAATTAATGCCTCTATCATTATAAATAATGAAGGATTCAAGGTCAGTATGGACAGAGTGCAAAGGGTGATTGTGTGGTTTTTCTTGACTATTCACCATGTACTTCATTAAGGTTTCCCTATACAGTCTTCTTGGTTGATGAAACACCGGTATTGTAGCATAAGTCAAGTCCATTTGAAGGGTCCCTTGTAACTTTGCTCCCCATGAGCATGCTAGAAGCATTCTATACTTAAGAGGATGTCAGCTACTACTATAACCACCACTAGAATTTTTGCTGGTATCTGAGCTAAAGTGATAAAAAGATCTTTGATAAGACCTAGATATCTAACTTTGCTAGAATTAAATGAGTACAAATCTTTGTAAGGTCTAGTAATTTCAAGACCAATATTCTCCATGACAGCCTTTGGCATAAGATTATGTGATGCACCTGAATCCAACATGGCATTATGGATAATTTTGTCATGAACATTAAGACTGACATAAAATGGAGGGACACCTCCTTCTTGGGGTTTACCATCAACTTCTAGCCCAAAAAAAAGTTCAGGATGATCATCATTTATATTAACGGTATCAATAATTTCCTCTATGTTTAGTACTTTTACGACCTGAGATCTATACACATTCTTGTTTATCAATTCAGTGAGAGGAATAGATATTTTCACTTTAGCAAGTTCATTCTCAAAGTTGAATGATGTTTGAGCTTTAAGCAGATTTGAAAAATCAGTTCTTTCAGCCACTACTTTTTGGGTAATTTCAGTTTGTTTGCTTGTATTAGGAATATCAGGTTGAGCAATTTTGGTAGGGGTATCAACTATTCTCCTAGTGATGTTTTTAGTGTTCTTATTTTCTAAATTTTTCATTGTTTGCTTTGAATTTTCTGTTGTTTTGTTGAGATCAGTTTTAGAGACTTTTTTGACAATATTTTCTGAATTCTTTTTATTGGAATTGTCAAATTTTTTCTTGCTTCTAAAGTTATATTTTTTTTGAACCTCCACGAGAGCATTCTCAAATTTTTGTTTATAATTATCATATTCTTCAGATTCTAACTCTGTCTGGGTTAATGAAAATAATTCTTATTCTTCTTGGGAGAGAAAAATAGTCATCTTCATTAATTCCCATCAAATTTATCTGATTTCCTTCTACTTATTCAACTACTCCTTCACCCTCATCAGCATAATTCTCTGGGAATGTAGGCCTAATCTACTGATCAGGACCTTTTTTCCCTCTCTATCTTATTTGAGGAGGGTTTCTTCTAGGATTTTTAGTTATGTTTTGAGGAGTTGGTTGATTTTCTTTGGGAACAATTCTCTCCTTTAGATTAATTCTTTCCATCATTCTCTCCATAGTCCTAACCAATGAGTGAAATTTAGCATCAGATGTGGAAGTTGAAGGTTCCTCTCTTATGGTAACTCTTCTTTAAATTCTCATTCTATCACTTGTTGCTAACAGTTTGGCTTCTACACTCACTTCATCTCTCTGCATTTCCTCTAACGTGGTTGAGTTTCTTTCCCTTAACTGATCAGACATTTCTGGTTCAAAACCATCTGGGAATTTAACCAAGGCTAAACCCTATGATGGTTTTATATGAGCATGTATTGCATTATATAAACTATTGAAATTTGTGTAGTTGTCCTGAACGCTTTCAACTGGGGCCCTTCTAATATTTTCATATTTAGATAAGATTTGAAGAGGGTTCTTTTGGACTTTCCACCTATTTAGGAATGTTTTATTGAAAGGCTTGGATGTCATTGATATTTTTTGTAGGTAAAGCTTTGAACCATTTTATAACTTCTCCACTAAGACTCTAAGCAAACATCCTTAATTTAACACTTTCTTCATCTACCTCTTGAAGGTCAAAACAGTCATTCATTTTGTCAGCATGCTTTTGGGAAATTACAAGACCAGTTCCATCATATAATGTAATTTTAGATTGGAAATCCTGTGGCATAGGTACCAATGGTGCTAGCAACACCAATGGGGCATATCTGGCTTCCATGATTGGTGGAGGTGGTGGAGGAAGGTGGATAGTGGATGAAGAAGAATGGATGGTAGGAGAAGATGTATGTGTGGAGGTTTGAGTTCTCTTATGATGAAGAATAAAAGAAGTGGTGGGGATTGTGGAAGTAGTAGGTCTAGCTGACTTAATATTGGTAGACTAAGAAGTAAAATAAGAAGTTTCTATAGTCAATGTAGTTAATTCTACAGATTTTTGAAGGTAAGAATCATCAACATTGGAAGTAAATTGTGTTACCAAATCTTAGAGAGTGTCAAAATCCTAGAGAAGCTGAATATCAGATTGAATTTGTGAGTAAGCTTCTCTTAATGGAATTTGTTACAGAATAGATGGATAAAATATTGTTTGGTCATTCCAATTCTCAGACTTAGTCCTGAATAAACCTTCTTCAAAATGTAAATCAAATTGAATGTCGTGTAAAGTGACAAAGTTTTTAGGGAGGGATTTTTCTCTATGGAGAAACTTGCTACTTGTTTGGCTTTCAGTTCTAGGAGTTTTTCTTAAAACATTCTCAGGATCGTCCACAATAGGAGGAGAATTTGGATTAGGATGGGATCTAGTCAAGATTATTTTAGGAGCCGGAATTTATATTAGAAGCACAGAAACTGATTATTTTCAAAAACTAAAAGAAACCAATCTTAGAAAATACTTCTATCATACAATGATTTTAACCGGGGTTTCTGAATTCAAATGAAAAGACAATTTTTTCAGTTTATGTCCCTAGTATGGTCACCACTATGTTATCATTCTATAATTTTAAGATTGGCAAGAATAATCATAAAATGAAAAAATCAAAACCACTTTGGAGCCTAGGATCTAGCCCCCTAGACTCAGAGAGGGATCTATCTTTAAGATTTAGCTTTGTTTTATGATTTGTGATATTAGGCTAGTTATACTGATTGTGAGGTTGATTTTTGATTGATTGTTTGGTTGAATTAGGAAATTTTCTTAAACTAATTCCATTGGGCTATGGAGTCATAACAGGTTGGGTTGTTGCATCAAATTTTTAGGAGCATTTGCAAGGAAAGCTAAATAATTAAGTATTTCTTAACTAGACTTCAGAAAAAAAAAAAAAAAACACTTATATTGTAAACACAACCAGAATTAAGGTGCTCTATGTGGAAAATATTATTCTTCATATTTATGTTTTACAATTATAATTCAATGATGCACTGAAAGAAATAACAATGAAAAACATTAAACACAACAAAGAAATAACATCACCAGATAAACATAGCTCATGAATCTTACAAAAGGTATTTTTATTATTGATACTCCAGCTCCAAAAATACAATGCTCCAAATATAAAAAAAATTACAATCTAGGGTCCAACCCACTGATACTAATAAAAATGAAATATTTAACTAACTCTAGAGTGATTGTTGTATCTACACGGGCAATCTGTTTATTAATTAAAATATGAGTAGTGTGACCGCACAGTGGACACGATGGACTAATTATAACATCTGGCCTTATTCTTCAGAAGACCGTTGTTGCTTTCTTTAATCTATTGTTGTGCTGGCAGATTTTGATGATTTGATGTTGATATGTTGAGTTGATTTATTTGTTTATGCGTCGATTATCACCCTTCTTGGTAATCACACAATTTCTCCCACTGTTGTTCATTTGGGATTTTGATCCTGATTAGTTTCCTGTAAATCTCATCGGTCTCTGTGAATTTCATGAAAGTTGGCCTTAACACAAAAATTTGTTTGATTTCATGCTATATGAATAAATCGTTATCCATGGCTTCTAGGAAAGCTCTTCCTGTCATTAATCCTTTTATCCCTACAAACTTGGTTGTGTCTTTGGCAATCTCTTTCAGCTTCTTGACATAATCTTGCTTGGGCATAAGCTTATCATTGATCACAGATAATGATGGTAACCCTATTTTGGTCAGTGGCTCAATTCTGTTAAAGAATCTACTGACACCAATTTCTAAGTTGTGGCACTTTTCTTCTAACTGTGTGACCAAACTCTTTTTGCTGAGCACCTTCTTAACTTGTAGAATGGTTGTTGTTTTGTCCTGCACTCCTATTGCTTCCAATTCAAACATGTTCTCAGAATTCAAAAATATTATAATATTTTTTGTTGTCTCAATCATCCCTGCAAGGTCCTTGTTTTCTTTTTATATTGCATCACTTACCTGTCCAATCAGATCTTTCTTTTCAAATATGATTTGAATAGAAGGCATATTTCATTCATGGAATCAAAAATTCTTGTCCAAATAATCTCTTTTGCCTAGCGAATGGCCTGACCAATGGAAGCTTCACTTTCTGCTTTTAGCAGTTTTTCAATCTGCTTTTGAGCTCCTTGTATTTCAATTTCATGTGCATTATCAGACCTTTTCTTTAGATCCTTAATGGTATTAATTTATGCTTCTAACTTTTTGATCTCCTGTGATTGTATAGTCATATTTTCCATGGCTTTGGCCAGTTGTTCTGCTCCAAATGATGTTCTTGTAGTTTTTGGTGTAGCTCTAGGGATGACTACAATAGGAACAACATCCAATGGGATGATGGCCAATTCTGGTGCTTTTTCTTTTTTCTCTTTTTTCTTTTTCAATATACCCTCTTTTCTTTTCTTTTTATTTATTTATTTTTGGAAATCATTTGAATATTGAAAATAATTCTCAATATGAAATTGCAACTTATGAAATACTCAATCACCTTGATATCCTATAATTTATAGGACTCTAACAGTGGCTCCAGCTGGGGATGGCACTTATCCAAATGAATTGTCAAGAACCCAAGACCATTAGCCTTGAATGCTCCATTTGCTGTAAGATCTTCATCTGATTTATTTTTCTGTTTTATGTCAGCACATCACTCCAGGCTTAGGGCCTTCTCCACAAGCTTCAACCTTTGTTAATTAATTATTCAAATCATAAGCTATAAAACTGTGGTATTTACAATTATGAAAGACGAACCTGTATTCTCAAGAGAAATAATGTTTCAGCATCCTGCCATTGACAGGACCTCCAGGTATCTCTATTCCATCCAACTCTTTCAGGATATAAGCATTTTTTCCTCTGAGAGCATCAATGATGTATGGCCCTTACCATATATTATCAAATTTTCCATGTTTACCTTTTTCTTCTCTTCTGGAATCCCATTTCAAAACTTTGTCTCCTAAATTAAAATCATCAACCTTTGTTCTTTTATCAAAAATCTTCTTGATATTTTCTTGAATTACTTGACTTCTGTTATAAACTTCCTCTCTAGACTACTACAACTGAATAGGTTGATTGATCCTTCTTTGTATATAATTTGGTTTAGCTTGTATTTCCTGAATGATCTTCATGACTGGAACTCCTAAAGAGGAAGGAAAAATTGCATACATGCCATAGACCAATTGGTATGGAGACATGCCAATTGATTTTTTGGTAGTAAGTCTATCAACCCAAAGTGCATTGATCAACTTGTTATGCCATGATTTCTTGTTATCTTCCAAGATATTTTTGATGATATTCACCAAACTTTTGTTTTAAGATTCAGCCAATCCATTACCCTAAGGGTAATAGGTTGTTGAATGCCCCAAAGTTATATGATACCTATGACAAAAATCAACCATTTTCTTGGACTTGAATGTTGCAGCATTATTAGTGATTATTTTTCTAATACAACCAAATATAGAAAGGATATTGGTTTCAAGGAATTTAATAATGACAGAATCAATGGCATTTCTAGAAGGAGTACCTTCTATCGATTTGGTAAATTAATATGTGGTAGTAAGAATCCATTTATGCTGGGAAGAGGATGGGGGATGAATTTCACCAATGAAATATAATCCCCATTGTTGGAAAGGACTCTCAACATAAATAGTCTTTAAGGGAAAGGGCAACAATTTTCTCTTTCCTTGAAAATTTGGCATTTGTGAGAGGCAGTTACCATCTTGTGGATGTCACGAAAAAGGGTAGGCCAGTAGAAACCATATCTAAGAATCTTATTGGCAGTGGTTTTCCAATAAATTTGGCCTCCACAGTCACCTCCATGGAATTCGTGCATAAATTTATCTGTATCATCTTTTAGCAAACATTTGAGTAAAATACCTCCAACATCTTTCCAATACAAAACATTTTCTAGAATGCAGAATTTGTGGAAATTATATACAATATGCATGTATATATCCAGACTCTCTGGATCTAACAATATTTATCTTCTTGCTAAATACAGAATCCTTCCACTATAATTCTTGCGGAAATTTAATCAACAATTGCAAAACACATGAAGAAATAAAAACACACATAACACAGTTGTTTAATGGGAAAGCCTGAAGCTGAAAACCCCAACTATCATATTATGTATCATGGAGATCATGTAACAATATCATACAAAGCTTAGTACATCAAGCTCTCAATACAATACAATCATCACACACTAATCAAGAACAATCTTGCAAATCCATGCACCGATCTCTTCCCTCCTGCTAGCCTGCCTCCACTACGCAATCCCTATTGATTACAAATACCAATTCGATGCAATACCACTCTCCTTGAATGTGTGACTATCATTGGAAACTCCAATGTATATGTAGATGCAATTCATGCATCACTAGTAGTCACAACGGATAGTCCATCTTGCCCTTTCACCTATCTCTCCACTGGGTCTCCACTGGATCTGACATGCACTGTATTTAATTGTTGTATTGCTCAATTGATTAATGATTTATTATTTTTGAATTAATTAACTAATTAATTCACTCCACTCTCACTAGTGTATCATTCAGTTAGACTAGGTACAACTTGCTCAACTGAGTTTAACTGAGTTTAACTGAATACAACTCCATGAACTACTCTTCCAACTCTGTCATAACTTTTCCACTTCAGTTCTAACTGAGTCCTCCATGCATGAACCACCAGTAAACCCTAGGAATTGCGTAATTCCTTCAGCCCACTGATTTTCCAAATCTATATACTGAAAATAAAGTGCTCCAAGGGAATAAGTTGATGTTTGTTGTCGGATTATTATTAAGAGTTAATAATAATCGACATGCGCCTATTTTTAGATTTATGATCTATAAATAGACTTCGCCCAATATTCTAAAAATAGAATTTTATCTATTTTTCCAACTTGATCAACCATCTACAAATAGCATCCTGTAACTTATAAAATATGCTCACCATGTCTAAAAATAGACATACACTTAAAAATAGCCTGTGTGGGCCCCACCTAGTTTAGTTTTTAGAGGTGATTGTTACCACACAAGATCAAGATCAATGCTTGAGATACTCCTTCATATTTTTATTATTGCAATGTTAACTTACTCCTCTCGGTAAAGAAAGTTGTCTTTATTAAAACATGCAACTCCATGCATCTGCTCTGCAACTCTTGCTACAACACTTCCGAAACTAAAAGGCTCCAAACAACTCAATCAGTCTAATGCATATATCATCAAATTCTTCGACTTCTGCTGGTAACAACTGCACATGTCTTCAGGAACCACTGCGTTATTGAACTCTGCACCCATGCACTTTGCACTTGCTGTCAACTCTGAACCGCGCTCCAATATTCAACATTGTCACTTTGATCTGCCTGCATCAATCCAACTGATCATGCTACTGCTGCTCTGTGGGCACCTCATAGCCAGGTTCAATTGCGAATCCATCAATGAATCATCGATATCTCTTGGGATTACTCATGCATTACTTCCTGTCACATTCCTGGGCTGGCCTCCCTCTTGCCCATACGGCATGACCTACATGGTGGTTTCTCACTCGCATTCACTCATCTTGTGAACACTCCACATCTAGGGTTCACTCTTACACACATATGAGTCTGTCCCCTCTCCATTCAATTGCATGGCTTTCCACACTTCCCAATAGGTGGGAAATGATAAATCCCATCTGCTTCAAATCTATAAAAGATTCTTACGCATCTCCGATTGTGGCTGCTCCATTAGGGGCTGGCTATAGGGGCATGTTCGGGCTCCCTCTCTCAACCACCAAGTCTGTCTCTTCCTTTGCTCTCTGTCTTAGCAGGACCCTCGCCTCGGTCTGTATGAATTCTTGGTTCGCGCACATTGTAATTTTCCTGCCGTCGCAAAATTTTCTAACAAAAGAGTTGATTTTAAATCGACAATATCTCCCTCATCCGGGCTCCAATTCGACCGATTGTTTTTTTCAATTTGGGTATTTTTTCGCAAGGAATCCAAATATTCTATTTGTTTCTGAAAATATTTCACCAAAATTTTCAGATATTCTCTGCAAACACCCGCACCCAAAAATTCCTTCTCTCATTCCATGTAGAAAATTATATAACACAGCTTCGATACCATGTAGAAATTATATCCAATATGAATGTATATATCCAGAATCTTCTGATCTAACAATATTTATCTTCTTTCTAAATACAGAATCCTTCCACTATAATTCTTGCGGAAATTTTATCAACAATTGCAAAACACATGAAGCAATAAAAACACACATAACACAGTTGTTTAACGGGAAAGCCTAAAGCTGAAAACCCCAACTATCATATTATGTATCATGGAGATCATGCAAAAATCTCATACAAATCTTAGTACATCAAGCTCTCAGTACAATACAATCGTCACACACTAATCAAGAACAATCTTGCAAATCCATGCACCGATCTCTGCCCTCCTGCTAGCCTGCCTCCACTGCGCAATCCCTACTGATTACAAAGACCAATTCGATGCAATCCCACTCTCCTTGACTGTGTGATTATCATTGGAAACTCCAATGTATATGTAGATGCAATTCATGCATCACTAGTAGTCACAACGGATAGTCCATCTTTCCCTTTCACCTCTCTCCACTGGGTCTCCACTGGATCTGACGTGCATTGTAGTTAACTGTTGTATTGTTCAATTGATTAATGAGTTATTATTTGTGAATTAATTAACTAATTAATTCACTCCACTCTCAATAGTGTATCATTCAGTTAGATTAGATACAACTAGCTCAACTGAGTTTAACTGATTTTAACTGAATACAACTCCATGAACTACTCTTCCAACTCTGTCATAACTTTGCCACTTCAGTTCTAACTGAGTCCTCCATGCATGAACCACCAGTAAACCCTAGGAATTGCGTAATTCCTTCAGCCCACTGATTTTCTAAATCTATTCACTAAAATAAAGTGCTCCAAGAGAATAATTTGTTGTTTATTGTCGGATTATTATTAAGAGCTAATAATAACTGACATGCATCTATTTTTAGATCAGCGATCTATAAATAGACCTCGCTCAATCTTCTAAAAATAGAATTTCATCTATTTTTCACATTTGACCAACCATCTACAAATATCATCCTGCAACTTATAGAATATTCTCACCATGTCTAAAAATAGACATACACCTAAAAATAGCCTGTGTGGGCCCCACCTAGTTTAGGTGATTATTTTCCAACTAGGATCAAGGATGATGTTTCAAGATGCCTCCTTCACTGTTTATTGTTGCACTCTTCAAAATAATTTGACAACTTTCAAATTTATAAATATTTCTTTAGTTTTGGACAAACCAGGAGGAGCATTCAAACTAAACAAAACTTACAAAATATCTCCATACCAGGGAGAATTTAGGAATTCTTCACCAATTTTTGGAGTCGTCAGTTCCTCTTGATCATTCAATGAATGAACCATGTTGATTTATAATGCATGAAAATTTTATTCAGCCATCAATTTGGCTAATCCTTATCCGTTAATTATTTTGGTAGGTTTGATTTCCACATCATATTCCAAAATAACAGCAATCCGTTTGCCTCTTTTTCTGTCAAGACCATTCTGTGTTAAAATGTATTTGACTACTGCATTGGGCACATAAACAATAATATGTGAATGTATAATGTAAACTTTGAAGCTCTTTAATGCTTTAACCAAATAAAAATCATGTTTTTCCATGATGTTGTATTTCAAGGATGCATCTCTCAATGCTTTGCTAAAAAATGCTATTGATTGTTCATATCCTTCATTTTTTTCTGTAATAAAATAGCAGCAATAGTATGTTCAGATGAAAAAGAAAAAACTATGAAACCTTTGGTAAAATCCGCGCTGATTAGGACTCGAGATTTTGTTAATGCTTGCTTGACTAGATCAAAATATTGTTTTGCTTCAATTTTCCATTTAATTTTTGAATCTGTTTTAAGCATGTTGGTTATATTTCTTAAAATTCCTGCAATATTGGAAATAAATCTTCTTAAAATTTTGATTTTACCAGTGAAATATTGAAGTTCTTTGAGATTCCTAGGATGACTGATTTTGAGTATACCATTAATCTTGCTAGGATCAATTCTAATTCCATCTTGAGAAATAATGTGACCCGGCAGCTTTCCTTCTTCAAGCCTAAATAATGTTTTATTGGGATTTAAGGAAATTCCAAACCTCTTAGATTTTTCAAAAAATCTTCTTAGATGTGCTAAGTGTTCTTCATCGGTTTTTGAATATACAGCAATGTCACCAAGATAGATCACAATAAAATGGCAAATTTCATCTGCAAAAGCAATGTCCATGGCCCTTTGAAAAGTATCACCAACATTCATTAATCCAAAGGACATTTTCACATACATAAAAGTCCCCTAAGGAGTAGTAAAGGTTGTTTTGTCTTGATTATCAGGATGCACTAAAAATTGATTATAACCTTAAAATCTATCTAACAAAGAAATCCTACTGGAACCTACTACCTTCTGTAATATGTGGTCCATTTTTGGTAAAGGGTAGTTTTCCTTAAGGGACACTTTGTTCAGATTCCTAAAGTCAATGCAAAGTCTGATTTCACTTGTTTTCTTTCTTTCAGGCACAATTTTGGATACCCATTTAGAATATCTGACTATAACTATGATTTTGGATTCATACATTTTCTTGATTTCTTTCTCAACCATAGGCATTAAGACAGGATTTATCCTACACAGTTTTTGTTTGAAAGGTTTTTGATCCTCCTTGATTGGAATTTTTTGTTGCATGATGCTAACATCATAAGTTTTTAAGTCCTCATAGCTACAAGCAAATACATCTATGAATTCCTTAAACAGATCTATATCCCTTTATTTTGTAATTACAGACAGTGATTTTGACAATTTTATGATTTTGTGGTTTTGTTCAGTGCCTATGTTACATTCTTCAATATTTGCCCTATTGGTTCCATTTTGGGTTTCTTGGCTACATCATTAAAGTCAAACAATTATTCTAAGGGGACCAACCCTCTAGGCAAAATATTGTCCTTGAGTTGAAGTACTTCAAATTCCTATTTTTCTGGGTCTTTATGTATTTCTGTTTTATGTACAGTTTTATTTGCTGAAATATTTACATCAGAAACAACAGATTGTTTTTCTACACTAATTTGTACATCAGAATTAATGTCTTCTTCACAATATAGATCTATATTACAATCCTCAAATTCTTCCTTTGATTGTAAGAAACTTTCAATTTGTTTTTCACTACCAAATACTTGCAATTATCTCATGTTATCAGGAACAGATGGATGATGTTTAACCTCTATTATGTATTGTCTATTTGTGTGAGGCAATTGACATGTGCTTGTTGAAAAGGCTAAACTGTTTGCTAGGTCATTTTTATTTCTGGGGATAACTGCTAAATCATATTCATCAAATGTTCTTAAGAAATCAAGTACAACATTTTTGTATGCTCTCAACCTAGGATGTTTTGCAGAATATTTTCCTTTTATTTGTTTTATGATTAATTTAAAATTGCCATGGACAGAAATCCTCTTAGCTCCTATTCTTTTCAAAAATTGTAATCCTAAGATTAAGGCTTCATATTCTATTATGTTGTTGGTGCAATGAAAATTTAGCTTGTATGAGTGACCTTGTGCACAATTGTTCCTTGCATTATACACCCAAATACCTGCTCCTAAACTTACTTTTCCACATGAGCCATCAAAACGCATATTCCACAGAGGTTCATCTTTAGCATCTTGTTGTATTGTTTGTATTTAGTTGTCATGTTTTTCTTTAAGATCATTTTCTGCATAGGTAACCTATGAATTAATGCCTCCATCATTATAAAGAATGAAGGAGTCAAGGTCAGTATGGATAGAGTACAGAGGGTAATTGTGTGGTTTTTCTTGACTACTCACCATGTAATTCATTTAGGTTTCCCTATACAGTCTTCTTGGTTGACGAAACACTTGTATTGTAGCATAAGTCATGTCCATTTGAAGGGTCCCTTGTAGCTTTTCTCCCCATGAGCATGATAAAATAATTCCATGCTTAGGAGGGATGTCATCTACTACTATATCCATCACTAGAAATTTTTCTGCTATCTGAGCTAAAGTGATACAAAGATCTTTTATAAGACCTAGACATCTATCTTTGCTAGAATCAAATGAGTACAAATATTTGTAAGGTCTAGTAATTTCAAGACCAAGATTCTCCATAACAGCCTTTGGCATAATATTTTGAGATGCGCCTAAATCCAACATGGCATTATGGATAATTTTTCATGAACATTAAGACTGACATAAAATGGAGGGACACCTCCTTCTTGGGGTTTACCTTTCATTTCTGGCCCAAACAAAAGTTTAGGTTGATCATCATTACAGTATCAGTAATTTCCCATATGCTTAGTACTTTTAGGACCTGAGACATATACACATTCTTATTTATCAATTCAGTGAGAGGAATAGATATTTTCAATTTAGCAAGTTCATTCTCAATGTTGAATGGTATTTGAGCTTTGAGAAGATTTGAAAAATCAGTTCTTTCAGCCACTACTTTCTGGGTAAATTCAGTTTGTTTGCTTGTACTAGGAATATCAGTTTGAGCAATTTTTGCGGGGGTATCAACTGTTCTCTTAGTGATGTTTTCAGTGTTCTTATTTTTTGAATTGTTCATTGTTTTATTTGAATTTTATGTTGTTTTGTTGAGATCAGTTTCAAAGAATTTTTTGACAGTATTTTCTGAATTCTTTTTATTGGAATTGTCAAAGTTTTTCTTTCTTCTAAGGTTATATTGCCTGTGAACCTCCAGGATAGCATTCTCAAATCCTTGTTTATAATCATTAGATTCTTCAGATTCTAACTCTGTCTAGGTTAATGAAAATAATTCTTGTTCTTCTTGGGTGAGAAAAACAGAGTCATCTTCATTAATTCCCATCAAATTTATCTGATTTTCTTCTACTTATTCAACTACTCCTTCATCCTCATCAGCATAATTCTCTTGGAATGGAGGCCTAATCTGTTGATCAAGACCTCTTTTCTCTCTCTATGTAGTCTCAAGAGAGAAATGTATGGGCCGAAGAAAGCACCTCATGCTTTGTACACCAGGATTGATAGCTACTTCACTATGTTGGGATTCACCAAGATTGAAACAGATGGGGGCCTTTACCATATTGTGGTAGAAGGTAAACTTGTTATTATTTTACTTTATGTAGATGATTTGATACTTAAAGGTGATGAGCAGCTTATCAAGTCTTCCAAAGAGGATCTTGCAAGAGAATTTGAGATGAAGGACATGGGGTTCTTGAAATACTTCCTTGGATTGGAAATTTGGTAGAGAGATGGGGAGCTATTTGTATCTCAAGGCAAGTATCCCAACAATATTATCAATAAGTTCCACATGGAGGGCAGCAAAACCATGGAGACTTCTCTAGCAGGAAACTAGAGGAAGGAGGATGCTACTTCAGGCGAAGTATTATATGATAATATCTATAGGAAAATTGTGGGTTCACTCATGTATTTGGTGACCACGTGACCATACATATGCTATGTGGTTGACCAACTTAGTCAAGTTATGGTTAAGCCTACCAAGATCTTTTGGAAGGCAGGAAAGAAAATGTTGAGATACCTCAGAGGAACAATGTAGTGTCGGTTATGATACAGATAGAAAAAGGGAGAGAAGCTTCAAGGATTCATAGATGCAGATTGGGCAGGGATTTCATCCAACAGGAAGAGCACATCAGGGGGCATCTTCAGCATTGGATCAACAGTAGTTTCTTGGTACATCAAGAAACAGAGGTTAGTTGCACTTGGTTCAGCAGAGGCAAAGTACATGGCGGCCCATCAGGCAGCATCTAAGGCCATGTGGATGAGGAAGATACTTGTTGGTTGTTTTGGTCGACAGATGGATCTGGCGATTTATTGTGATAACCAAAGTTGCATCAAAATCTCGGAAAATCTAGATTTTCATGGTAGGTCCAAGCATATTGATATCTAGTATCACCATCTCAAAGATTGTGTGCAGAGGTAGTTATATCATTAGATTACATTCCCACGGAGAAACAGGATGCAGATTTCTTAATGAAGGTATTATCAAGAGGAAAATTCAAGTTACACAGAGGCAGGATTATGTAGCAGACAATCCATTTCTTATTGAGAGGGAGTGTTGAAATGGAACCAAGAAATGGATTCTAATTTAATTTTCCCTTAATTAAATTAGAATGAAACTGTAATTCCACATCACATGACAGCTTCTACAAGTTAATTGATTTGGGAAGACTTAGTTAGCTTAGTCAATTTGATTTTGGGGTCAAACTAGAGGCATGTAGAGTTCACTGTAAGTTTTAGGGGGTCGAGTTGCAGTTTATTGTGAGTTGTAATTAGTTAACTCAATTATTTGTGTTAAAATCATTTTAACTAGTTCTAACTGATAGATGAGATAGTGAGAGGTCCAGTGAATTAAATCCGACTTAATTCACATGCAATGATCAATCAGATAATTGATAAGTCGCCATAAATAGTTGTTGCAGGGCAGTTCTAAGAGAGGCCCAGTTGAGATTGGAGTTAAAGGGAAGTAGACTATCAGTTTTATAATTAGAAAATTGTGCAAGGCATGCATGAGGTCATCATGGTGCCTTGGATGTATTGTGAAATCAATTAGTTATAATTTCCTATTTAATATGGGTTGATTTATCTTAGGAATGTGTGAGCAAGGCTGGTCAGACAGAGGCAATGAAGTGGTTAAATATCGGACCATACTTCCTTAGATCAGAGTGAGACAGCCATAGATAGTGCAGAGAACTCTCAAGCTTGATAGAAGCACTGTATTGTTTCATGAGGCTTTCCCAAGATAAATCTTTGTGTTGTGTGATTGATGTTCTTTCTCTTTCTTGTTCATGTGATTGTGCGATCGTAATTGGTTTCTACAATTTGTAGAATAGATTCATGTATTTTGTTTTAGCATATTACAAGATCATTTGAATCTATGTGGATTTTCTATAGTGGACTATCATCTCACGGCAGATTCAGGAATAGGATATATGTGTTAGGCAACAGTAAGCTCAAGAAGCTTATCTTGAGGGAATTTCATGCTAAGTCATATTCAGGTCACTTGGGATATCATAAGACATTGACATCAATGAATAAGTTCTACTATTGGCCAAATATGAGGAAATAAGTGGCATAGTTTGTGGCTAGATGTTTGTGTTAGTATGAATATTAATTCCAAGCGTACGAAAAAAGACCAATTTAGCTGCGCATAACAAACAGCCCTAACAGTAGAAATGAATGCTAATATCTTCAGATCTGCAGTTAGGTGATCAAGAAAAATGCTGCAAAAATCTAGATCTATGCATTAGAAGACATTAAACAGTAGAAAAAACAATATTTACTCCATGCATCCAATAGACAAGACAGGAATATATCAAATGAATTTTGTATTGATGGCACCTGGGAGGAAAACACAAGAGGGTGTTCCCTGTTCTCCTCAATGGGATGGGTTCTTGTAAGTCCTCAACACTTCAAATCTAGAATTCCTCTCTCTTGATGGTGTAGAAAACCTGCATAAAAATAGAAAAATATGGCTATGATGGTGGATCAATAGCCGCACCAAAAGTTTAGATCCAGAGGCGCAAAAGGTGATAAATGAATTGGAAAACCTTCTATTTATAACAAAATATTGAGTTAGTCTAGATATTGGTGTATAATTAAAAATATTATTAACCAAATCAAGATCCAACTTTTTTATGGAATATTTTAATATATTTGTTGGAGGAAAAGGAATTTGACTTGGGTCAAATCCCTTTATTTCAGGAATAACAAATAAATAAATGATTTATTTATCATTTTAAGGATGTGGTTGAGTAATAATCAAATAAATAATGATTTATTTAATTATTTAAGGGTGAATTAGTCATATTTAACAAAGAATATTATTTAAATAAGATTTAAACAATTATTCTTAGAAAATAATAAGATAAATAATGATTTATCTAATTAATTTCCTTGTTTTGGGTTAAATATAACCAGAAATATTAATTAAACTATTGTTTAACTAATTATTCCTTGAGGAAAATAAAACAAATGTATATTTATTTAATATTTCCTCGTGGGGTTTCCTGTTTAGACCATAAACAACTTAATAAAGGTGGTTTACTAAGTTATTTTCATAGTGAAATCAATTTTACTTGGGGTAAAATTGGTCTTACATGGTGTACTTGGGTCCATCTAATGAAAATAGGTTTGATGACCAAAAAATGATGTAACAGTTTGGATTATCAATAGGTAAAAGTAGAGTGTAAGCATCTAGGTGGATTACCACAACTGATTTTGATTCTAGAGTGGAAATGGGAGGTCATTTCCATGGATCTCATTATAGGTTTGTCGAGGACTTCTAGATAGCATGACTCTTATGGTTGTTGTTGACAGGTTGACTAAGGTAGCTCACTTCATTCCAGTGAAGTCTACGAATTCAGCTAGTGATGTAGCACATGTCTTCATCAAAGATATAGTGAGGTTGCATGGTGTTTTGAAGAATATTGTGTCAAACAGGGATTTATTGGACCAGACATGTAAGCAGAGATGAAACAAGAAATGTAGGTAATCAAGAAGAATGTAAAGGTAGCATAGGATAGGCAGAGGAGTTAAGCATATCAACACATGGTGTTTAAGGAGTTCAGGTTGGGGAACAAGTGTATTTTGACATCAATCCCAAGAAGATCTCCTTGAGTATTTTATCATGTGCCAAGTTGGCACCTTGGTATTGGGGACCTTTCGAGATCCTTGAGAGGATTGGATCACTAACCTTCTGATTTGTACTACCTCCGACAGTGAAATTCCATGATATTTTCCATGTGTCATTGCTTAAAATATATGTGAAATATGTTGATCATATTATCTATTAGTATATATTGCAGGTGGATCCAGAAGGAGAATTGCAGCTGGAACCTCAGTGCATTTTGCAGAAAAAGATGCTCATGCTCCAGAATCGAGCAATCAAGCAAGTTAAAGTGTAGTGGAAGCACTTTGGGCCCGATGAAGCTACATGGCAGATGGTTGATCAGATGTGGACTATGTATCCTTCTCTATTCACTGGTTGAATGGATATCTTTTGGTATATGTTTTTATGTTATGTTTTGGTTATGTCTATATATGCATATGTATTTAAATATCGCATCGAGCTATGTTATAAAGCTCCAATAAGCGGTATGGTGTTCATGAAATGTTGGTTATGTTTTAGCAAATGGATATGATGTAAATGTTGTATCGAACTATTAGGAAGCAAGTTGTTGTTGGTTTAGAAGTGTCATTGAACATCAAGGACAATGTTCTTATACGTGTCATTGAACATCAAGGACGGTGTTCCACCAAGGGGGAGGGTTCTTAACATCCCTGGTTAAAAATCCATGCAATAAAGTTAATAAAGGAAAAATCAAACCAAAGTCAAGGGACACGTATTCCAAGATGAATGTTGGGAAAAAACATAGTGATGGGGATCACTTGTGATTAATAAATGGATATAGAAATTGGCAAAGGAAAAGAGGCAGTAATTGGCATTTTATTTATGAAAATAATGGAAATAGGAGAAATGAAGAAATTTATACACAAATAACTTAGATATTCACCAATAAACCATGTGGTATATCCCTTATACAAGTGAATCTACTAAAAGAGAGCATTACTCATGATGTTCAAACTAGAAATAGTAAATTTTCATTAAATCACACATATTAAAGGGGCAACACGTTGGGTTTGTGGGCCTAGGCTAACCAGTAGGGTTTCCTCCTGAAGAAAACACAATTAATAATAGAATTAACAAAAGAAATAAAATAACCTGAGCATCAGTAATTTGTATTGAACTATCCACAGTTTACATAGGATTAATATGAAAAGGTTCAACCCAGTGTCAGCACTAGTGAACGAAACTAAAGATCTAAAGAAAAAACTAAACCTAGTGACCTTATTGCTAACCTAGCTCAGGCCCAAAGTCAAACTTTTATAAGAAATAAAATACGCAATAGTTCTGATACATTCCATGTGCAGATCTTATTTTGAGAAGAGACTTAAGATATCCAACAACATCTCAAGATCTCAAATCAGCGCAACAGTTAAAACATCTAAAACAAGAGTAAATATGTGTGATTTGGTTGGAGAAACTCAAGTAATGAAACTATGAATCTTGGCCTTAACACTGAACCAAATGCAAGAGTAGTAGACCAAATAGTACCGCAATGTTGACCAAAGATATGCTTTTATATGTAACAAATCATGTTGATATCGTGTTTTAGAGGACCCATGTGTTTTCTTCCATCAAAGGTTGTGCACATAAGCCAAACTTGGACTCCCTTTATAGGACCCCTTTTAGGGTTGTAGGATCTATAGAACCTTCATCAATAAAACCTAATAATAATAAGTAAACCTAACAATGCATCCAAAAGATAGATTTTTATCATAAATTAAAGATTTACCTTGTAACCCTCTAATTGTCTTAATGTAGGATGATATATTTTTGTTTTTTGTAAAAGAGGTTTGTATGAGGGTAAAATTATGGTTTGGAGGTGTCAAAAAGGGGCATTATATAGCAAAAATCTCTTCAATTTCTAACGTCAAAGTCTCCCCCATCCCTAAGGCTGTGTGTGTCCTCACACAAAATAAAATAAACTATAAATAATACTATATAATCTCTATTGGATACTCATGTACAAAAAGATACAAAACTGACCAAAATTGAAGCTCAAAACCCATAAATTCCCGATGTTGATGTTAACCCCTGCCCTACCTACATTTTGAATATCCTTCAATTTCCTTTTCAAACTCTTATTATGAACCAATAGGTATAATTTTTTCATGTGCCATCTTTGGGCCATCTTACCATGATTCGTACTCTATTCATAAATCCTATCAATTTCCTCTCAAATATTTTTATTTTAGACCTTCAATACAACATTTTCACTCTTGACATGCCTATCCAGAATCTTATATTCTTCAATTTTTTGTTTTAGCTTCTTAATATTTTAAGTCTTCTCCTTTAATTTCTTGGCCTAAATCAAATAATGCAGGGATTCATGAAAGTTAGAAGCACACTCAAATTCCTGAGTTGGTGGGTCCATAGAAGTTGTGGCATCAAACACATATGACTTTAACTTAGGAATTTTCGTTGTAGGTCTTATTTTGAACATAATAATGATCAACAATAGTAAGGTTTGAGACAAATTTATTGACATTTAAGAATTTTTCAATGGGACTAGGGTCAAAAATAGGAATTTTCTTTTCAATAAAGTATTTATAGATATATGAGACAGAGGGTTAAGGCATGGGATTTGACTCATTCTTATAATGAGGAGGGGATTCCACGGGAGGACCATCCATAGAAATAAAGTGTTCAAAGGAGTCTAGAACAATGGCACAAGCCATAGGAAAATTTGGGGGCACAATTTTTCTCTTTGTCGTACTCCTTGTTAGCCTCCATGGTGGGACAAAAAAAAAATTGATTCCCTCCCCTTCTTCAAACCCTTAGTGATAATCTCCTAGTCCTCATCTACCAAAGAATTTTCTTGTTCATTACCATCAAAATTCATAGTATCCTATTGAGTTTCCATAGAGGCTTATCCATTTTTATTACCCTTTGATACTACCTCATGTATAAAACAAGGGTTACCAAAATTATTTACTGGCACAAATTTATCTTAAGTAATTTCACTCCTCTTTAAGCCCTTAGTTATTAATATTTTTACAAGTTTGAGGTGATACATCTTGTGTTTGTCACTCACAAAGCTCCATTGGACACCCATGGCCATATGCCCCAAGATTTTACAAAGAAAATAGGGAAAATTTATGCATTCATTCGAATCAAAGTACATTAGAAACCTAATATGGTAAAGAAATGTGATTGTGTGCCGTTCTTCACAGGTAATAAATTTATGTAGGACATATTCTGCCAATTTTCTATGATATAGTGTTAAGGTATACCCTTCTTCCAATCAGGCTCTATAACATGTTCCATGCCCCCCTACTCAACTTGTTTATTTTTTAACCATTTATCCCCCTGCTATGGAAGGCCTATTTCCTAGGCCACAGACTCTTCCATCACTGCCATCACCATATTACCAATCTGAGCTATATACCCATCAAAACCTTGAGAAAATTACATAGTGAAAAAATCACCATAACCTCGGAACCACCTGAGAAATGAAAGCTAGCATGTGGCTTTAAAAATGGGCTTGCTAACGTTAAACTTGGGAGAATTGTCCAATTCTTCCAAAGACCAGGGTTCTTGCCTCATGGGCCCTAACTTCCCCTTCGAAACAATGCCAAGATCTTGATTTATCAAAACTTTGCAGCCAATTAGGGTAATGGATACAAAATTCAAGGTGAAGGATATGTAATAATAGGATCAAGATAATGTAGAAGTAATAAGTGAGTGGTATGCAACATGTGTAAAAATTATTTGAGATGAATTTAGAGAAAGGTCTTAAATGATAGCAATTCCTCACTAAGGATTGTGATTCCAAAGTTCTCTAAAATGTCAGGACATGGGGCGCACGCAAGCTAATAATAGTGCACTAGGACAATCAAGATGAAAGATCTATAATTCAAATATAAAGATGGGAAAGGCATCCCCGTGAGAATTCAACACTGTAATATCCCAAAAGGGAGAATGCAGTAATACTAAAACACAATATAAGAACTGTAGCAACATAAACAATAGATATTAAAACAACATCAGAATTTATAGAGAAGTTGAGCCATTTTATTATATGGAGATATTTCAGCTACACAATGTACAAGAATATGAGTAGGTATAGCCAAAAAGATGGTCTAGAATCACCCAGAAAACATGCTACAATAGGTACAGTGTCACTGGAGAGGCACTGAAGCAAATACTACGTTGTCCCTTCAGCAAAATGTGAACATATAACTGCAAGATGAATAGTAAAATGAAAATATACTCAAATCTAGAGCTCAAATGATGCCAAGATTCAAGATCTGGCCAATGTGATGGATCCCCAAGATAACCCAGAAAGGATTTTCCAGATCTGCAACTTTGGAAAATCACCCTCCTAGGATTTGATCCTTGATGTACTGGGAAATACAGATATGAAGCTAGACCTGTCAAATAGATGGCTGAAATATGTTGCAAGATCAGATCTAAGCTTGAAGGGTTGATCCCTTCTTCATATCTATGAGCTGGAAGCTCTAGATCTAGCTTCTCAATCCTCAAATAACGATTACAACTGCTGCAACACAACTGCCTATAGAAACTGCGCTGTGAGGGAAAGAGAGGCCTTATGCCTGCTAAAAAATGTTGCAATAAACTCTGGGCTGATGGTAAGACTGATGGTAATGTGAGGGAATGATCCCTCATAGGATTACTAGCTGAAATGCTAGTAACTTCCTTCCTCCTTTTAGATCTGCAATTTGGACAGCGTAATTCTTCAAGGAGCTACTGCTGCTAGGAGGTCAATAACCTTTTTCCTGATGCCAAATCTGCAATGAAGCTCTAGGAATGCTGATATATAAGCCCAAGGTGATAGGAATAAACCCTCACCAGTTCTCCAGCTGAAGTACTGAACACAACTTCCACCTTCCAAACTGATCTTCAGAAATCTGCAATTTCTAAATATGAGTGTTCTGCAGAAAGTAGGAAAAAATATGTGGCACTAATGCCTGATGTAGAATGAAGTACAATACACCTCCTAGAGTTACTCTAAGGAAGAGGTGGTATTCCCGACCAGGAACACCCTGTGCTAAACAACACTTTCAATCTTTGCTAAACATCCCAAGAAAGCAATGGAATGTCACATGACAATTCTAGATCTGAAAAGATATTTACATCAAGAATAATCAGCATACCTCCATCCTTGTCATCATCTTATTTATATAATGTTTGAGCCTTCCCAAGCCTTGGCCCTCATCTAGACTGCGCAGTGCATGTGAACAAGATCCTCCAAGTTTGACTGCGATGTTTGACCAAATCAACCATCATGTCTAGGTGCAATGTACACCCTCTCCATCAAGTGTGCTTTGTTTGCACAACATCCTCCATCACTTAATCATGAATGGCCCATGATATTTTGTTTGACATCTTCAAGATCTTAGTTGACTGAATCAACCCTCTGTTTGATCTCTTCAAGATCTTAGTTGATTGTGTCAACCTCCATGATCTATCTCATTAATGAGATAGGTTCTCCAATTTCATTCACATTAGTAGTTGCTCAACTACCTCATTATGTATATCTAGGCTTAATTAATCCACATTCACACACAAAAAGTGGATATTTATTCATATTGAGGATTGTGGGTCCCTCCACCCTTTTATTTACTTAATTCGTTAAGAAAATCAAGGACTCTAATATTCCAAATATGATGTGAAAATTTGGGACACACATACCCCCCCCCCCCCCCCGGGAAAAATGTTTCTTATCCTCAAGAAACTCCAAAAGTATATTCAAGGCCATCTATTCCCCTCCAAATGGCATCCACATAAGGAAGGCTTCCTCCATTTTCTGCAATGTATTATGCATGTTTGGTTCCAAGGTTGTCTTTTAAAAACATAAATAATGACCTCCAACTGTATGGTTAGATGTTATCCTTCCATCATGAAGTACCAAGTGACAACCATATGATGTCCAACATCATCATTAATACATGAGGTTCAGAAAATAAGGTGGCTCTCTTCACAAAGGAAAAGCTCCATCACACAATACATCTCTCCATCCCATGTTTCATGAATTTGACTAAGCATTGATATGCTCTCATCCTTACCCCTGTTGGCCTTGTTGGATCCAAGCACCATTCCAAAGTTAGGAAAAAGAAGAAGGAAAGGAGATATATGGGTAGGAAAATATGTCAAACCATATTCTCCTAATAGTAACCACCAGAGTAAGGCCCTTTGTTGCCATCCTCCATCTCCTCCATGCAAGATGGACAAGCCAAACTCCCCCAAAAGCAACCAAAGCAACAAGAGATCTTGCTTCTTTCTCTCCTCCTCATGTGCATCATGAAGAAAAAAAATACTAATGTACATATGGAATGTCACATCATCCCAATATAAAACATCATCAATTCACATCATGAGAGCATCATGCCAAGCTTTACCCAATACAAAACACATAGGCATAGGAGATTTCATGTGGTGGCCAATCTCTCTCAAGTGAGACCAAAATAAACATGCCTTCTTTTGCTGCATTCTATCATTGATACACAAGGCATGAATCATAAAAATATGAGCTATTGGGTGGTAACCATACTCACCCAAGAGCAACCAGCGCAGCCATGCCTCCTTCTTCATTTCATAAGTGTTCTTCAAGGCATGGATCAAAGAAATAGGAGCCTTTGGGTAGTGACAGAAATATCCCAATGGAAACCAACATAACCAAGCTTTCTAGTCCATATCATAAATATGCAAGTGGTCATGCAACCCCTTTCTTATCATACTCACCCACTCACCCCAATATGGAAGATGAGTGATGTGCTGCATAGTCATGGTATCCTCCCTTTGTAGAATGCCATCTTTCCCAAACTGATGAAGAACTTTGCACTCCATGAAATGTTGAAGTGCACCTCCAATGAGATCTCTTAAAGAGACCTTCTTCTCATCCATGGCCTTCCAAAGCCAATGAGGTTTTGTATCTTCTGTAGGTAGAAGTCTCTCTTTGAGTTGTGAGATGCTCATTGAGAAAGTGTCATCAATAAAGGAGAAAAGGTTTCTCATATCTAGATGTCTACCATTCATCATCTTGTCCTCCATTGCTTCATGAGTGAAGCTACCTTCAGAATGCTCCAAGAATGATGGGGCCTATTCATTTTCACAGCTACTAAGTGACAGCGTTGTAGATCTGTATGTTAATTTGTGTGTTGTCTAAAAGCAAGGCACAACACTGATCTCATAACCAATTATTGTACACAGGATTATTCTCATCCCATTTTATAAAACTCTACACTTCAACTCAAGGGGTTGAATGTAGCTCAACAATGATGAAGTGGGATAGTTCTTAACCTCCTCCTTGATTAGATCAAGGATCCTCTGCGTTGTGATATGTTGCCACTTCAAATCAGCACTATGTTCTAACCCTTGATTATGCATTGGCCCTGATGGCATGTCCTCATAATTTTCAATAAGATCTACTAAAACAATATGTGATGAAATTTCATGCATACCTTGGATCAATTGATGTGTGGTAACCTCTTGCCAGAACACAAGAGTTCCTCCAACCGAGACAATAGTGCCTCCAACTACTGGTAAGAGTGATGGTTACTCTTCTCCAAGTATACCAGCGTTGGAATCCCCCTCCTTTCCCTCATGCATCTCTTAAATCATGCATGGGACTCTATATTTCCATAGCTAGAGACTATCTTGCAAAGATGCAAGTGTCTCTTCTCCAGATGTAAGTACTTCTGTAGCTGGTGGTGAATGTAGTGACCTCTTGTCCAGAGTGACAAGATTGACATCCTCCTCCTTAGGAAATGTATCTTTGTGGCACGTTTCTATCTTCTTCACATCAAACTTCTTTCTCAATCTATGAAATAAATCTGAATATTTAGTCACCTTTGCATGCTTCATTTGACCAAACCACCAATCATTAGCTTCATCTAAAATATGAAGTGCTGAAATTTGAACAACCTCTCCTTCATATACAGGATGTAGCGTGAAAAATACATCTAACTCTCTCCTCCAAGCCTTAACAGTGCTTGAGGAAGACCCATCAAATGTAGGCCAATAGAATCTATTGTGCCTCTTTCTTCTATTGCTGCTATAGGATCCTCTTTCTTCTTTGATTTTGAAGAATTTTTGGAGAGTTAGCTTCTCCTTGAATGCTCTATATTGTGCTTTGTACTCTTCAAGATATATATTGAGAGTCTCATGAGTCTCAAGTTCATTCCTTTCTCCATTTATACACCTTTCACCTTCTCCAAAGAGAGTGGGCATAGTTGATCTATGAGGAGATCTAGGATTCTCCGATTTTCTTCTTTGCTTATAGGAAGTGCTTGGACCTTCCTCATCACATCTTCTTCTTGGATCTTCTTTTTTCCTTTCCTCTTTCATTTGATTAACTTCCTTGGGGAGATCTTGCATAGATCTACAGAAATGAGTGGCATAATTTTATTCCTCCATGATAGATCTCATTTATCTGCTTCTTCTTTAGATGCAAAAGAGGAAGTGTCCACAAGTTGAGCCAAAGATCATGCTCTGATACCACTGTAATATCCCAAAAGGGAGAATGCAGTAATACTAAAACAAAATATAAGAACTGCAACAAGATAAACAATAGATCTTAAAACAGCATCATAATTTACAGAGAAGCTGAGCCATTTTATTATATGGAGATATTCCAGTTACACAATGTACAAGAATATGAGTAGGTCTAGCCAAAAAAATGGTCTAGAATCACCCAGAAAACATGCTACAATAGGTACAACGTAACTGGAGAGGCACTGAAGCAAATACTGCATTGTCCCTTCAGCATAATGTGAACATATAACTGCAGGCTGAATATGAAAATGTAGATCTACTCGAATTTAGAGCTCAGATGATGCCAAGATTCAAGATCTGGCCAATATGATGGATCCCCAAGACAACCCAGAAAGGATTTTCCAGATCTGAAACTTTGGAAAATCACCCTCCTAGGATTTGATCCTTGATCTGCTGGGAAATATAGATATAAAGCTAGATCTGTCAAATAGATTGCTGAAATATGTTGCAAGATCAGATCTAATCTTGAAGGGTTGATCCCTTCTTCAGATCTATGAGCTCGAAGCTATAGATCTATCTTCTCAATCCTCCAATAATGATTACAGCTACTGCAACACAATTTCCAATAGAAACTACGTTGTGAGGGAAAGAGAGGCCTTATGCCTACTAAAAAATGTTGCAATAAACTCTAGGCTGATGGTAAGACTGATGGAAATATGAGGGAATGATCCCTCACATGATTACTAGCTGAAATGCTAGTAACTTCCTTCCTCCTTTTAGATCTGCAATTTGGACAACGTAATTCCTCAAGGAGCTACTGCTGCTAGGAGGTCAATAACCTTTGGCCTGATGCCAGATCTGCAATGAAGCTCTGGGAACGCTGATCTATAAGCCCAAGGTGACAGGAATAAACCCTCACTAGTTCTCCAGCTGAAGTACTAAAGACAACTTCCACCTTCCAAACTGATCTTCAGAAATCTATAATTTATGAATATGAGTGTTCTACAGAAAGTAGGAAAAAATATGTGGCACTAATGCCTAATGTAGAATGAAGTATAATACTCCTCCTAGAGCTACTCTAAGGAAGAGGTGGGATTCCCGACCAGGAACACCCTATGCTAAACAACACTTGCAATCTTTGCTAAACAGCCCAAGAAAGCAATGGAATGTCAGATGAAAATTCCAAATCTAAAAAGATATTTACATCAAGAATAATCAATATACCTTCATCCTTGTCTTCATCTTATTTATATAATTTTTGAGCCTTCCCAAGCCTTGGCCCTCATCTAGACTGCGCAGTGCATGTGGACAAGATCCTCCAAGTTTGACTGCGTTGTTTGACCAAATCAATCATAATGTCTAGGTGCAATGTATAGCCTCTCCATCAACTGTGCTTTGTTTGCACAACATCCTCCATCACTTTATCATGAATGTCCCATGATCTTTTGTTTGACATCTTCAAGATCTTAGTCGACTGAATCAACCTTCTGTTTGATCCCTTAAAAATCTTTGTTGACTATGTCAACCTCCATGATCTATCTTAATAATGAGACAGGTTCTCCAATTTCATTCACATTAGTAGTTGCTCAACTGCCTCATTATGTAGATCTAGGCTTAATTAATCCACATTCACACACAAAAAGTGGAGATTTATTCATATTGAGGATTGTGGGTCCCTCCACCCTTTTATTTACTTAATTCATTAAGAAAATCAAGGACTCTAATATTCCAAATATGATGTGGAAATTTGGGAATATTACAAACACTTATTCAAATGATTAAAACAAAAAAATGAGGGCCATGCATACTTATATATTTATCTCAGGGTTAAATTTTTTAGTGTTTCGAAAAATTTGTAAATTTGAAATACATCATAGAGCTTACAAAATAATAGGTATTACATCGGTTACCTTTCACCTAAAGACCCTTGTAAGGCCTTGTGCAACAAACCTATTTTTTGCTACCATAAAATTCCCACGCCAAACTGAAGGAAACTAAGAATTGGAACAATGATAATTCTTTACTTTGACCATTGTAGAAACTGATTTGATACATAAGTATAGAGGTTGATTTCAACTTATAGAACCTTTAACAAAGCTGAAGAAACATGAGAACAAGCCTAATCCAAAATGTTTGATTATTTCAATATGTATATTTAATTCTTTGAACACATACAAGCAGTCATGTACCACTATGAATATCCTATTACCAATGCATTTAAACTTGAAGATTGTGAAAACCATCAAAGTTTCCATGTTTTCCTTGAGTGATTCTGAGAAACATATGCTAAATAAACTCTAAAATTTGGGTTGTTATCAAATTCAAATAAAATTATAGACGCCAAATAATGGAGATCAGATAAAAATGTTAAGAAAGACAGGGAACTTGGCCTTCACATGTAAAAATGATTCATTAGCAACATAGTTTTCTATTGTTGATTTTGAGGCTACCGTTGTTGATGATTGATTCTAATGTTGAAGCCAATAATGACACTAATAATACTAGTTGTAATTTTGAAGATAATAAAAATTATAGTGTTGAAAATGATGAGATGGAAATTATGGTGGCGAAAGTGATAATGGTTAAGATGATGATGAAAGTGGAAATGTCTAACAACCCCTGGTTGATTTTCCATGTAAATAAAATAATACCAAGGTCATGGGACATGTATTCCAAGTTGAATGTTGGGAAAACCACTTTAGTGGGAAACACTTGTTATTAATTAATGGGTATGGAAATTGGAAAAGGCATTAGCAAAGGAAAAGATGCACTAATTGGCATTTATTTATGAAAATAAAGGAAAATGGGAGAAAATGGAGGTGAAGAGACACATATTTGGATGCTAATGAAAATAGAAGAAAAATGAAGGAAAATGGAGAAAATAAAGGAATCAATGATACAAATTATTTTGAGGATCAGTTCACAGCTTTTGTCAGTTCAGTGTTGTCTCTCTCACTTCATTCTCTCATTATCTCATACTCTTTCACATTTCGATCATTCTTGGAGCACTTTTCCATACATTTGGATTTCAAGAAAGAAGGAAAGAATAGTAGGGAGCGCAAGGAAACAGATGGATCAACAGGTACAGTTGGATTGCTTTGCAGGTAACAGGTTGCATGCGTGATTTCCTTACTAATTTTTGGATGCATGGTATATGCATGTGATTCTCTGGTTATGTGTTGTTATTCACGTGTATATTTTCTTAGGTTAACAGTAGTTTTAGTCTTGCCATTCCATTTCCTAGATAGCCATGGTGTTGTAGGTTTTCCAAATTTTTTTCCGATTGTTGCTTAGGTTCCTTATGGTTTTAGGTTGGAAAAAATTATTTGGAAGCCCTGGAACAAATTAGGTTGAGTTACTACTTCTTGGAGTCGTTGGTTGGGACAAACGCTCTAGAGCCCTTGGTGGGTTGAGTTACTAGTCCCTAGAACCATAGTTGGAACAAATACTTTGTATCCCTGGAAGGTTATGGGTTGAGTTACTAGTTCCTGGAGCCCTGGATAGCTTGGGTAGAGACTGATTTGGTTGGTGTTAGTGATGTTTGAACCATAGGGGTGGAATTATTTTAGTTGAGGGTTAAGGTGGTTTGGCCTCTGAAACCCTTGGTTGGTTTTTTTTTTGTTTAATCCAAGATATTGTTGGAAATACTGAGAGGGGGGGTGAATCAGTATTCCTTTCAATTAGTATTATTATTAATCTTTCAGAGCATTAGTTAATCTTCAATTATTATTAGTGTTTGTACCATGATAGAAGTAAACAAAAGGAACACAACTGCACACAGTATTTAAGGTGGAAACCCTCTCCGAGAAAAAAACCACCTGAATGTTTTTCTAATAATTATTTAATATTCAACTCCAATTGAAAATAAAGCTCCAACTTCCAAGAATCTAGAAAAGCATTCTTCTCCAGCTCCCACTGGATGGACACTCCAACACTAGAGATTCTTCAGTAGTCAACTAAACGGATGTCCCAACACTTAATGAGCTACAACTCACCCTAGCACCACCCTACCAGCCTATAGAAGAATAAAAGAAGAATGGACTCCCGTACCAGGGAAAATGGTCCACTTTACAATGATATAGAATGATGTAGAAGAAGAATACAAACTATACCATAACCCCAACTATGACATGACCACCTAATGATGATCCTATACCTCCCGACACTGCCTCTTCAACTATTGGCAGATAGACACTTGTAAAAATTTTACAATGATACATTTACAATGACTTAGTACAATGATACCTTTATAATGACTATATGCAGTGCTGCTCACTTGAAGATTTCATGTGGTGAACTTATTTTTTCATTTTTTCACCTTGATTTCTACTCTTTTCATGCTACCCTCTACTGCACCTTGCTTTGATTTTATACCCTAGAAATTCTAGTCCTTTGCAGCCCTTAACAACACATGATTTAGCTTTTTCTTGCCTTCTAGTATCTCGATATTGAGTCTGGTGTATCTCTGTTATTTCAGATTCCCAATATGTTATTTTTGGTTCTATAGTAGTCCCCCAAGTATTCTTTCCAATTCCACAGATCTGACCCTATTTTGATTCTTCAAGAGGGAGTTATGTCCAACCTCTCACAATGACCTAATTATGGACTAGTTCAGTAGAGCGAACTTGTACGGTGTGCCACATGTCACTGTTTCTTCATTCAGCTCCGAAATTTATAAAAAAAAACTACAGTCTATGCAATATCTTCTACTTTTTACAGAATTCCAATCCAATACTCAAAGAGATATTTATGACAATTTTCCCAAGGTCATGTCTTTGAGATGAATTTCAGGAGCCTACACAAACACTAAATTCCACAGATCATATCTCTAAAAATATTGTGCACCTTGATCTGAAATTTTTGCAGGAACTTCCTCAGAATCTTGAATTCGTCTCATAAAAATTTCAGCTTCTGAACCTTCGTGGAAAAAATGTTAGAGCGCAAATTCCACAATGACCTGTTTCAAGTAGCGAAATCCCTACATGAGGAGTATATGAGGATCACAATTTATATAAATGCTTAGGTTGAGAGGGTCTTAAAAAAGTGAATGTGGGAGGGATTTTAGGAGCTTAAAAGTTATTAATTATTGACTTTTCAATGACCCATGCCACAACCCCATGGGGTTTTAGCCCACTAACTGGGGTTACAAACTTCAAACATGAATATATCTCAAACCGTGAAGAATTACATGGCGTGCCATATATAAACGGAAACATATCAACAAGAAGAAACCATAAAAAATATTATTGAGCCAAAATATAGTAATTTGGTAGGTAAAAATTACCATGCAAGATAGTGATAGCCCCTGGTGCTGCTTGGGTTGACATCAATGACAACCATTGATCAACAATCTCCCCCTTTGGCATTGATGGCAACACAAGTACTCCCCCTGCGATCATGACACCTCTTCCTACAACATTATCTCCCCCTTTGACATCAATTGCAAAGAGTAACTCCCCCTGACACACAACCATCTTGTGGACCTGTACACACTTTGACTCCCCCTAACAGACAACCATCCTGCGGACCTGTACACACTTCCACTCACCCTTTATATTTTGAATAAGGAAAATCTAATGAGAACTTGGGAGAATCCTAAGCTTCTAGTGAATATATTCAAATGCATCATGAGTACTCTTAGGATCATCAACGCTTCTTACCCAATCTGCATCCGTAAAGGCTTGAATCATGAGATTTTTACCCTTGGGATACCACAAGCCATATTTTGTTGTTCCCTTTAGATATCGAAGAATTATTTTGATGGCAATAATATGTGATTATTTTGGTGCTGCTTGGAATCTTGCTACTCGTTCAACTCCTTGCATAACATCTGGTCGAGAGGCTGTTACATATAGAAGACTACCAATCATAGATCTGTACAACCTCTAATCTGCATCCTTATATGAGTTGTTTATGCTCAATTTGAAACATGTTACCATCGGAGTAAAGATGGGTTTTCAATCTTCCATTTTGAATTTCTTGATCATTTCCTTGATGTACTTGGCTTGACATATAAATATTCCTTTCTCTTGTTGATATATTTGAAGCCCTAAGAAGTATGTTAGCTCACCAAGTAAAGACATCTCGAAATCACTTTTCATCTTTGTAGCAAAGTTCTTACTTAGTCAATCATCATTTTTAACAAATATTATATCGTCCTCTTTAGCTATTAGACATGCTTTAGTTGCTTCATCCAGAACATATATGTCATTTGGAGATCGATTTGTTGTAGCCACAATTTGACCATACCTAACTTTCCTGATTTCACATTTTGTGGAGTTGAATAGTATTGTGTGTCCTTTATCACACATTTGTCCAACACTGAGAAGATTGTGATTCATGTTTTCAACCAATAGAACATTCTTGGCTAGAGAATCTTTGCTTCTGAGAGTGATAGTACCTGATCCCATAACATTTGAAGATCCATCATTTCCAAAGGACATGGTTCCATCCTTCTTCTCTTTCAGAGATACAAATTTCTTTCTATCTCCAGTCATATGCATTGAGCAACCGCTATCAACATACCACACATATTTGTTTTTTTGAGGCTTGAGAGTGAGAGAACAATTATCAGTCTTCTTCTTCTTCCATGTTCGTTTGTTCTATGGCTTCGAATATTCTTTTGGAGGATTTTCAAGTCTGTAGTCTCTGGCTATGTGTCCAAATTTTCGACATTTGTAACATTCGATATTATTATTAAATTTTCAAATCTATTGATGTTTAGTTGAGCCCTGGTAGGTTCATATTTGACGGATCTCCTGGAATTGTATTGGTTCCTAGGGTACGTGCAACATTCTACAGCTTTATGACCAAATTTTCTACATGAATAACAATAGCCATAAAAAATATGTTGGTACCTGGATGGAAAACTCAGTCGAGGAATTGTCTTCCAAGGTTGTTCTTGCGAATATTATCCAATGAAGTCTACATGCATGTCAGATATCATAGGTTCATTGTATTTTGTTGCAGAAGTTCCTTCTTCTTCTTCTTTGTAACCAAGGCCAGATCTGTTGTTGTAAGATCATTGATTGTTGATGAGTTCTTCCAATGCACCTAAGTTGTTGGCATAGTTTTGGACAGTTTTTCACTTCTTCACTTCCTTACACAGCGAGTCTACTTCATTCTTCATTGTTTGATACCTCTTGTTTAATGTGCTTGGCCATAAACAATACTCTCTCATTGGCTTCTTCTTGATTGTCATTGTCTTCATCGGATGATGAGATATCTTCTTTAGAGAGAAAGTTCCTTTTGAATCCTTTATTTTTCTTTTCTTGTTGAATTTCTTAAAGCCTTTCTTTTCTTTTGAGTTTTCATCACTTATGTTCGGACATTTTGCTGCGAAATGACCAACCTCACCACAGCCAAAACATATCAATGGAAGTTTACCCTTGAAATTTCCCTTAACAATTTTTAGTTTTCTCGTAAAGTAAGCATATTCTCCATCTGAAAGACCTTCTTCATCATCTTCCTTTTCTTCACACTTGCAGGTGCAAGTATGTTCCTTTGAAGGTTGTTTCTCCTTATTGGTTTTCTTAGATGCAACGAATGCAGTTTCTAGATGCAAAATACCCTCTTCTTCATCAATTCTCATTTCATATGCTATGAGAACTCCATGTAATTCCTCTTTGCTGAGTTTTTCCATATTTTCACTATATTCTAAGACTGATACCTTTGGGTCGAATCTCCTTGGTAATGTTAAAATAATCTTTCGTATAATAGTCTTCTCATCAACAGGCTCTCCCAATCCTTCGAGAGTGTTGGTTATTTCATCAACGTGTTGGAAGTATGCAGCAATGTTGTTATCTTCTTTCATTCTGAGTTGCTCAAATTTTTCTTTGTAGATTTGAAGCTTTGCTTCTTTGACATTTGAGTCACCTGCATATATATTCTCAAGCTTTTCCCATACATTTTTTGCAGTTTTACGACCCAACACCTTATGATAAGTAGATTCAATAAGTCCACTGACAATAATATTCTTTTATTTTGCATCATTTTCCAAATTATTCTTACCTTGTTCATCCGCAGTTGATGTAAATCCATTTTGTACAGTGCCCCATACTTCGTAACATTATGCCAAGAGATAGACCTCCATTCTTCCTTTCCAGAGTGCATAATTATTTTCATTGAACGGAGGTACACCATTCTTGGTATGCTCCATGACCTCCTTCCAGTCATTAAACTGTTATTGAAGGAACCAAGCTCTGATACCAATTGTTGGAAATACTAAGAGGGGGGGTGAATCAGTATTCCTTTCAATAAGTATTATTATTAATCTTTCAGAGAATTAGTTAATCTTCAATTATTATCAGTGTTTGTACAATGATAGCAGTAAAAAAAAGGAACACAATTGCACAGTTTTTAAGGTGGAAACCCTCTTCGGGACAAAAACCACCTGAATTTTTTTCTAATAATTCTTAAATATTCAACGCCAATTGAAAATAAATCTCCAACTTCCTATAATCTATAAAATCATTCGTCTCCAGCTCCCACTGGATTGACGCTCCAATGCCCGAGATTCTTCAGTAGTCAACTGAACGGATGCCCCAACACCCAATGAGCTACAACTCACCCTAGCACCACCCTACCACCCTGAATTTTTCACAGGCTTGAACCTGTTGGTGACTTCATGCACCAGCCTAGAACCACCCTACCACCCTATAGAAGAATAAAAGAAGAATGGACTCCCGTACCAGGGATAATGGTCCACCTTACAATGATATAGAATGATGTAGAAGAATAATACACACTATAACATAACCCCAACTATGACACACCCACCTAATGATGATTCTAGACCTCCCGACATTGCCTCTTCAACTCTTGGCAAATAGACACTTGTACAATTTTTACAATGATACATTTACAATGACTTAGTACAATGATACCTTTATAATGACTGTATGCAGTACTACCCACTTGAAGACTTCATGTGGTGAACTTCTTATTGTTGTTTTGCTTCTTATTTTCTACACTTGTCATGCTACCCTCTGTTGCATATTTCTTTTATTTTTTTCCCTATAAAGTCTGGTCCTTTGCATCCCTTGACAACACATGATGTAGCTTTTTCTTGCCTTCTAGGATATCGATATTGAATCTGGTGTATCTCTGCTATTTCAGATCCCCAATATGTGATTTTTAGTTCTGAAGTATTCCTCTGAGTCTTCTTTCTAATGCCATAGGTTTGACCCAATTTGGATTATTCAAGGGAGAGTTATGCTCAATATCTCACAATGACCTAACTATGGACTGGTTCAGTAGAGAGAACTTGCACGACGTTCCATGTGTCACTTTTTCTTCATTCGATTCTGAAATTGATACAGAGAAAACTAAATTCCATGCACTATCTGGCACTTTTTACAGAATTCCAATCCAATACTCAAAGACAGATTTATGAATATTTTCCCAAGGTCACATCTTTGAGATGAAGTTCAGGAGCCTTCACAAACACTGACTTCCACAAATCATATCTATGAAAATATTGTGCACCTTAATCTGAAAGCTTTACAGGAACTTCCTACAGATTTCATCTTCATCTCATAAAAATTCCCGCTTTTGAACCTTCGTATAAAAAAATTTAGAATACAAATTCCTCGATGACCTGTTCCAAGTAGCGAAATCCCTACATGAGGAGGATATGAGGATCACAATTTATATAAATGCTTAGGTTGAGAGAGTCTTCAACAAGTGAACGTGGGAGGGATTTTAGGAGCTTAAAAATTATTAATTATTGACTTTTCAATGATCCATGTCACAACCCCATGGTGTTTTAGCCCACTAACTAGGGTTACAAAATTCAAACATGAATATCTCTCAAACTGTGAATAATTACATGGCAAGACATATATCAAAGGAAACATCTCGACAAGTAGAAAACATCAAAAATATTCTTGACCTAGAATATAGTAATTTGGTAGGTAAAAATTACCATGCAAGATTGGGGTAGCCCCTGGTGCTTCTTGGGTTGACATTAATGACAACCATTGTTCAACAAAGATACCACATTCATGCTTAGAATATGGATCGAGAGTGATTGACTAAGAGAGAGATTTGGGTCAGCCCAATCTATGGTCAATTAGTATGTGGAAGTTTCCTAACTTGGCTCGTATTTTCACATATTAATAAGAGTCATTTTCCTACTATGATTTATGAATACTTATAGTGATTTTGTTAGTGATATTATGGCTGAGTGTCCATGATTTCTACGTTTTTTATTTCATGGTTATATTTTGATTATATGGTGTAATTTATATATGGCTCATGACATGTTTTGATAAGTTATTGATTGGTTGATGAATGCATGGACTAACAAGTGCTATTGCAACTAGCTAGAGAGGGCTTAGAGCCTTCTTATTGATTTTTAGATGAATATTATTATTTTATGACCAGATATGCATTTGTGACTTATAGCTTACATGTTTGCCATATGTTTGACGAAATATTTTTTATGGATTAGGAAGTCTAGGTCAATTTCTTGATTCAATTTTGAATGTTTGGCATTGTCATCATGTAAATTATGATTCTGGAAAGCTACAAGAAAATATGGGCAGTGGTCTGGAAACTAGCCTGAAAAGGTGGCATAAATCCTAGAACCGCATGTTCATAACTAAAGGATTTAGGCCACAATTGCATGGAAATGGGTATATGCATGTGGTTTGGGGCCTATAACTGCACTATTTCCTTGTTGTTTGCAAGGTTAGGATGTTAGGTCGGAGAAAAAGGGTTCGAGCTCAGGGATTGATCCCTTGGGGCATTTTTCCAGGTCCTAAGTGATTTGTAGTCCCTATGTGATGTTTGTAAGTTGTCAGTGTGTCCGCCCCACTTCCATAACTGAAACTTGGAGGTCGAGTCATATCATAGTGACACCCATCTCATGTTTACTTTAGTGAGCTTATGAAATTTTTTAAATGTGGGGTGGTGTGTTACAAGGTGGTACCGGATCTTCCTGGTTCAAACACTTGTACTGGATGAACTAGATGTGATTGTTATGCATTCATGTTATTCATCGATATGTTTGCTATTCATGCATTATGATGGTCATTTTTACAATCTTGTGTCATCATGCATGGTGTTGAGATGTTAATTATATATATATATATATATATATATATATATATATATATATATATATATATATATATGTTGATTTATTTTGTAGACGAGATAGCCTCCCCTGAACTTCACTATGGTATATTTGATTATATTTATGTTTGGTTATATTTATGTTTAATTTATCTAACATGGAATGTTTGCAGGAAGAAGAAGATCAAAGATGTTGAACAGAATGGTGGACTACAGTTCACTTCATTCTCCTTATCGATCAGCTGAGCAGCAAGGAGATGAGTATTCTCCCGATTTAGCAGACACACTGAGAAGATTCAAGGCAGATAATCATAGGATAATTAAGTCACAGGAAAGGCTTGTGACAGCTTAGGAAAAGTAAGCATATGTTAATACAACGATCCTTCAGATTTTATTTGATTTGCAGAGACAGGGAAATTCGAGAACCAATTATGGAAAGGAGGAAAGGAAAAATGGAGCATATGGTATCAAGTCTCGTGGAGGGCATAGGTCACACAGGGATGGTGTTATCACCCAAAAAAAAAAATATTTCAAAACATCATTGTGTCAAGTTTGTTTTTGGTCATGGTTCAAAATTGGGTTTAGAAGTCAATTTAGGATTTGATCAAGTGTAGGTTTTAGATTTTTATATTTTAAATCCCATCCTTAGGTTATGATAAAGTCTTCTTTTAAGTCCCTTCATGTCAAATATCCATCATTTTCATTTGTGGGTCATTTCCTAAAAAATTTCATGTCAAAACTGTTCAATTAGCCAAGAAACCTCGATTTCTTAGGGCAACTAGTTCAAAAAAGTTGATTTGCGCAATGAAAGCGCTAATAGTTTCATAGCGCAAACAGGAAAAAATACAATGCATGCGCTACAAAAGCACGGTTTCTAAATTGTCTTGTCATCTGAGCTGGAAAAGGTCAGAAACCATTGGGAAATGGTAAGTTAGTGGTATGATAAGTCAGTTAATGATGAAATTCAATGTACTTACCCATGTTTTATTCATCATTGTCATGATAGGGTATGAATGAGGCATCATTCAGTTATGAGATGACATTTTAAATTCAAAATCTTGCCTAATTGGTCATTCTCGTTTCCTTTGCCTCCATTCGAGATGTCTGAGCTCTGAAGTGTTAAAACCAAACCTGTGACTGTTTTATACAAAGGTTTTCTTCATCCCTATGAAGCGAGGCTGATATAAATTAATCAAGCGAGGCTATTTTTTCACATATTCAAGCGAGGCTGATTCAATTTATCAAGCGAGGCTGACAGGATTTCTGAGAAGCATGGCAGAGCAAAAGAAAGTTCACAGAGGGGGACACTGATTAAGGCATGAGCCTGAAGATATGAAGGAAATAATTGAAGACCCAGCACTGATGGAGGCATTCAGAAGAGTAGGTTGCCTTCGGTTTTGTGAAAAATTGCAGGGTTGTCATACACGGGTCTCAAAGGAATTTTCCATGAACTTCAATGGAACAGCTACTAAGGTTGGGATGCTAAGTATGTCAATTACACCAGAGATCATTTCTACTGTTACAGAGATACCAAGAGGTCAAGAAACTTGGTTCAAAGGTTTTAAATTTGATATGGAGATATGTATAGAATTCACGAAGCCTGAGTATGCAGACATGGACCTTAATAACACTATCCCTAGAAGCTACATCAAAGACACATATTCAAAGTTGATGCTCAACATTCAGAATTATTTTACATGTGAAGGAATATATCATAAGGTTTACACATATCATTTCAAGTTGCTTCTGCATTTCACTAGTAAGATTTCACTCGATTTTCCTTTTTATCTGCACAGGAGTCTTGCAAAAATGGTTGATAAAGTACAAGAAAAATATGAAGGTAGTGAAACATCCTTGTTTCATCGTGGTTCAATGAAGTTATTGATTTTAGATGAACTCTAGAAAATAGGTAGGTATTGGTCATCTTTCTTGTTTATAAATGGTTTTGAGTTGGAAACCCTAACCCCTGCAAGAAACCCTAAAACTAAAGGAGTTCCATCACCACACCAACAGAGCCTAGTCAACCTATGGTTTCAAAACCAAAGGAATTTGAAAAACTGAAGCCAAGGAAGAAAATTGAGAAAAGGGCAGAGCAGACACAATTTCTTGATACACCAACTCCATCATCTGCAAAACGGAGGTCAAAGATTGTCAAAGAGGCAAAACAGAAACAAGCAGTCAGCAAGCAGGAAATCTAAAGAGTAACAAGAAGCCAGGCAGTGGCATTAAAAGGGAAGAAAATTGTTACAAAGGATAGCCCAGTAACAAAGGGAAATTTAGATGACATCCTTCATGCTATTGACATAGAGGAGACACCCATTGTTCAAGTTGAGTTCAATGGGGAAGATGAGCATAAACAGAAAAGGGCTAAGTCTTCAAAGAAGCTTGAGTTTGAGGGGGAAGATGCAGCTTTCATCTTTCAAGCAAGAAACCCTATAACTAGGCATGCTAAGAAACTCAAGGAAGGCAGCTAGGAAGTTCAAAAATCTATTGATACAGCTAAAGCTCCTAAAGAATTTGTTGATCTCTCATCACCTACAGTGAAGCATACAGCCAGCAGAACAAAGAGGGGAAAATAAGAAATGACAAAGTTTCAACATCTTGAGGAAAAATTGAGGTTGGAAAACCAAGAAATTTTTGTGATGAGAAAGAGGGCTAGAAAGAACAGTGTTGAGAAATCAGAGTTTAAAAGAATGAAGTCACTGTGGGAAGGTCAAACTGGTTCTATTTCTGAAACTCCAAGTAATGGAGAGTGGTTCTTCAAATGGACAGTCCCAGCAATTAAGGAAGCCAAGTTTGTCAGAGTAATAAATACTCACTTGAGAGCTAATAATATAAGACTTAAAGATCAAGTGGAGGACTTGGAGTAAAAGCTGAAATTGATTCAAGATGAGTTAAAGAGCAGAGGTATTAAAACAACAGCCATTGAAGAGTTAATAGCTAAATCAAGTGAAATTGAAGAAGGGACCTCATGAAGGCTGGAATGACTATGTTTTTTAATTGATATGGTTTTTAAATGATGAATCGGGTTTATTTTGATTTTTTGGCACATTTTAAATTTACACTTTGGAAAATTTTTGACAAAACTGCCCATTTAGCAGTTTTGTAGCACAGACAGTGTAAAAAGGGAGAAAAGCTCTATGAAACTGTTGTAGCAGCTTTTATTGCCCTTTTTTTTAGGGGAAAAATAATGGATCATGAACTGAAATTGCTAGGGAGGATGTATTTAAAGGTAATTAAGATAATTTTGGAGGAAAGAAGTCAAAAACTTGAAGAAAAAAGGGCTGAAGGGCAGCGCTACGAAAGGCGCTACAAAACCGCTTTGTTTTCGTAGCGCAGTGTATTACAGCGCATTTGAATAGTTTGAAGATGGTTTTGGATAGCTGGAGCTTAAGGAGGAGTTTTGGCATGTGTTAATTCAATTTCAAACAACTAAAGACCTCGAAATAATGAGTTCATGATGGTCAGAATGTTCCAAGAGTGCAAAGGACCCTATGCCTAAAAAACAGGGGACTGTTTCCTATTTTGGTGGAGGACAAAAATATGGTCATGAAGAGTTGAAGCCTATAATCCAGATTCGACCATGTGTTGATACACTTGGCAAATGATGTAATTTAATTTAGATAAGGCTGTTATGGATAGAGATAAGAAGTTTGAATCCTATTTGTAATAGGACTGTTTAGTAGATTAGTTATCTTTTTGTAATAAATCCCATGCATTATGGTTATGCAAGGTGTCAAGAGTCAGGAATTCGATGTATCTAGCCTAAGATGAGATCATCTGATGTTGTAAATTTTCTATTAAAGACTAAGAAGTCGAATTAGTCAGGGGTTGGACATTTTTAGCAAAAGACTGTGCTTATTGTAATTGACGGGTTTTCAGCTAATACAGAGAGTTTCTACTTAACCAACTTGGGATTTAGAACGAGTTTTGGTGTGTTCCTATTCTATTTTAATCTCTTATTATCCTATCACAGTGGTGTTTATCTATATTACTCAGAATTCATCTTTAGATGCTCTGACTTCATATATAAATGCACTGACTGTGTTTTTACAGTTTCATGTGTGTTATTTCCTGACTAAAACTCTAATATGCCTCAACTTCCATGTTAAGTAGATTCATTGGTTACCGAAACTATTTTGACTCCATAAGCCCAATTTTTACTTATTGATGTGATTCTCAACCTATCTCTATCATTTATATGTTTATTACCCTACATAGAGTTAGCCATCTATACTTTTATCCAAATCATTAACCCTTGAGAGAGCCCTCTCAGACTGAGGAGGCTAAGCCTCAGTAAAAATATTAGGTTTGAAATAGTTACATGAATTTGATTGATCAAGCATCCTATCAGGTCCAATTTTGTGATAACAGATGGCACAAACAAAGGTTGAAAATGGTTGGATACACCTGGCATTAGTGATCAGGAGATCATGTCCATTGCTCAAAAATGCTCAAAAATTAAATTGCTCAAAAGTGTTTACAACCTGAGCGACCGAAAATTTCTCATCGTTGTGATTCTGGCGCTGAAAACGGTTCTCAAAATAGAGGTCATATGCAGAAGTTATTAAGGTTTGAAAGGCCCAATAACTCTAAAAAAAATGACATTTTGACCTAATTTGACTTTGTATAAAAAAGTTTACAAAAAATATATATATATTGGAAAAAATATTTTTATTATATGGTTTATCGGGCCCTAGGATGGATTTCAAAGATCTTATCAAAAAAAAATTGGAGTCTATGAAGTTCGAACGCGGGACCTTCCCGCCCACACTGCACGCGCCCAACCGCTCGAGTTGCCGGGTAGTTCTTACCCCTATGGTCAGTCACGACTATTTAAATTTCAATATAAAGAGTAGCAGGGGTTACGGAGGCTAGCCCCCCACCATATGACCCTCCACACATGACCATGACTCATACGTAAGAGGCGGACATCAAAATCGTCGGTTAGCATGGCTTGTTCACATGCAGGAGTGGTATTAAATTTGAGGGTTATCCAAACAGTTGATCCGGAGGTCAAGCCAACAGTTTCGGCAAAGGTTTAAATGTGACCACTCCAACATAGCAGTTAATTTAACTACTAGAGGACCCCCTAATTTTAGCGTTGATGCGTATTTTTTTGGTGTTAACTGGAGTTCCTCCAGTTTTGGAGGAGCTTTCTTAGGGGACATTAGGCAAATTTCAATTTGGGTCATAACTCTTTGGATATTCGGCCATTTTTTAGGAATTAATAGTCATTTTTGGGTAATTTAGACATTATAAGTTGATTGGAAGAGGTTTCAGAGCCATTAGAGTTCATCGTGTGTAGGTTTTTCTTCAAGAGATGTCAAGGAGTCACTAGGGCCACTAGGGTGTTTTCAATGTATTGAACATCCATTCTCTATTTTCTGCATATGAATAGTCAATCCTGACTGATTCAAGAATTATAAATCTGTTTTTATAGAGAGCATAGTCATTTGAGGCTTTTTATCACATGTAATTACCATTTTTGAGCAATAAGATATGAGGGACATGCCATTGGGAGCTGGACCAGCAGATGTAGCCCAAGAGGGGTGAAATGATCCATAAAATTGTTGAGTATTGTCATATATGATGATTTATTCTATGTTATTTACTATTGCACAATGTTATACAAGCTAATTTACATGCTTTAACCTCACACACAAAAAATTTTAACTAAGATAAAACCATTTGTTTAACCTGCAAACTTCAGTGAACCTTATGCACACAATTTAATTATTGTTTGGATACTTAGCACAACAAGAATAATACATTCCATTCAGATCAAGTTGGTATCAGAGCTTAGGTTGAGCTTGAGTTAAGCTAGAGCATTTTATCTTTTTAACCTTTATGCAAAGGATTTTTTTAACAGTTTTCATAACGACTCTTGCAAGTTGTGCAGATCCATCCCGAGGCAGCATTTGTTGTGAGTTTTAATGCTTACTAGGCTGAAGCTTAAGAGAGGTGAGGGTCAATTGGTGAAAGATCAAAGTAATCCTCAGCCAAGGAGGCAAGAGTGCCATTATATCCACCTTCAATTTCATCTCACAGAGAAGAAAAAGAAGCCATAAGCATGACTTCAAGAGAAGGAGAAATTCCTGAAGAAGTTGATCCCATGGAGGAAGAAAGAGTGTTAAGGAAAGCACTCCTTGAAATGACTGAAATGGTGAGAGTTATTTACCAAGAAAGGAATAAAATACTTGAAGGAGAAGGATCTGAACTTCACAAGGAAGGATAAGGACCTTCAAGAGGAAAGAAAGATGAAGATAAGTCAAAAAAGGGAAATGGAGGAAATGGAGATCCACCATCCTCACCCTCATCCTCATCCTCATCATCCTCTACTTCAGCGAATTAATCTCACAAGTAAAAGAACACTGGTAAAATTCCTTTTTTAAAACTTGATGTTAAGCTTAAATTTCCAATGTTTAACAGTGAAGTCAATGTAGAAAAACTTGACAATTGAATTAGGAAATTGGAGGTTTATTTGAGAATCCAGAACCTTCATGATGACGACACTAAAATATAACTAGCTTCTTTGAGAATGGAAGGTGCAGCACTTGTTTGGTGGGAAGCCAAGACAAAGGAGGAGATCAAAAAACATGGTAAGATTATTTTATCAAAGGCTGATTTCATTACTGCAATAAAAAAATAGTTTTATCCATTAGCTCATTTACAGAAAGCTATCATGAATTGGAAAAATTTCAGACAACTTAAAGGACAAAATGTACAAGACTACACCCAGGAATTTAGGAGAAGAGCTCTCTTATTAGGGGTAGATTTGTAGTGTCAAGATGCTTTGCTGAAGTATATAGGAGGCTTACACAGCTACCTTAGACATAATATCCTTATGTTCAATCCTACTAGTCAAGATGAGGTTTGTGTTCAAGCCACACATTTAGAGGCTAGAGGGAAAACACTTTTGAAGAGGGTAGGAACAAACCTTTCAAGGGGAAAAACAAAGACAAAACCTCAAAAAGAAAAGGAAAAAAGAATGCATATGTCAAGAAAGAGGGAGAGAAATTGGTTTTTAAACAATGTTCAAGAGAAGGCCATGAAGAGAAAAAATGTTGGAAGTTACATCCTAAAAAAAGAACACAATTTAACAAAAACAAAGGGAAATAGAAAATTGCAGCTACTACACAACAAGACTTAGGTGATGATTCAGGTGACGAAACCAAAATTACAGCCATGGGTTTGAAGAATATGAAGGGAAAGGAAACTGAAACTAAACCAAGTACTAGTACTTCAAACTATCATGTACAAGCTCCAAATGAAGAAGAAAGAATTGAATTGTTTCATGTGAGGGTTATTTCAAAACATACAAAGATTGACACATTGTTTGATAGTGGGTCACAAGTGAACCTTATCTCTGAAGACTTAGTCAAGAAACTAAATCTTGAGACCATTCCACATCCAAAACCATATCCACTTGGTTGGATTTGTAAGGATGAAAACTTACAGGTTTCA
Source organism: Pinus albicaulis (assembly GCA_034641835.2). Lineage (NCBI taxonomy): Eukaryota > Viridiplantae > Streptophyta > Pinopsida > Pinales > Pinaceae > Pinus > Pinus albicaulis. The sequence goes on along the minus strand of CM076578.1, from coordinate 279,514,965 downwards.
AAGAAGTGTATATTGCGCTTTGCAATTAATACACATTTTATTGACACAGTTGAATTAGATGTTGTTCCACTTGATATTACAAGAATTGTTTTAGGAAGTCCTTATTTATATGATAGGAAAGATATATTCTATCGCCATCAGAACAAGTATCATCTATTCAAATATGACAAGTATTTTATTGTTAGAGCACATCACAAGAAGACAAATATTGCTATGGTAAATGTTGGACAGGTAAAAAGACTAGTGAATTCTAGTAAGAGTTTTGTACTTCTTATGATTAAGCCTAAAGTTGATGTGAATCATGAGTCATTTGAAGATTGTGATCCCAAGTTAAAATCAGATTTATATTATGTAGTTGATGCACATCATGAGTTGTTTCGGGAGCCAATAGGTTTGCCTCCTAAAAGGGAGATTCAACATGAGATTCAATTGCAACAAGATTGTCCTCTTCCAAACATAGGAATGTATCGCATGTCTATCATGGAGAATGCTGAAATAAAGAGGAAAATTAAAGACTTGTTGGAAAAGGGACTCATAATACCAAGAACTTCGCCATGTGGGTCACCGATATTGTTGATTCCAAAGAAAGAAGGAACTTGGCATATGTGTGTGGACTTCAGAGATTTGAACAAGATTATAGTAAAAAATCTTTACCCACTCCCAAGGATAGATGATTTGTTAGATCAGCTGAAAGATGCTAAATTTTTCACTAAGTTAGACTTACGTAGTGGATATCGTCAAGTTATAATTTCCGAAAGTGATATTTGGAAGATTGCATTCAAAACCAAACAATGACTCTTTGAGTGGCTAGTTATGCCTTTTGGTTTGTGTAATGCACCTACAACTTTCATGCATGTTATGGATGATGTTTTGCGTCCATTCCTTGATGATTTTTTTACAGTCTACTTAGATGACATCTTGATTTTCAGAAAGACTAGAGAAGAGCATGTCATGCATGTTAAGAAGGTACTTGATGTTTTTAGGAAAGAGAAATTATTTCTTAATATGTCCAAGTGTGAATTTGGAAAGACTTCTTTGGTTTATTTTGGACATATTGTAGGAGGAGGTGCATTGAGAATTGATCCTTCTAAGGTAGAATCCATTGTGAATATTGGAATTATAGAGGTAATAATTTTTTTGGGTGCAGCTCAATATTGGAGAAAGTTTATTGATAACTTTGCTACCATAGCGGCTCCTATGCATACAGTGACAAGTGTGAAACGTGCTTTCCGATGGGGAGGCAAACAACAGAAAGCTTTTGAATATTTGAAAGAGAAGATCAGTTTAGCTCCAATCCTTGCTTTACCAAACTTGATACAGCCATTCGAGATACAGACCGATGCTAGTGATTTTTCCATGGATGCAGTTCTCTTACAGCATGGTAAGCCTATCACTTTTCATTCTGAGACATTTAATGGTGTTGTAGTTAATTATCCTACATATTATAAGGAGTTGTATGTGTTGGTTCAAAGTGTCAAAAAGTGGAAACACTATTTGATGGTTAAAGAGACAGTTGTACATACCGATCACCAACCATTACAGTACTGCAGTCGCAAAGTAAATTGTAGCAATCACATCATTTCAGATGGATGGGTTTCCTACAACAATTTCACTTGGTAATAAGGTACAGGAAAGGTATTTTCAATAAATTTGTTGATATGCTTTCAAGGCCTATTATTAGTGCTTCTACTTTGCTTAAGAATGATTCTATAGTACATGAGAGTTGCATAGAACAATATGCATCTGATGTTGATTTTAAGGATGTGTATGCTAACTTGCGTGAAGGGAATCAAGTTGAAGAGAATGATTATCACATGCATAATAATTTTTTGTTTCATTTGGGCAAGTTGTGTATACCACAACGAGAGAGACTAAGTGTCATGAGAGAATCTCATTCTTCTCTTGTTGTTGGACATTTCAGGATAAGCAAAACAGTGGCACATTTATAGAGGTATTTTTATTGGCCTCGCATGGTAGATAGTGTTTCACGTTTCATTAGAGGTTGTTCATTATGTGCTACAAGCAAGCCTAGCAATAGGAAGCTTGGGTTTTATACGCCATTTTCAGTACTATCAAGGCCATGGGAAAGCGTTTCTATGGACTTTGTTGGAGGTCTACCTATGTCTAGAAAGAAGCATGATTATCTTTATGTAGTAGTTGATAGATTCAGCAAGATGTGTATTCTTATGCCATGTAAGAAATATATTACTGTTGAATAAACTGCTAAATTATATTTTCAACATGTATGGGTTCATTATGGTTTGCCTACTTCTATTGTTAGTGACAAGGATTCCATATTTGTTGGGAATTTTTGGTCCAATATATGGAAGATGATGGACACCAAGTTGAAAAAGAGTATTTATTTTCATCCGCAAACAAATGGCCAAACTGAGGTAGTGAACAGAACCAATGTGCATCTTTTGAGAGGTTAATTCAGCAAGCATCCTAAGTTGTGGGATGATTATCTGCATTACATTCAGCATGCTTAAAACCGGGCCAATCATTCTTCTACAAATACTTCACCTTTTGAAGTTTATTTTGGGTATTTTCCAAAGTCACCTCTAGATTTCATTCTTGAGAAGGATGTTGCCATTGATGGGCATAGTGAAATTGACAAAGCTCGCATGTTCATTGAGTGAATTCAACTTATTCATCAACAAGTTCAGGAACAGCTTGAAAAAATTCAAAGAAAATACAAGGAGAGGTGTGACAAACATAGATTTGATCACAAGTTTCAAGAAGGTGATGAGGTATGGTTGCACATTAGCAAAGAAAGGCTGCAAGGAGAAGGTAAAAAGCTTAAGCCTATTTGTTATGGTCCATTCAAGATTATTAAACAAGTTGGTAATAATCCATTTCAACTTGACTTGCCTTCATATATGCAAATGTATTCTGTTGTCAATGTGGAGAATTTACGTTTGTATGAGCCTCCGTTGATTGTTGATCAAAGGAGTGACATTCAGCTGTCATCAATAGAATATTTCTCGCTAGAATTTTTGGACAAGCTCAAGGAGGATGCCATCCTTGACAGGAGGACACACACTTTTAAAAGAAGAAGTGTCGATTATCTTCGGATTGGGCTCAAGGGCAGAAAACCAAGTAAGGAAAGATGGATGGAAGTGTAAAAGGTGAGGGAGTTGTACCCTCATCTTCTGAACAGGTAATTGAAGGCTTTTGGGGTCCAAAATCTTGGGGAGTCATGATCAGGAGATCATGTCCATTGGTCAAAAATGCTCAAAAATGAAAGTTCTCAAAAGTGTTTGCAACCTAAGGGACCAGAAAGGTATCGTCGTTGCTATTCTGGAACCGTGAACAGTTCGCAAAAAAGAGGTCGTATGTAGAATTTATTAAGCTTTGAAAGGCCCATTAAACTAAAAAAAATGACATTTTGACCCAATTTGACTTTGTATAAAAAATTTTGCAAAAAAAAAATATTGGAAAAAATATTTTTATTATATGGTTTATTAGGCCAATCATCAGGTGCCACGTGGCCAGCTCGTAGGCTACCACGTGGACCCAGGATGAAGGTCAAAGGTCTTATCAAAAAAAAATTGGAGTCTATGAGGTTCGAATGCGGGACCTTCCCACACGCACTGAACGCGCCCAACTGCTTGGGCTACCGGGTAGTTCTTACCCCTATGGTCGGTCACGACTATTTAAATTTCAATGTAAAGAGTGGCGAGGGTTGGGGAGGCCAGCCCCCCACCATATGACCCTCCACACATGACCATGGCTCATACGCAACTGGCGGATAGAAAAATTGGCAGTTAGCACGGCTTGTTCACATGCAGGAGTGGTATTAAATGCGAGGGTTATCCAAATAGTTGGTTTGGTGGTCAAGCCAACAGTTTCGGTGGAGGTTTAAATGTGACCACTTTGACATAGTAGTTAAGTTAACTTCCAGTCCACCCGGTGGTTTCACTGGAGGACCCCCTTAATTTTAGTGCCCATGCCTTTTTTTTCGGTGTTAAGTGGAGTTCCTCCAATGTTGGAGGAACTCTCTTAGGGGACATTGGGAAAATTGCAGTTTGGGTCATAACTCTTTGGATATTCAACTATTTTTTAGGAATGAATAGTCATTTTTGGGTAATTTCGACATTATGAGTTCATTGGAAGTAGTTTTAGAGCCATTAGAGGACATATAATGCAGGTTTTTCTTCAGGAAAGGTCAAGGAGCCACCAGGGCCACTAGGGTGTTTTCAGTGTATTGAGCATCCATTCTCTATTTTCTGCATATGAATAGTCATTCTTAACTAATTCAAGCACTATAAATATGTTTTTATATAAATCACAACCATTTGAGGCTTTTTATCACATTTACTTACCATTGTTTAGCAATAAGATATGAGGGACATGCCATTGGGAGCTGGACCAGCAGATGTAGCCCAGGAGGGGTGAACCGCTTCATCAAATTGCTGAGTATTGTCATATGTGATGCTTTATTCTCTTTTATTTACTATTTCACAGTGTTATACAAGCTAATTTACATGCTTTAACCTCACATATAAATCTGTTAAACTAAGATAAAACCATTTGTTTAACCTGCAAGCTTCAGTGAACCTTATGTACACAATCTAATTACTGTTTGGATACTTAGCACAAAAAAACTAATACATTCAATTTAGATCAATTATTTGTAGTGGTTATGGGTTATATTCTAGTTCAAGGTCAAAGATACATCATGGTCATGACAGTTATCATCCTTATAGGAGTGAGAAGTAGTACTTGTCGGATGAGTTCAAGAAATCCAAGCCTCCTACCTTTAGAGAGATGAAGAAACTGAAATATGTAGAAGCGTGGGTACTTGGGATGACGAATTTCTTCAAGTTAAATGATTATATAGAGAATATTAAAGCTAGGATAATTATTTTCATTGTGAAAGGGAAAGTAAATATCTGGTGGGAAGATGTGAAGTGTGTAAGAGGCATTCGGATAGGGGAGTTGAGTTGGCATGAGTTTAAAATAGTCTTCTGAAAGAAGTACTTATTTGAGATATATTATGATGGAAAGGATAAGGAATTATATGAGATGAAGATGGGTTCTATGATAGATGAATATTATATCACTAACTTTCTAGAGTTGTTGAGGTATATTCCATGTCTTAAGGATGAGAAGATGAAGGTTCAAAGATTCATCAGTGGATTTTCTTTAGCATTTAAGGATTGGATTGAGTATTTTTATCACTGGAAAACCAAAAAAGCAAAGGACATCATGAAATGTCAAGCAAAAGGATTTACAGGGTGTAAAAACATTACAGAATCTAGAAAATTTAACTTTCTCTAAGGTCCAAAGGCAAATTTATTAATTTGCGCATAGAATAAACTGGCACAATGCGCTCCATGCGCCCTTTTCTTTGATAGCAGAGCAAGTCTCCATGGTTATCCCTCAATAAGATGCGTGGTCTTGGGTATGGCATAACGTCACCATCCGATACCACTTTTCGCACTTCAGGTAGAATATTCTCCACTTGAGGCCGCCCAAGGACAGCCGCCTAGAGCCACCTTGAGACCTCAAGTGGGCACACAATGGAATCAACCACCACTCTTGGGTCACTATCCATAATTGTACCAAGATATGGAAGAAGATTTGAAATTTTCCTATAAAATACCACCATGAGAAGAAAAAATTAAAACACATTGTTATGTTGGCCAAAATGCCCATGATCAAACCAATAGTGTGTTTTCTAAGCAGCAAAGGAGTGAAGCGATTCATTTTTTAGCCATCCAACATCTCAATCCCAAAGGAGAAGTGCATCAGTTGTCCATTATCTTATCACTCATTTGAGGATAGGAGAGAGGCCTACAAACAACTTAAGGGAAGAGCCCTCCTTACTTTGAGTATTAGAGCTTCATAGCTCTAAGGACTCACTGTGAGTGTTTTAGCGTTCTACCTCTTTTTACCACCAGCAGCTAATAAAAGGGGATTATTTCTCCATTGGTATTATTAGTTCATTTACTTGATATTGAGCTTGTGTTATATGTGTATTTTTTGTTTCTTGTTTCCTCCTCTTTTTGTAGTATGTTATGTTTTATAACTAGTTTTTCTACATGTTATGATGCTTCACTAACCATCTAACAACCCATTTTTTCCCTGTGACATTGCTTGTAGGCTAGAAATCACTCCTACCAAGCATCGGTGCATTTCATACACCCTCGTACTAAACACACCAATGTAGGATTAGCGACTCCACTTATTTTTCCTCTTAAGCTAAGTGGTTTCGGGTTTGCAGAACCTCTTTTCTGCTCAGGATTGCTGCAGGACCAACTCTCCTCTTCCTCAACTTCTCTCATTCACCCTATGTGAAGAGATTCATTTCTGGAGAAGCGGAATTTTCGTGCACAATAAAACCATGTGTTTTTAGCTCAGACAGATGCGCAGTTCTGCATACGTTTAGCTCAGACAGATGCGCAGGTCCGCATATGTTCAGCTCAGACAGACGCGCAGATTCTCGCGCCTGTGTATAATTAACCCGCGTGGAAACCAGTGAGCTATTTTTTCACTGATTTTCTCCATTTTTTACAAGTGTAAAGTCAATATCAGCCCAAAATAAATCTTTCAGCACTATGTTATGGTGTATCTTGAATGTTAGGACATGTTTTTAGCTGAAGCTTAGCTTAGCTATTGCATATTTCTAATTTTTAGTTTATTATCACAAATTCACATAGTTTAATTAGGAGGAAAGTAAGTCATTTTTAAAATCCACCCATGCTATCTGAATGAACATATTAGTGATAATATACACCAAACACATAGGTAATTAGCAAGAATTAAGTGGCCCATATCCATGCATGTTTAGCTAGTTTCCATTTTTTCCAAATTTTTGCATTAAGTTTAGTTTAAATTTTGCATTAGGATTCAAGATTAGGAACAAAGTATCCAAGAAGGCAAGTAATATCAGTTTCCCTTGCACCTCTTGGTGATCCTAGGCATGCATATGAATGCTCACTTTTGATAATGCTCACTTTTGATAGTTTTTCATCTCCCTATAGTGCAACAATTAGTCTATATAGGCAAAATTGTAAGTCACCCATTATCCGGGCATCAATTATTTTTTCAAAGGAACAATAAAACATAGTTTAATTAGGAGGGAGTGCAAAGGATCATCGCATATCCACATCCTATAAAAATTTTGATTGTACACTTCATCACACACATTGGCACACCATAAGCAAAGTAGGACTCCTTAAATCTAACCATTAATTGAACTCATTAAAATCTCTCCACGGGGGCCACAAAAGAATTAATAGTTCAGGTTAGGACCATCGAGGGTAGGCATCCAATAAGCCGCCATGGTCATTTTACATTATTGAAAAATAGAATTTTACTGTTTAGGGTGCTTTAAATCCATATATACAGGCACGAAAAAGAATTCCCAAGCGCCACAGAGGCCTGATTCAGAGGGGGTTAAGCTTAGGCCCAGTGCGTGCGGTACTATTTGGGGCTACATGACCCATCTAGTGCTCGGTATTGGTATATGAATACCAAGAAGCTCAAGACTCAAACGCTCACGTGGGATGATGATACTTTAATGGAAAAATCTAGGGCATCCTTCCCTATAGGTGACAGTGCAGGAAGCACTAGATCCTCTGTCCATTACCTTGGTCGATTCTTCAATTGTTGGAAGGTGCCGCCAATTCTTTCGGGACGTTAGCCCCAGTACCCACCAGAATATATCTTCACAAGACCTAGCTACATTTGAGAGTGTGAGGAAAATTAGGTCTTCTAGGATTTTTTAGTATCATATCTGAAACAATCAAAACCACATTTTTTGATTGACTGATCACATAGGATTAATCTAAAGGGGAAATTTACCTTTTATTTTTTGCTTTATTTTATGTATGTGATCACTTTTTCTTTGATAATAATCTCTTTTCTTTCAAAAAAACTAAAAAATATTTCCAAAATTAAACTGAGTCGACACCATAACGGACACAACAGGACCTTGTCGATCTAGATGTTTTTTGGACTTCCACCCATTAAAGAGAGGAGTGCCAGGTCTTTCGCCATTCAAGCATCAAAGACGACACACATCCACCCTTATTCCTTCATCATTTATTGGGGTACCTTTAGTTGGGAAACCCCATAGGTCACGCAACACCATACATGTGCAAACCCCCTCAAGGTCACCCCAAACCACTCCTCCCATAACCCCTAGAGGGCAGAGGAGCGCTACCCATTCAAGGAGCCAACAGAACACGCAACTGGGTATGTCAAAAGGTACTATCCCCCAAAAAAACCCCATACAAAACCAAACTCCTTTGTTTTCATAGTCTACAATGGTACTCAACAATTAGTTACATTTCCTAGCATCTTTAAACCTAACCGATCTATCAAAGTTAACAAATGATCCCATTGCACACAATCCCATTTGGCCACCAATGCCCACGAAGCTCCCTTCAAATATTCCAAAATTCAAAGGGAAACAAGTGGAAGACTCTGGAAACCATGTAATGACTTTCCACCTATGGTGTTCATCGAACAGTATTACTGATGATACTATTCGATTAACACTATTTCAGCACACGTTAATTGAACCAACCGCGAAATGGTATGTGGAGCAGCCTTCTGCTTCACATGGAACCTTTAGCGCCCTCACTGCTATGTTCCTCACGTATTTTCAATTAACCGTCCACTGTGATTCAGGAATGGAGTTACTTACTCATTTTAGGCAAACATCAGCCATCCATATCTTAGACCATCTCCATGAATGGCAGTGACATCGAAGTTTGTGTAAATCCAAACTCGATGATCGAGTCCTACTGGACCTATTCCTAAAAACTATCACAGTAGATATCTAAAAGGACATGGAAACTCAAGGACCTACTTCTAAAGATGATTCCATTAGCAAAGCCCAGCAACTCCAGTTGATATACACTCAGTAAGGATACATTTATAACATCCTACCTAACGCCCCGCACCTACAAACTTACAAAGAATTTCTAGGCGCGTCGAATACTACAGATGGATTGATAGGGTCACTGACCCAAAGTCACCTAGGCATCAGTATCTCGTACCCCGATTATGCATATGATCCTAACCAGAACATCCCGCAACCAAGCTACCATCAGAGCCATCATGCACCTTTGAAGAACATGACAAATAGGGCGTTGTCATGCCATCATTAGCAAGGAGGATCATACCCTCCCACACAGGGGACCCAATACACAGCTAGGAACGCTGACAGAAGAGCTCCCCCCCCAGCAACCATATACAAACCAGGGACAGGTACCCCAATATTCCCCCTCCCCATTACAAAACCCATCGATGAAAAACAATACACCGGTGAACTTTGTGCAACCTTCCCAGGCCCAACCACGCCATTCATATGACTAGGAGAATTGTATTCATCCTCCTAATGCAGCAAGGAAAAATCCAAACAATAAAAAAAAGGGAGATCCTCAACAGGGAGAAATAACCAACAATGCCCTTTGCGGTCTCAGGCTAGGGGTAACCCCAACCAAAATCAAAACCAGGAGTATGGCCATTAAAATCATCACTATCCCAAACTCCCCGAGCTAAAGAAGCTTCAAGGTAACCATGGACAAGGGGGACCTACACAACAAACAACTGTAATATAGGAGCCCTTCCCCCACCAAGGGGTGGTTATTACCTAACAGCAACAACCACCCCCCAATGATTCTGGAAACAACAGCCATGAAATCTATATGACTGGTGAGGAAATGTTCTTTCAAACACAGAATCAAAGCTGTGATACCCTGCCAGACACCAATTCGTTAGGGGCTACCACGAGTGGACCTATAACACCCTTGACTATATAAAAAATGCCTATTGAAACCTTGCCAAAAATGTTTAAGGGTCCAACAAGGCGAGTAGGACACCACTCCAAAGTGGCCCATAATTATAGTATCATGAATGATTTAGCACAATCTCTCACTGCCATGTCAGCTTTAGAGGTCCTACAATATTTCCCAAAGCAAATTAAAGCATTACTTTCTGCGTTAGGTGCAATCGACCCTGTCAATTCGCGCCTAATGGATTTTGACTTAGATAAAGCCACCCCCAGGCTTCCTTCATTGGTCGCCTTCCAGATACTAGTATCATCAACAGGGTATCCACACATCAAGGTAGTTGAAGATGGTTCTTATAGACATTGAGGTCTTGGACGCTCAGCTGGACTACAATATAATCCTTGGGCGGAGTTATATGTACACCATGTCTGCCATAGCATCCTCTGTCTTCCGGATCATGATGTTCCCCCACGAGGAACACATCATAACCGTTGACTAATTAACATACCATTACAAGAGACCCATGAAGAACACCGATGTCATGCTACCCTATGTAGACACATCTACGGATTCGCTCATGCGGTACTAGGAATATGGCCCCGACCAATTCAAACCATCATCTATCCTTGGATCATTCCTAGGATATCCCCCTGTCATACCAGAATCATTCGCTAATATCACAAGGGGCCCAATGTGCATGATGTCATCATCAAACACCGAAACTAGCTAGGATATAGAGAATAGTAGTAACAAAACTAATGCCACAAGCACAAATTTTCTACCCTACGCCATCTCCCAAACTCTATTTCTATACCCTCCACTTGGCTTCATGTCACAATAGGTCTTGGTAATGGTAACATTGCCAAACATGTCGTTCGCGATCCCTGTTTGGTACCTAGTCCCACCAACCATACTAGGAGCCCTTTGAATTACATATACATGAATAACCCCCATCCCTCCTTAGGAGGTAACACCAGTTAAAGAGATTCCCATAGCAATGTCGGTTAAAGCGACCAGGAAAACCCATAAAAAAGGGAGAAAGATAGAAAACCACATCATGCCAAGGGAACTGCAACCTTGTGCATTGTGCGATATTGTAGGCCACCCTACCAATATCTGCCCGGAGTCGGATGAATTGAAACATATCCTAAGCTTCGAAATAAATTTCACGGCCACAAGTTCTCTTGGGTAATAAACCAATGCATAAAAAGCCAAGGCAAGTGCTAACAGTACCACATCCACACACAAATGATTCACAATAATTATGCATTGTACCCATCATTTTCTAGGAAATGTCGTGATATAGGGATGTTTAAGATGCCCTAACAATCATTGTGGGGAGGATCCCCCTCATGGAGACAAAATGGGGAAGAACCTCGGGTCATATTATAACTGTGGAGGCAAGGCAACACCAAAAGACTCAATGCTTCTCCTCCTCCTTGGCCCAATGTTGTGCACTCGCGACGAACGTGATCATTTCATCGCTAATCAGCCCGGAGCCGTTTCAAAGATGGTATCCTGTTAACCGTGTATACTTCATGATGGCCTAAAAGCATCCCAATATTCATGTCAGATATGTTCTAGCGATCACCCATTACATCTTTCACTTAATTTAGCATTAGCTTGCTTATTACGCATGGCCATAATGCACCTCTCCCTAGGAGACGGCTTAGATACAGAATCCATGGAAATCTTGACAACGTAAGAGGATGTGACAAGAAAATCCATTCTCTTCCTGTCAGCGTAAGAGTGGCCAGTTGGGGGGCCATAGTCACCCCCAATCACCCTCCACGTAGAATACCAAACTATGCGTTATGCAACGCACATAACCATTTTGTCGCCAAATTCCCGGACCTAGTATCACTACACAAATGGTATCTAATCACTTCACTAGCCTAAAAGGAAGGGAATACCCAAGAAAGACATTCTTGTCTAGTGTGTCAAGGCTACCATCATGCTCAACATTGTACTTACATCCCTCAAGTGCGCTCGCTAATCTACATCATACGTTCATTAGAAACGCGGCGTTGGGATATAACCAGTCTAGCTGAGCAGAGAACCAAGGATTAGAACTTTCCCCCATGTAGCCTATCTTGTATCACTACAAAAAAAATTAGGTGATCAAAGACGCACCCGACCTAACAAGACCCATGTCTAGTCTAGAGTGGCATGCAGGCTATGTGACAAAATCGACCACCAGGTCAATCAGTGTAAGGAACTGAAGCACCTCATGAACAACTTTCACATGGTTTCCCCTATCCAGTAGAAGCATCTCTCTAATCAAGAGAAGATCACACACTATTATTGCAGGATATGCTCACATTTTCACCATACAATGAATTGTGAGCACCTCCCAAGGCTAAGAGTGGCAAGAGTAGCGTTGAGTCTAGTACTCCAAAAGGAGTTGGACCTCCCAAAACAAAAAACTCAAAGATGGCAACAGTTAAATATTTACCCCACACCTGATCATTTCGAAGCATCTACCTCAGGGACTAAGAGTAGTGTTGGTTCTCACACCATCTACTCGATAGGCACCATGGTACCGTGCACCATTTTCACTGGTCATAACCACGAATCAGAGGCATGCCCCTTAATGGAAACATTCAGGCACCTCTGAACCATGCACAATTTCCAAATCCAGGAAAGTGCGAGTACTCTTGAAGTGACCTCATGAAAATTCGTTTTCTCACCTTGAAGGCCTTCTGGTGGAAATCCCTCCCCACCAATACAAATGACACAAAACATCATATATGATTCATATCTTCATGTATCAGAACCATGACTCATGTTGTCTGCCCATCAGTCATAGGTGTTGAGCCAGCTACAACTACAAGAGTAGCTGTACCAATGGCAATCTTGAACCAGATCTGCCACCTTGTTTACCGCCTGCGGTTCCACCATCGATGATGGAATCTGTTCATGTCTATCGACCGGCGCTTCATTAGGCGAACCACCTCCTCGGCCTTTGTGAGACTCAATCCCCCTTGGATCTTATTCCACTCGGTTGAGAATATTCTTTGGAAAGCCATGATGAATGTTTAGAATATTTGTGAGGACGAAATGCATCATATAACTCATTTTTTTTTTCTGAAAAAATGTTCGGCCCTAAAAATCCGGGGAACCCGAGAGATTTATGTGATCAAATCAAAATATTTGCTTCCATCAGGGAAAGTCGATTGGTTCAAAAATCCCATTCTGGCACCTGATGCATTCGAAGATGGGAACATGTCAAACATTTCGCCTACCATCAAGGTGAATATGTCTCGAAATTCTGAAAAATTCGAAGAAATATCACTGGGGGCAGCATGTTCACGAGAAGAGATAACCTCTTACACCCAGTTATTGCAAGAGTATCAAGATATCTTCGCATGGGACTACTCACAAATGTTAGGGCTTAGTCCCACTATTGTAGAGAATCATGCTATGACATGACGTACCACTGTAGTCTCATATTTCTACGGTGTGACTAAATAACCGGGGGATTCTCTTCGGTCTGCGAAAATAAAAATTCACGACTATCATTTGTACCAATCTGCTGCCTTCATTATTTTCATTTTTACCTATCCACTATTTCTCATTTTGCCTCTTTCAATACCCTCATGATACTGAAAACCCATGTTTTACCTTAATCTCTATTTTCACCATTTTTTCCCTACCTAAAACCCCATTTTCCTCACAAAAACCTCTCCCCTTCGTTCATTTCCCCTCCTTCCCTCAAAACAATGTAAGAAACCCTTTTTTACATCGTTTTATGATAAATATATTTTATTTTAGACCCACACCCTTTTTAATAAAACGCTTTTTTATTTGACATACCCGACCCTTTCTATGTTCTAGCCCCCGCATTCTAACCCTTACCCTTCACTGTCATGAGACCCTGGACCCACCCTCTATAAAGCACTTTAGCTTTGAAAAATACCCGGGCCCCAAATTATATTAACCCACCTTACATTTAAGCATCCCCACTTAAACTAAACCCTGGGCCTGGCATTATCAAAAGCCCCACACTACATTAACCTTTTGCTACATTTAAACCCCCAGACCCACCCTCCTAACTAACCCGTGACCCATTCTCACCCGACCACCGTCAGATCTTCATCACCCAATCCAACAACCCATGCATCGTATCGCACCCCCAAAAGTGTGAAGGTTAAAAACCCTTTGACCTTGTGATATGAGCGGTATTACCACCTGTCGTCCCCTCCATGTGTCACTCCATCAATGGCATCGCACACCCTCCACCCAATAACATTTACCACCCACACACCATGCGATAAACCTCGAAACCGCCTTCCTGCCCACAGCAAAACCATCAACCCCAATTTAAACGTGCCCAAGCCTCGATCCTCCATATCAAACTCTATGACATTCCAAAGACCCGATAGGCCAATCAAACATAGAGACCAGCAAGCCCCCATTTTCTGGACTCTGCCCACCGCGCAGGGTTTTAATTAACAAATTGTTTTTAAATTTTCAGGTGATTATACATGGCCAGAAGGCATAAATCATGTTTCTGATATCAAGGAATTATTTTAAATAGGTCCTCTGGGTGACGATCCGGAATGACTTGTTTCATTAAGAGACCAGGAGCATAAGATTATTTTGAAAAGACAACAATAGATCATGAACATTGATGATCATTCGGTCGCTCCAAACGCACCAAGAGTCTTTCGAAGGACAGAGAGCAGGATAAAAGAAAAGAGAATTATATAGTGGCTGCGCAGGGATGAAAGGAAAATGAAGAACACAGTCAAAAGAACAGTGAATGGAAAAAATGGATTAAATATTTAAACATAGGTTAAAGATGGAAGACAAGGATTAAATACAAAGCACAGTAAAGGAAGGTTAAAAGAGAGATTACGGGAAATTAAGAAGGTTAGAAGAGAGATCAGAGATAAAACGTAGATTAAAGGAATTAAATGAGAAAGCTGAGTTAAGAAAGAGACAAATCCGAGCTAAAAACCAAATCATAGGTTTAAGAACAAAATCAAAGGTTTAAAGTCAAATCAAAGGAAAATTAGCAAAGAAGACATATCCTAATGACAAGGCAAAACAACAATTACTTCTTCCAAACCACATTTGGCCACTTACAGCCTATTTCTGCTAAAGGAAGCTACCTCACTTAATGTTCCAATCAGAGATATTTCTCAACTACTCAAAAGTTATTATAAAAATTAATGATAAAGCCAAAATAGTCAAAAATATACTGAAGTTAGCTTAGCAGTTAAGTTAAAAGTTATTATTACAGTGAGTCAGTCAGTGATATTTTACCTTAGGCCTTGCATGGTCTCAAAGGTAAAGGTTACATTTAATCTGTAATAACTATAGCCTAAAACCCTAGAATAGGATCACCTCCTCATCTGCAGTTAAATAATGCATGTATTATTCATTGATTTTTGTTGGTTAGTGGGTTGATTGCTAAAGCTGGATTTTGATCAGACTCTGAGCTACAAAGATTGTTCTACTGGAGTATTGTAACTATTTTGTACATCAGTAATACAAGCAAGTTCATAGGATTTTTGAGCTATTTTAATGGTGATGTTATCCCTTTTTGTCAATGCTTCCCTTCTATTTTCCATATTGTTCATGATTTCTCTGATAATAGAAGAGAAATTTTAGATTGAGATATGTTGTTTTTGGCACCTCAACTCTGTCTGTCATTATTATCTCTATGTTTTCCTATAAAATTAATAATTAGAGAATTCTTAACTGCTCTCTAGGATTACTGGATTGTTGTCTTGATATTTCCTTGGTGAAGTATAATTAAAGAATTCTTAACTGCTCTTTAATATCATTGAACTGTTATCTTGAATGTTTTCTTTGTCTGAAGGTAATAATTATAGAATTCTTAACTCCTCTCCAGGATTATTGGATTGTCATCTTGAAGTTTAATTAGTAGAGTTTAGCTAAAGAATTTAAGGTTTTCCCTTCTCTTTAGTTTTTCTTAAGCAGTCATTTTAAAGGCCTTCTTTGAAGTTTAATTAAAGAATTCTTAACTACTCTTTAGTTTCACTGAACTATTATCTTAAATTTTTTCTTTATCTAAAAGTAATAACTAGAAAATTCTTAACATCTCTCTAGGATTGTTGGATTGTTGTCTTGAGGTTTTCTAGTTAAGTATAGCTGAATAATTCTTAACTACTTTTCAGTTTTACCCAACTGGTGTCCTAAAGGCTCTTCTTGTTTAAAGCGGAGTTAAAGGATTTTTAATTTTACTGAATTCACAACTTCTTGCCATCACACAATCATTTTATCTAAAGGATCCATTTGATGTATTCAGCTTGCCCTATGAAAACCCTTGAAGATTTGATGTACAATTAAAGCCTTTTATGACTCCATAGCCCAATGGATTTATGCTTCTCAAATTCTATCAACTCAACTAAAAAAATCAACCAACAATCAATCAAAACAAAACAAACAGCCCCAGAACTTCATAACTAGCCTAAAATCAGAAAACATAAGTATAAAGATAAATCATTTACAAACAAAAACATAGAGAGAGCCCTCTCTGAGTCTAGGAAGGCTAGGTCCTTGGACTCCAAAGTGGTTTGATGTGGTTCTCTACAAATTTATTTTTTCCAATCTTGCAAATTACAGGGAGCCAACATAATGGAAACCATACTGGGGAACTCCTGAGTAATTAAAAAAGCTTAAATATTTCCTCAAAAGAACTCATAAACCTCACTCAAAATTTAAATGACACAAGTGTTAACCAATACTGGTATCTGGTTGCTGATGGTGGACAACAGCTAGCCTTAAGACAGTTAAAATCATCCACCTGGTGACTCAACTGGTTTTCAGTAGGCCTGCTGACTCCACCAATTCTCTACAGACTCCACTGGGAAATTATTGAGAAATCTTGATACCATTAAACCTGAAAAGAACCCAACAAGAATAATTTTTGGATTAAGTATTTCTTTTACAGATTTGTGTGTTTTGCAAACTATTATAAAATTCTCAACCTCTCTAAATCTTGGGTGCAAGTTCTGGCTGTTAGTCATCAGTAATTTTTTGCTATTTTATAGATGTCTAAATACTTGTCCTAGATTTCTAAAAACAAGATTCATGAATATTGTGAATTTTAGAAATCTCACTGCTTTCATTATCCTTAAAACAATTTTTTCACTACTTTACTATTTTTCCATTCCCTGGTTAGTGTAGCACTCCTAGAAGACCCCTCATGGGCTTATGACACTCATCTTTGTCCCATTTTCACACCCATAACTTCAGTACTCTATTTTTCCTATGCTTAACCTTTCCACTTTCCATCTAGGATTTCCAAACAACCTACCCTTTCCCATATTCATCAAATGCCTCAAGCGTTGATGGTCTCAAAACTGTCTCTGTAGGCTCTTTAGATAAATCAAGTACATCAAATTTTGGAACTTCAATACATCAATATGTCAAAAAAACTTTGTTTTCATACTTTAGACCCTAAGGCAAGATTTCAGTCAAAGACCAAGTCAAAGAGCCTTCCACTAGGTCACTAGGGTTTCATAGGTTGTAGGGTTATCTTTGGTATTCCAAATCATTGTTTTTCATGTGCTAGAAGCTGAATCAAAAGGTGAGAAAGAAAAACACCTGTTTGTCCAAGTCAGATCAAGAAAATCTCCAAAGAGGACTGCTTTTCCAAGAACAAAATTCTGCAAAAGGCAACTATGCATTTGACATTTCTGCAGGAATATTGAAATAACTATCAGCAGAGAAATAGGTAAGGTAAGAGGTCTGTTGCTCATTAAAGGAAATCCACAACAAAGAAAGAGGAAGCATCCTATGTTCAAAATAAATTAGGGTTCCTAAGAATGATTGGGCCAGCAGCATGCCAAACAAGGAGCCAAGGCAGCGAATCACATAGGTAGAGGCACACTAGCACAATCAAGCATGAATTGAAGATTTTTAGAATTTATAAAATGGAAAAGGAAAAAAGGTGAGGTGAACTGAACAGGAATGAGTGAATTTGAAAGGGCTATAGAGAACTTAGAAGACAACACTAATGATTCTTCTCAAACAGCGTAGAAGCCTAAGGTGTTGGAAATATAGTCAAGGGAGATGAAGTGAAAATGATAGGCCTCCATGATGACAGCAAATAGAAGGTTTGAAAAGACTGTGTAAGTAATTTCTAGGGTTTTCCAAGGTAAAGTATCTCACTGCCTCAAAGGGAATAATGCAAAAGGGTATCAGTGATATGAAGGTCAAGCCTTAATTCTCAGTCATCTGCACTCAATGATCAAAGGAGTAAAAACATAGGCTTTAGCTCCAAGAGGGAAGACAAACTGATCATAATAAGGTTGCTACTATTATGTAATTGAATGTTTCAAAGTCCAGGAACATCAAAAACAGCTAAAATCATTATGTCATGGCACCTGCAACAAATCAGAAGTGGCCAAAAGAAGTTAGCATACATAATGGTGAAATCTGTGGTGCTTGTGAAAAATGGATTTTGCATACCTAAGGGTAAATGAGAAAGAAGAAAACATATTTCAGGTCACCCACACTTAGAAATGTTAAAATAGGTCATCAGGCTAAAACGGATTTTTTCATGTCTTCAAAAAGTTGCCACCAAAAAGGGAAAAGAGCTACTTAAATTTTTTTCAATTCACCTACACAGCAAAAGGTTTAAAAGGGATATTAGCCAAAGTGATAAAGAAACCAAAACATTAGAATGTGGGTTTGCAAAGAGATAAATGTATCTCCCTAAGACTATAAAAAGTCAATTTGGTTTATCACTCAACTTCATTTGTCACCTGCAAAAGAGTGAAAAGCATTCAAAAAAGGAAATTTATGAGTTCAGTGAGAAACTGGGCAAAGTCCCCTGGCGTTGCGCTTTGGAGCATGCACTGCGATTAGAGCACCTGGTGTTGCGCGTAGAGGAGAAATTGCAGTGTAAATTTACACTACACTGCGCCTAGAGCGGAGCGCACTATGCTTACAAGTGGGCGCTACCCGTTCCCCAGAAACAGCCCGACAGGCACAAAGGGTGTGCAGTGTTGCGCTCAGGGTACCCGGTAGGCCTGCACGCGGGCAGTGTTGCGCCCAAGAGGACCGGACTCGCCTAGAAGTGACCGGTGCTATGCTTAAGGAGGACCCGACTGACCCATTTTTTTCCTGGCACTACGCCCAGGATACCGGTAGGCTTGCACGCAGGAAAGTGTTGCGTTGAGGCCTAAAAATCTCTTCACTTGAAAATTTCCCTCAAAATGCCAAAAATACCCCTCCAAGCTGCTTCCAAGAACCTGAAAAAGAGTCAAAAAATTTGCAAGTGGTCATTTTTCCCCCTCCTCAAGTGAAATTCATGAATAAATGGCTAAAGGAAAATTATCAAACCCTAGTGCCTAAAAACACTAATTTATCATGGTAAACCCTCTATTTTGACCTCAAAACAAGAAATTGTCAGTTAAGGGGAGTGCGAATTAGGATAACTACAATCAGTTCAAGTTAAGCCCTCCTCCAAGATAATAAAAAAATTAAAAAAATAAAAATCAGTCATAAACCCACCTCCATCTCACTCATTTACAAGATCTTCCCTCACCATCATTTCATTTCACTCCTCCTAACTCAGTTTCACAAGAAGGCCTAAGTTTTTCTAAAGGCAGCCCTAGTCACCATGTCAGGAGAAGAAGGGAGTGTGGACAGTGAAAGAGGCCAAGGGCCTATGAGGCAGAAGCACAAAGGTGGGAAGGTTAACATATTTGAGCCCCAAGACACAGTGGAGATTACTTCCTCCCCCATTATTCTCACATGCTTTCAGAAGGTAGGGTGTTTTCAGTTATGTGAAAGGGTCAATCAAGTACAAAATCAACCAGAGCTTACAAGTTCATTCATTCTTAACCTGCATAAAAAACAATCAAGCTTGGTAGGGTGACCTTTGAATTCTCATCAGATACCATTGCTCAGGCTACTGGACTTCCTGATGTTGGTGAAAAGTGGTTCAAGAGGTCAAAGTTGGACATGAGTTGCTATGAGCCTTTCCTCAAGCCTAGGTATAAAGAGGGCTGCAAGACTATTTTCCCCTTCTCACACTTACTAGAGAGGTATGCAACCCTAATGAAGGTCATCATGAAATACTTTACATGTGAGGGGAGATACTCCAGGCTCTACTCTTACCATATCATATTACTTATGCATTTCACTAGGGTCAAGATGCTTCATTTTCCCTATTACTTGTATAGAAGTATAGACAAGATGTCTTATGTTGTCCTAAGGAGGAGCTATACCCAGTAAATGCATAGTTTGTTCCACCACTCCTTAATTAAGATGGTGGTACTATCTCAGTTGGAGAAAAAAGGCATACCTTGGGAGGTGTTCATTACTAATAAAATATTCATAAGCCCACAACCTCATCATCGGCCTAGTTTACCCTCATCATCTCATCCTCCTCCCTCCACTCCTCCATCACCTCCTACAGATCATGCCTCATCATCTACACTTGTATCCTCTCCTCAAGAAAACCTCTCTTCCCCATATTCTCCTTATGCATCAGATCAAGAAGAAAGTGGCAGTGAGCAAGAAAGTAAAAATGAGGGTGAAGATGACAATGATTCAAATGAAAATGAAGATTAGGATGATGATGAGTCAAGCCAACAAGAGGCAGAAAACATGGAAACAGAGGAAGAGGATGACAGTGAAGAAAATGAAGATGATGATTATGCAGAAAATGAAGAAGAGGTTGAAGATAGTCATGACTGTCATGACAACAATCATGACATTCATGAAGACAGTAAGGAAAATTAAGAGGCTAACAGCAAAAATGAATTCCACAGCAATGATTAAGGTAGCTACAATGAAGAGCAATATGAGAGTGCACAAATCAATGAAGAAGCCAGTAGTAAGGCTAATGTTGAAGGCAAAGAGGTAAGCAACAGTGAAGATGATGAAGGCAAAGAGGTAAGCAACAGTCACGATGATGAGGGCAGCTACAATGAAGAACAAGATGAGAGTGCACAAATTAGTTAATAAGCCAGTAGTAAGGCTAATGTTGAAGGCAAAGAGGTAAGCAGCAGTCAGGATGATGAAGGCAAAGAGGTAAGCAACAGTCACGATGATGAGGGCAGCTACAATGAAGAACAAGATGAGAGTGCACAAATTAGTTAATAAGCCAGTAGTAAGGCTAATGTTGAAGGCAAAGAGGTAAGCAGCAGTCAGGATGATGAAGAGGAGGACATGGAAACAAATGATGCCACATGTGATGAAAACACCAAGGTAATCACAGTTAAACCCTTTCCATTGACATATCACAGGGGGAAAAGGCATGTGTTTTTTGCCTCAAAAAGGCAAGGGGCCATGCCTTCCACTTCTACCAAACCGCTAGATAAAGGCAAACAAAAGATGAAGAAAGGTAAGAAGGAGCTTAAACAATGACTTGGCATCATTGACCTAGAAAATGAAAATGAAAACAAGGAGAGGGCCACTAGCATACTGCTCCAAAGCAAGGATGCAGAAATTAAGGATCTTTTAAGATGCCTAGGTATGGCCATGTATAACATTGAATATTACAAGAATGAAAACAAGCAGTTGAAAAAGGTGAAGAGGGACCTTGACCTCCAAAAGAAAATGACCAAGCATTATGCATTGCAAAACCAAATTGTGAGGGCTAAACTGAAAAAGGCCCAAACCAAGATCCAAGCACTCAAAGGGACAAAAGGCCAATTAAACCTTGGAATCTTTGCACAAGATTCTCTACAGGTCTCTCAAACCCCATAAGGGAGACATCCACCAAATTTGAGGAAATTTTGACAATTTTTGGTTTTTGTGAATTTGGAGGCCTCTAAGCACAACACCCCTGGCACTACGCTTTCATCTGAGACATATTTAGAGAAATAAATTTACATTTTTAGAATCCTCATGCCTAGTACAATATGCTCACAAAATTTCAGAGCATTTGGAGCATTTTTGACCCCTCAAAAGGCCAAAAAACACCTCATTTTTCACCTTTCTGCCTCATTTTCTGGCTTGGCGTTGTGCCTAGAGAAGTCTTGGAACTTTTACCTTTTGGATAGGTAAATGGAGCTCAATCAAGAAACCAAGTGTATATTTTGAACGTAGACTTGGCCAAATTTCCAATGGGCCATCACGAAGAAAATTCCGACATTGGGAAGGTCACCAAAACTTGGCTGCAAGTGGACCTATTTTCTGCCCGGGAAGGTGTTGTGCATTCAGACCTCACTGTGCATTTTTGGCCAAAAGTCAAAAAAAGACACTCATTAATTACAAAATGATATTTTAATGTTTTTTGAGGCAAATCAATCGAAAATTAGGTGCCAAGAGTTATTTTGGCATTTATTTCATGAGATATTTTGTGCCTTGGTCCTTGCATGGTCTCTTGGGCATAAATGGAATTTATGGATGATTTTGACGTTGTATAAAATATTTCGCCACTTCGGCAAAAATCACATTCCAACAAATTTTGTCGACGCGTTTCGAACCAGCTATTGTGGTTCAACATCAGGACAAGATAAGAAATCTGATCTAAGACACAGTTTAAATAGATAGGAAACTCTAACTAGTCGTTATTCCAAAACGGATAAAGATCCGAAATTTCTAAAATAAAATAATATTAGAGTTATTATTATCACAAAACGGATTCTTTGACTAAATAATGAAATTAATATCTAAATTATTATTATTGTATTTAATTAATAATTAAAAGATTCAAATATAATACATATTTATATAAAATAAATTCAAAATAATAATAATAATAATAATAATAATAAATAAATAAATAAATAAATAAAAATAAAAATAAAAATAAAATAAAATAAAAAATAAAATGCACTAAGATAAAAATAAGTAAAAATAAATAAGCAAATGAAAATGAAAATGAAAATGAAAATAAAAATAAATTAATAAATAAAGATGGATAGAAATAAAAATAAAATGAAAATAAAATAAAAATAAATGAACGAAAAATATATCATGAGGGCCTCATTGTAAAAGTTTCGAATTTGATGACTCTTTGGAGCAATACATAGTTTTTTTTGGAGATTGGAGAAGAAATTGGTGTTGTGGAGTTTCTGAATGGCTTGTCTTGATTGATGATGGAGGAGGCTACTTGAAGGATCCCTAAGCTTCGTTAATAGTGATGTGCTTCTATTCATTTATTTTTTTCTCATGTATCATTGTGTTTCATCCTTCTAAATTGCAGTAGGACAAAGGTTTTAGACTAAGAAATGTTTTCAAAGGCACCTTAGCTCTATTTTTTCTTCACTTCCTTTATGTTTTCCTCTGCTAGGACATTTTAGAGAATTCTTAATTGCTCTCTAGACCCCCTAAGCTTGTTTATTTCATGAATGGTTTAATACATTAGGTATCAAAGATGATTTATGGTTATCCCTGCTTGTTTTATGTCACTAAACATTGTTCTTGAGGTCTCTCTCCAAAGTACCATTAATTAGGTTTGCCAAAGAGGCTATGTTTTTATCATACCCTTTGTCCATGCTTGAATAATTGTTTTGGAGATCTTCATAGCTATGATCAATGATGTTTAGGCATTCCCTCTTCTTTGATTAAAGTTATATGTGTATCTTTAATGTTTTCTAACCTTGAAGGTGAAATCCCTAGAAGTTAAATGAGTTTCTCGCCTTCTATATTTCATTGGATTGTTTGTCTGAAATGCTTATTTTCTTGAGTTGAATCAAAGAGTTATTGGTATGCCCTGTATATTGATTTCTTCTTTATGCTAAATGGTGTTGAATTCCCTTCTTGTTTTAAGTACATGACAAAGGATTCTTAATTGCCCTTTGCCCTACTTTGTTCACAAACTTGATGTTCATTTCACTTCACAAAAACCTTGAAAATCCATCTGACCATGCTAGATTTTCCTTGTGATCCATCTTGATTTATTATTGAAACTTTCCATGAATTTCATTGACTCCATAGCCCAATAATTTGAAGATTCCTCACTATATCTATTCTACTTGATCATCTTATCCAACCAAAACAAACAAACAAACCCTACACTCAACAACTAGCCTAAAATCAAAACCATAAAAGCAAACAAGTTCACATCCTTTGCACAAAATAGAGAGATCCCTCTCTCAGTCTAGGAAGGCTAGGTCCTAGGACTCCAAAGACTAGTCTAATGTTACCCTGTGCATTTGATCTCACCAATCTAACAAATCACGGGAACCTAACACTGGCTTCTAGAAGAATCTGTACGAGATCCCATCACACCCAAACCCTCCTACAATAGTTGACAATCCATAGCATGTCCTAAGGAAATCTCCTAGATCTAAAAATTCAACTGTTAGCAGATCTATTCACAAAGCAAGTTCCCTACCTGAAAACCATAAAGACTTGCAAAATATCCTATATGACTCACCCTTGGAACAAAGCTTGTCCAAAACTAGATCTCAGAATTGGATAACCCAAATAATTTTAGACCCATCCATCTTACAGAAGAATCTTGTTGTACTAACTTCAACCTTTGTTCATACACCCACTTCTCACCTTCCTCCATTTAACCCTCCACCTCCTTTTGTAAAACCTCCACTTATTAACCCTCCTTTGTTTCCCCAACCAGCAGCCATGGCAGCCTAGTATGCCCCATTAGTCCTACCATTGCCTTTATTGCCTATACCACAGGATTATCAGTCCAAGATCCCCTTATTTAATGAGAGTGGTTCTACAATTTCTCAACAACATGTGGATCAAAAAGAGATAGATGATGAAACTATCAAGATGAGAATGTTTGCTCAAATCTTAGGGGGAGAAGCAAGAAAATGGTTTAAGAATGTAACCCCTAATAGTGTACATGACCTCCCTGCTTTTCATTAGCTATTATTAAACAAGTGGGAAGTTGAGAAAAACCCTCTCCAAATATTATCAGAATATGAAAACATTAATAAAAACGTTGGAGAGGGTGTCCAAGAGTATTGCACTAGGTTCAATAGTGTATATAACGCCGTCCCAACCCACATTAAACCTCCACAAGGCTTGGAGCTAATGAAATTTCTAGATGGATTTGACCCAGAAATGGCTTACCAGCTAAGGGAAAGAGACCCTCTTACATTAGAAGACATGCATAGGGGTGTAGTAAGTGTAGAGGAAAATTTGATTGCCAAAAGGGCTAGAATGAGAAATGAAAAAAGAGTCACATATAGGGAAGATGTTGTACCCTCATCATCTGATACTAAGATTGATAACTTAGTTAGAACCATGGAAAGGATGATGGAGAGAATAAACATGAATGAGAGAGCTTTTCCTAGAGAAAACCAAGCAGCTCCTCTAAATAGAAACTAGAACCAAAACCAAAACTTTAGAAGAAACCCTCCACTGATAAGACAAATAGGGCCTGACCAACAAATCAGGCCGCCTTTCTAAGAAAATTATGCAGATGAGGATGAGGGAGTGATTGAAGAACTAGATCAAAGTCAAATCAATCAAATGGGAGAAAATAACGAGGATAATGTTTTCCTCACTGAGGAAGAGCAAGGCATATTGTCCCCAAATGAAGAAGAGTACCTAGAGTCTGAAGACTATAAAAAAGGCTTCAAAAATTCCATTATGGAAGTACATAGGCAATATGACCTTAGGAGCACGAAAACCCAAGACACTCGCAAGAAAACCAAACCTGAAATTTCTGCTAAGAATACCCCTGAAATTGATCCTGAAAAAAACAACAGAAATCTCAAATAAAATGGTTAGAAGTTTTGACAAAATTAAAAACAAAAACAATCCAGAAAGCAGCACTAGTACATTAACTAGTAGCCCTGACAAAACAAATTCAACTGAGATTCCCAATGAAAATAAGAAAATTGAAATTGCTAGAAAAATAGTGTCTGATCAGACTGATTTAAATCTGCCAAAAGCACAAACACCATTCAGTATTGAGAATGACATTGCAGGATAAAAATATCCATATCTATTACTGAATTAGTTTTCCAAGATGTATATAGATCCCAAGTGTTGAAAGCTTTAAACATAGGAGAAAAAACTGACACTGTAAATCTGAATGATGACAAACTTGAGATTTTATTTGGACCTGAAGTAGAAGGAAAATTTCAAGAGGGAGGCGTCCCTCCATTTTATATCAGTTTGAACATCCATGATAAAATCCTTCACAATACCATGTTAGATTCAGGAACTTCACACAACCTCATGCCAAAAGTAGTTTTGGAAAGACTATGCCTTGAGATAACCAGACCATATAAAGAGTTGTACTCCTTTGACTCCATTAGAGTTAAATGTCTATGCCTAATCAAAGATATATGTGTTACTCTAGCACAAATACCAGCCAAGAGCCTAGTAATGGATATTGTAGTGGCTGACATTCCCCCTAAATATGGCATGCTCCTTTCACACTCATGGGGAGCCAAGCTACAAGGCACCCTTCAAATGGCCATGACCTACGCTTCCATTCATTTCTTTAATCAACAAAGAAGACTATATAGGGAGACTCATATGAAATACATGATCAACAACCAAGAAAATCCCGATAACTCCCCTGTCTATTTTGTCCACACAGACCTTGATTCATCTATCCTTTACAATGATGAAAACATTAATGAACAAGTAGAGATAAATGAACAAACAGCTGAAAATGAAGAACAAAAGAAAGAACAGTCAGACCAAATAGATAAAGAGCAACATAATGGTGAAATTGAATCTGAACCTCTATGGAGCATGAGCTTTGATGATTCTTGTGGTAAAACTGGATCTAGTGCAGGTGTTTGGGTGCACAACACTAGGAACAAGCACACAGAAAGCCACTCCTATAAATTGAACTTTCAATGTACAAATAATATAGCAGAATATGAGGCACTCCTTCTAGGACTATTATTAATCAAGAAATTAGGATCCAAAGGATCTTTGTCAATGGGGATTCTGAGCTAGTCATTAGGCAGATTAAGGGAGAATATTCAGCTCAACACCCTAGACTAAGAGCGTACATAAATTTTTCCCTCGACCTCCTAAAAACATTCAAGGAACATGATCTTGCCTTTGTCCCAAGAAATCAGAATATCCTTGCCAATGGGCCAGCCTTTGCAGCTAGTACATGCCAACAACCTCATCATAGCAAGCAGAACACAGTGAAGGTTAAATATAGACCGTAGTCCCTGATAATATAAGATATTGGAAAGTTTTTGAAAATGACAAACAAATTGATGATTTCTTGTAGTCCAGGGAGGAGTTTAAAATGCCAAATTCAAACTTTGAAGAGGACTACCCTACTGAGGAAAAAATAGGCAAGGAGGAGGCCACCCATAATGCTGATATAAATTTTTTGGAAGAGAAAGATCCACAGAAGATAGGAATGTGTGAAGATCCAGGAAAAGAAGAGGTTGAAGTGCTGCAATCTAGAGATAATACCTTGTCGAGAGGACTTTTCCCTCTAGAAGAACTTTTTGATTTCAATGATGTTGCTAGAAAACCAAAGATGGAATCTACTGAAGTAGAAGTAGAAAATGAAATATAGGCAGTGAGAAAGAACCCAAAATGATAGAACTGTCAAAAACACTGCCAGCTCCTATAAAATAGAAATATATTAAGTTGTTCAGAGAATTTAGTGATGTATTTTCTTGGAGTTATGAAGACTTGAAGTCCTATGATACTAACATCATCCAACATAAGATCCCTCTCAAAGAAAACCAGAAGCCCTTCAAACAGAAGCTGTGTAGAATAAACCTTGTCCAAATGCCATTGCTGGAGAAAGAAATAAATAAAATGTATGATATTGTTGGGATAATAGTCCCTCTCAGATACTCAGAATGGGTTTCAAATCTTGTATCTATGAGGAAGAAGATAGGGGAAATTAGGCTCTGCATAGACTTAAAAAATTTAAACAAAGCCTCCCTGAAAGATAACTACCCTTTACCAAAATTGGATCATATACTGCAAAGGGTAGTAGGCTCCAAAATAATATCTCTTCTTGATGGCTTCTCAGAGTACAATCAGGTGTTGGTACATCCAGATGACCAACACAAGATAGCTTTCACTACACCTTGGGGCACCTTCATGTATGTTAAAATGCATTTTTGATTAATGAATGTTGGGGCCACTTTTCAAAGAGCCATGGACATTTTTTTCTCTGAATAAATAGGTTACTTCATTGTAATATATCTTGATTACATCACAATCTATTCAAAATTTGATGAAGAACACCTGGCTCACCTAAGAAAGGTCTTTGAAAAGTGCAGAAAGTATGGCATGTCTTTAAATACCAAGAAAACCTTGTTTGGCCTTCAAGAAGGGAAAATTTTAGGCCAAATCATATCTGAAGAAGGGATCAAGATTGAACCAAAAATGATTGAGGGAATATTGCAAACCAACCATCCAAGAAACATCAAAGAGCTACAATATTTCACTAGAAAGATAAATTTCTTAAGAAGGTTCATACCAAACCTTGCAGAACTCCTAAGGAACATCACTAACATGCTGAAAAAAAGAATTAGGAGTCAAATGGACCAAACAAGCAAAGCAATATTTTGACTGGGTGAAGCAAGAACTTGCACAAACACTAGTTTTGATCAGCCCTGACTTCACCAAAGATTTCTTCATTTTTTCCTTTGCATCAGAACATATAGTTGTTGCTATCTTACCATAGAAAAAAATAATGGGACAAGAGCAGCCCATAGATTTCTTCAACCAAGCATTGAGAGATGCACCTCTGAATTAAAACATCATGGAAAAACAGGCTTTTTCCTTAATCAAAGCACTAAAGGATTTCAGAGCGCACAATTTGCATTCACACATCATTGCATTTGTGCCTCACACAGTGGTTAAGGACATACTTACACAAGATCTTGATGGAAAAAGAGGTAAGTGGATTGTTTTCATCTTAGAATATGATCTAGAAATCAATCCCACCAAGATAATCAAAGGACAAGGACTAGCTATACTAATGGCTGAAGAAAATTTTCAAGCACTGAACATAAATATGATTCACTCATTGGATGAACAAGAGGAGCTAGCGACTCCAAATATTGAGGAAGCATTTTTTAAATCACCCTCGTATGCTGATATATTATATGTTATTTTTAATCTAAATGTTCCTCCTGGTTTATCCAAAACAAAGGCCAAATTCTTGAAACCAAATGCTATAAATTTTTGCATTCTAGACAAATTTTTATATTTGAAGAATTCTGGTGGTATGTTGCTTAAATTTTTTTCTGAAGAACATGTTGATAGGATTATGCATGAATTTCATGAAGGGGAGTGTGGAGGCCATCTCTATTGGAAAATTGTTGTCAATAAAATCCTTAGGGTTGTTTTCTATTGGCCCACCCTCTTCTAAGACATCCAAAATGGTAATTTCCTGTCATAAATGCCAAATCTTTGAGGGGAAAAGAAAATTGCTGCCATTTCCTTTACAGCCAAATTCTGTTGAAGCTCCTTTTCAAAAATGGGGTCTAGATTTCATTGGAGAAATCCACCCTACCTCCTCTACCCAGCATAAATGGATCCTTACTGCAACTAACTATTTCACTAAGTGGATAGACGCCATCCCTTCCAGAACTGCCATAGACTTAGTAATTATCAATTTCCTTGAGAACAATATTCTATCTAGGTTTGGCTATACTAGAAAAATCATTACTAACAATGTTGCTGCCTATAGATCCAAGAAAATGGTGGATTTTTTCCACAGATATAACATTACTTTGGGGCATTCTATAGCTTATTACCCTCAAGTTAATGGATTGGTTGAATCCTCAAAAAATATTTTGGTGAACATCATCAAAAAGTTGCTAGAGGAAAACAAGAAACCATAACACAGCAAACTAGTACATGCACTATGGGCAGACAGGCTAACAAACAAGAAGTCAATTGACATTTCACCCTATCAGCTAGTTTATGGACTAGATGCAGTCTTCCCAACAAGTTTGGGAGTGCCAATAATGAAGCTCATTCAAGAAGTGCAATCTGAAGAAAATGGCATACAAAGAATAATGAGGCAAACCATTCAGCTGCAGCAAACCATAGAAGGAGTGTACCACAGAACACAGTTGTTACAAGAAAATATCAAGAATATTTTTGACAAAAGGACCAAGGAAAATTATTTCAGCATTGGAGACAAAGTGTTGAAGTGGGATTCAAGAAGAGAGGACAAAGGAAAGCACAGAAAATTTGACAATATATGGCAAGGTCCATACATCATCCATTCTACAAGAGGTAATAATGCATTTTTCCTACAAGAAATGGATGGAACAAAAAATTTTGGAGATCCTGTCAATGGCAGGATGCACAAGAATTATTTCAGTTGAGAAGCTCATTTTAAAGTTTTCTTCATTGCATATAACATTTCTAAAACAAAAATCTTAGAAAAATTAATACAAAAGAAAGAAAGAAAATAAAAAGAGGGTAGATAAAAAGAAAAAGGTAAAGCCCCATACCAAAAAATGATATTTCTGAAAGTGTGCAAGTCCAAATTCCAATACTTCTGAAAAGAAAGTCTTGTTCAATCATACAACCTAATCATGATTGGACAAATTTTGAACTTTTGCCGATAAGTTAGGAAATGAAGATTTGCCAAAATGTTTTAACTTGTCTTACCAGTAGGTAGATAAAAAACGACATTGGTTCCAAAGTATAAATCTAAACCAAAGAGAAAATTAAGGGATGGGTGACAGAGGAAAGATTCAAAACCAAAGCCCTTAGTTTAAGTTTACTTTTTGCAAAATAATATTGTGTGCAGCTTGTCCAAAATGCCACAAATTCATGAAAATCAAACTACTTAAACTTGATTCATTCATGCTTTAAATTTCATGTTGATAGTTAGTGAATAAAAATATGTCAAAATTTTTAATCTTGACAAATGAGTAGATTAGGTAGAGAATAAAGAGCTCATCAGTCTAATCTAAGCCTTTGGGAATTATAAGGTTATATTTAGAGAGTTTTCCTTTCAAAAGAAAAATGATGTCAAGGGTTTTCCAATCTAAATGCACCCAGAAATGAAGGAAAAATGTTAGTATTAAATGATGGGTAGGTAGAATTAAGTTGTAGGAAGCATGGTTCTTAAATTCTTGAAGGTCAAAGTTACAAAGAATTGCAGCAAATTAGCATTACAAAATGAAAATAAGACAAGTACAAGAAGGCTACTGATATACGAAATCTAGAGATCTGAGGTTCTTGACACCTCCTAAAGGAGTTTCCCTACCTAGCTGGAGCCACTGTTAGTCTCTTGTATTTCTACAGTGTGACTAAATAACCAGGGATTCTCTACAGTCTGCTAAAAATAAAAATTCCCTCACTATCATTTTATTTTCAGAAATCCCACTGCCTTCATTATTTTCATTTTTTCCTATCCATTATTTCTAATTTTTCCTCTTTCAATACCCTCATGATACTGAAAACCCATGTTTTACCTTAATCCCTCTTTTCACCCTTTTTTCCCTACATAAAACCCCATTTTCCTCACAAAAACCTTTCCCCTCCATTCATTTCCCCTCCTTCCCTCAAAACAATGTAAAAAACCCTTTTTTACATTGTTTTATGATAAATATATTTTATTTTAGACCCACACCCTTTTTAATAAAAACCTATTTTATTTGACATACCCGACCATTTCTATGTTCTAGCCCCCACATTCTAACCCTTACCCTTCACTCTCATGTGACCCTAGCCCCACCCTCTATAAAGTGCTTTTGCTTTGAAAAATACTCGGGCCTCGAGTTATATTAACCCACCTTACATTTAAGCATCCCCTCTTAAACTAAACCCTGGGCCGTGCATTACCAACAGCCCCGGACTACATGAACTTTGCACTCCATTTAAACCCTCGGACCCACCCTCCTAACTAACCCGTGACCCATTCTCACCTGACCACCGTCGGATCTTCGTCACCCAATCCAACGGCCCATGCATCGTATCGCACCCCCAAAAGCGCAAAGGTTAAAAACCCTTTGACCTTGTGATATGAGCAGTATTACTATCTGTCCTCCCCTCCACGTGTCACTCCCTCTATGGCATCGCACACCCTCTGCCCAATACCATTTACCACACACGCACCATGCGATAAACCCCAAAACCACCTTCCCGCCCACGGCAAAACCATCAACCCCAGTTCAAACGTGCCCAAGCCCCGATCCTCCATATCAAACTCTGCAACATTCCAAAGACCCTCAAGCCAAAAAAATGCAGAGACCAACAAGCCCCCATTTTCCAGACATTTTCCATAGCGCAGGGTTTTAATTAACAAATTTTTTTTAAATGTGCAGAGCATTATACATGGTCGGAATGCATAAATCACGTTTCTGAGATCTAGGAATTGTTTTAAACACGTCCTCTGGGTGACAATCCATAATGACTTGTTTCATTTAAGGGACCAGGAGCATAAGATTATTTTGAAAAGACAGCAATGGATCATGAACATTGTTGATCATTCGGTCACTCCAAAGGCACCAATATTCTTTCGAAAGATAGAGAGCAGGATAAAAGAAAAGATAATTGTATAGTGGTTGCAAAGAGATGAAAGGAAAATGAAGAACAAAGTCAAAAGAACGGTGAAAGGAAAAAAGGGATTAAAGGTTTAAACAGAGGTTAAAGATGGAAGACGAGGATAAAATACAAAGCACAATTAAGGAAGGTTAAAAGAGAGATTACATGAACTTAAGAAGGTTAGAAGAGAGATCAGAGATAAAATGTAGATTAAAGGAATCAAATGAGAAAGTAGAGTTAAGAAAGAGACAAATCCGAGTTAAATGCAAATCAGAGGTTTAAAAACCAAATCAGAGATTTAAAGTCAAATCAAAGGCAAATTAGCAAAGAAGACATATCTGAATGACAAGGCAAAACAAAAATTACTTCTTCCAAACATCATTTGGCTAGTTATAGCCTATTTCTGCTAAAGGAATCTACCTCACTTAATGTTCCAATCAGAGATATTTCTCAGCTACTCAAAAGTTATTGTAAAAGTTAATGATAAATCCAAAATAGTCAAAAATATCCTGAAGTTAGCTCAACAGTTAAGTTAAAAGTTATCATTACAGTGAGTCAGTCAGTGATATTTTTCCTTAGGCCTTTCATGGTCTCAAATTTCAAGATTGCATTTACTCTGTAATAAATATAACCTAAAATCCTAGAATAGGATCACCTCCTCGTCTGCAGTTAAATACTGCATGTATTATTCATTGATTTTTGTCGATTAGTTGGTTGATTGCTAAAGCTGGATTTTGATCAGACTCTGAGCTGCAAAGATTGTTGTACTGGAGTATTTTAATTATTTTGGACATCGGTAATACAAGCATGTTCATAGGATTCTTGAGCTATGTTAATGGTGATGTTATCCCTCTTTGTCAATGTTTCCCTTCTGTTTTCCATTTTGTTCATGATTTCTCTGATAATATAACAGAAATTTTAGATTGAGATATGTTGTTTTTGGCACCTCAACTCTGTCTATCATTATTATCTCTATGTTTTCCTCTAAAAGTAATAATTATAGAATTCTTACCTCCTCTCTAGGATTACTGGATTGTTGTCTTGAGATTTCCTTTGTGAAGTATAATTAAAGAATTGTTAACTTCTCTTTAATTTCACTGAACTGTTATCTTGAATGTTTTCTTTGTCTGAAGGTAATAATTAGAGAATTCTTAACTGCTCTCTAGGATTGCTGGATTTTTGTCTTGAAGATTACTTAGTAGAGTTTAGCAAAAGAATTTAAGGATTGCCTTGCTCTTTAGTTTTTCTTAAACATTCATTTTAAAGGCCTTCTTTGAAGTTTAATTAAATAATTCTTAACTTCCCTTTAGTTTCATTGAATTGTTATCTTAAATGTTTTCTTTGTCTGAAAGTAATAACTAGAGAATTCTTAACTACTCTCTAGGATCGTTGGATTTTTGTCTTGATGTTTTTCTAGTGAAGTATAGTTGAAGAATTCTTAACTACTTTTCAGTTTTACCCAACTGGTGTCCTAAAGGCTCTTCTTGTTTAAAGCTAAGTAAAAGGATTCTTAATTGCCCTTTAGTTTTACTGAATTCACAAATTCTTGTCATCACACACTCATTTTATATAAATGATCCATTTTATGTAGTTAGCTTACCCTATGAAAACCCTTGAAGAGTTGATGTACAATTAAAGCATTTTATGACTCCATAGCCCAATGGATTGATGCTTCTCAGATTCTATCTACTCAACTAAAACAATCAACCAACAATCAATCAAAACAAAACAAATAACCCCAAAACTTCATAACTAGCCTAAAATCAGAAAACATAAGTATAAATATAAATCATTTACAAACACAAACATAAAGAGAGCCCTCTCTAATTCCAGGAAGGCTAGGTCCTTGGACTCCAAAGTGGTTTAATGTGGTTCTCTGCAGATTTGTTTTTGCCAATCTTGCAAATTACAGGGATCCAAAAACCAGTACGCTGGAAACAACGTCAACTACACCCATCCAAGGCAGAAACAAATAAATGAGAAATCTATAAGCTTCACAAAGTCAAATTTATCTACCCCATTGCTTACACATCACGGGTTTCCAACCCTGTTCCTGTCATGAAAAAACAAGGCACCATTCGTGTCTGTACTGATTATCATGATTTGAACAAAGCCTATCTAAAGGACAATTACCCTACCCCATTCATCGACCAAGTCATCGATTCTTGCGTGGGACACGAGGCCCTCTCCTTCATGGATGGTTTCTCTGGGTATAATCAAATCCAAATACAGCACACCGACCAGTACAATACGGCGTTCACCACCCCATGGGGCACGTTCGCATATCAGATTATTCCATTCGGTCTTAAAAATGTTGGAGCCACTTTCAAGTGGGCCATGAATTATATCTTCCATGACTTAGCACACCTCAACCTCGCCTACTTGGAAGACCTCATTTTTCGATCCAAAAATCCATCTTATCATCTCGAGGATCTGTGGCTAGTATTCCAACGATGTTGGAAATACAACCTACGCTTGAATCCCCTCAAGTGCATATTTTGTGTCACTTCAGGGCGACTTATAGGTTTTATTGTGTCCCAACAAGGGATTAGAGTGTACCCCCACAAGTTCCAAGCTATCAAAGAGGTACCACCACCTCGAACCCTCAAGTGACTCCAAAGCTTGCAGGGAAAGGCCAATTTTCTGAGACGCTTCGTCCCAGATTACGCCACTTGCACTCAGGGATTCCTACACCTCCTATGTCAAGACATCCCATTCAAATTGGACAATCAATTCCAACAATCATTTGAGGTGTTGAAAGACACATTATCTTCAACACCATTTATCAGTTCACCAAACTATGACAAAGATTACACCTTGTATCTATCAGCGTCTGAAACCACTTTGTTCGGGGTGTTAATCTAGGAGGGCCATGATGGTAAAGAAAACGTAATTTATTACATTAGTAAAAACTTTTCAAGCCCCACGTTAAGGTATGAGCACAAAGAGAATACTACCCTATAATTAATACACGCACTTCAAAAAGTTCGCCACTACATTATCTTAAGGACTACAACAGTCTTTGCAGATATCAACCCCATGAGATACCTGTTCACCCGCCATTTTATGAACCACAAATACGTTCACTGGATAGTCATACTACAATATTTTGACTTATAGTTTAGCTCCCCCAAAATCAAGAAGGCTTTAATTTTAGTTGATTTCATCACTAACCTCCCAAGTCGGACCAAAAGGATCACCAGTCAATGATTCACTATTGGACGAACATCTCTTCCTAGTGATGATTGATGACCCTTGGTATGGAGATATTCTCTTATTCCTACGAACCCAAAATTTCAAACCAAAGCTCACTCGTGACGACCGCAGGCGCATACGCCACCAGGCCCCCTGATACCTCCTCATGGGAGATGTCCTTTATCGGCAGGGCATTGACACCATTTCACGTCGATGCCTCACTCACGACCAAGCTGAGAAAGCCCTTAATGACTGTCACGGTGGAGCTTGCAGTGGCTATCTCTCTGGAATAGCTACCGCCCAAAAAATTCTGCGAGCAAGACATTTTTGGCCCACCTTATTCTACGATACATCTTAGCAGTAAAAAGGTGTGAGCGATGTCAACACTTTGCTCACAAGGCAAGATCAACACCCGCTCCCTTGCACCCAGTAATTGTAGTTGGTCCCTTATACAAATGGGAGATCAACTTCATGACTTGCAACCCCATGTCAACTGACAACCACAAATACATTATTGTAGTCTTTGACTATTTCACCAAATGGGTAGAGGCCATGCCCACATACGAAAACACAGTAGAAATGGCTACATGATTTATGTTGAACCATGTCATCACCTCAGATTCACACATGAATTCGCTTCACCATACTATCCCCAATCCAATGGACTAGTAAAAGTTGTGAAAAAAGTGCTCAATACAATGTTACAGTATGTGGTGAATAACCACAAAAAAAACTGGCACACATGCTTTTCTCCACTCTGTGAGCATACCGCATGGCAGTGAAAACATCAACAGGGTTCACACTGTTCCACTTGGTGTACGGGGTCAAATCCGTGATTCCCAGAGAACGTGAAATCCTGCATTGACACGCCACCATATAACTCCTCGATGACACCCATCCTCTAGATAAATGCTTCGTGGAACTAGAACTCGTCGACGAAAATCGACGACAGTTACTCCAACACAACGAGGCCCATAAAAAGTGGGTGAAAGCATCATTCAATTGCAACATCACCCCTCGATCATTTACCGAGGGAGATTTGTTCCTCCCCTACGATGTTGCGAAAGAAGCAGTAGGGCCTGGGAGGTTAGAAACCCTGTGGAAAGGTCCCTATGTCATAAAAAATTGCCTCCTCAAGGGGGCATATATCTTGTTAGAGCTCGACGGAATATGCCTAAGCAACCCTGTCAATGGGCTCTACCTCAAGAAACTTTACCCATAAGGGTCAGGAGGCTTCAACCCTAGAGATAACATGCATATATCAAACTTTTTTTTTTATCACAAACATCGCAGACTTGTTCTAAAAATCACTCTAGTGTCACATATGGATCATCCCTCCAACCATTACTTTGGATGCACTGATGGAGCATCGTGATGGTCTCAAAATCTAGCAGCAGTCGCCTGGGTCATATACTATCCTAACTAATCACCATTATTCACCAACAGGGTATGCATCGTATCATCTACCAACAATCAGGCAGAATATGACGTCGTCATCGGGCTCATGAGCGATGCCTTCAACCAAGGCATCTTCCACCTACATATCTATCTTGATTCCCAATTAGTGGTTTCACAGTTAAACCAGGAATTTGAAGTACGAGATTCACAACTATTTAGAAAATATTTGCGTGCAAAAATATTAAGTCATCAATTTGATCATATTACATTCACACATGTACCAAGAAATTAGAACCAGATAGCAGATCACATAGCTAACCACATCGTAGAATGGAATGCATATCGTATAAACCATCATACATAAAACCAAAAACATAAAAATTGTAGATGTCCATCAGTGATACACAACATCCATCAAATCATATAACCATAGACACACCATCAAGAGCTGCAAAAAATGCATCTCGTATATATACCAAAAAATATGTGTGAGTACAAATAACATGTCTCTGACCCGCAGGTCAGCCAAAACATATATATACACATGTCATCAAAAATAAGTGAAGCATCCTCATAATGGGTGCTTTCCCTAAATACAAAGTTTCTCTAGGGCTGAGCCTCGCCAGGTGGGACATCTGGACCCACAGCTACACCTAGTGCCAACACTGGGACAATAGCCAAAATATAAAGTGCCACACGACGCAGAGTTGGACGATAACCCCTCTCCTGAGTCATCAATGTCTCGAGCTAGGCATCATCTAGATCATCAACAAAACTCTAGGTCGGCATACCTTGGGTCAACCTCTCCACTCAACCCCAAGCATTTGCTAGGTCAATGGATCGTTCCTCGGCTGCAACTAACTGCTTCACCATCTCTGCCACTCCTGCCTCTATCACCTTAGCACGAGCGATAGCCACAGCATACTCAGTAGCAGTCGATCTTTTACCCTCCCTGGAGGGGTCAGCACCATCATCAGGCCCTCCACCCTGAGGCTACCCTAGATCTCCACCCTGCCCCCCATCCTAGGAATGAGATCCTCCACCTAGACCCCTCTGAATGCGATGGTGTCCCACCAACCGAGTATTAGGCCATCCAACTGCTCCCACATCTAAAAGAGAAACAAAGATAGTGTCAGTGTCACCACAATACACATATAAATATATGCATCATAAATACTCAACAAATGAAAAAAACACAAAAATCATACCCACAGGTCCCCACACATAACTGGCAGGAAGACCCATATCCGGATCTCCCTGAAATTCCATCTGAGGGTTCGCCTTGAACCAGGCCTCTGTGGTCGCATTCCAATAGAGACCCACCTCTCCTCCCCCACCTCGAGGCATCACTGGCGCTCATCGCCTCATCTGAGGGTCCCGATGAAACCCCATAGGAACTGCCACTACGGGTCGCAGCAGTACCACCCTCTAAAACATAATGCTACACAGGATGCTAGGATATGTGAATAGCTTATATCCTCCTTGGACCTTCACCAGCTGCGACACCATAGTGTCATAAACATGATAGGCCCAGTCAAAGAAATGTTCGGCCCAAAGCCGGCGCAAAACACTGATCTGAGGTCCCGACGCCCTGTGCAACAACGACGACCCATTCAACTGCATGATCATAGCCAAATCACATCGCTCAACTAGGTCAGTCACTTAGGATATAATAATGCACCCCTCCAAAAGGAGCGCCCTGCCACAATGCTGCTCCGACCAATGACGGAGATACACCCTCCTAGGTGGAAGTGGATGGGGAAGTGCCTCACCCTTAGGCAAAAAACCGGTCACAAGTATATATCCATATCTATATGGATAGGAATTCCACGCCCTTGAAAAACCATCACCTTGCGCCTCATGTTCCAACAATGGACCAGGTAGCGCAGCAGGCGATCCTGCGACCTCAGGAGGTCATTCTCAAGAAACTTGAGGAGACCCCACTTATCTAGTAACCTACCACCATTGGCATCCTGTGCCACAGCTATATGAAGATATTCCCAGACTCGCTCTCTCCACAGCATCCTAACACCAAACAGAAGCACATCAGTGACATCAAAACTCAAGAAAAATTCAAAAAAAAATTCAAAAATTGCCTTGCCTTTTCACCGCGCCTGTTCCTCAGACAGGCGTACTAACCGCATGTCTGTAACTCAGACAGACGTAGAAGCCACCCATAAAAATTCCAATAGGCATGAAATCTCCACTGAAATCCTCAAATTTCCATGGAAGTCCTTGCGCCTGAAGCTTGATCGCCCGCGTGACAAAGGCCAAAAAAAAGTAGGGGTCTGTACAAACCTAATTTGTATGTACCACCCAATAGTAAAACTGAAAAAATTAAAATGTTGGACGTTTAGGGGCCTACCTGGCACTAACAGCGCGAAACCATGGTACACAAGCTGACCATAATGGCAAGAAAGGCTTGATAGCAAGCTCTGACCTAACAACTCTCAAATGACACAAATGAACTGAAATGAGCCATATTGACCTATATATTGCCCTTTTCAAATTTTTTGAGGGACCATAATGAGAGCTCGAAAATCACAATTGTGAAACTGAAAGCAACACAGTGATCAGCACCTCATAATTCCCAAAGGAGGCTTCACACACTCACGCCTCTGAAAAAATAATTTTTTTCATTCTGACAGGTATGCCCTCTCTTATCGTTTTTTCATTCAGCACACTTTTCAATATATTTGAATGAAAAATAGTCTTTCACTTTTGGTATTTATTGCAAGTATTACATAGTATGAAAAACCACTTGTTGCCCCAGTCACTGAAGGTTCCAGAGTAGGTATAATTCTACCCCTAGTAGGATACAGTCCCAGAGAAGCTTTGCATAT
Organism: Pinus albicaulis; assembly: GCA_034641835.2. Lineage (NCBI taxonomy): Eukaryota > Viridiplantae > Streptophyta > Pinopsida > Pinales > Pinaceae > Pinus > Pinus albicaulis. The sequence continues at coordinate 279,475,406 of CM076578.1, read as the reverse complement.
CCTAACATCATTTCTCCACAAGAATCAACCATAGATTCCAAACACCCGACCATGTTTATCATCTCCCCATCTTGCACATGATAAATATTATGATCGGTCGGTAAAGACTCCCCCTCCATGGCATCCATCACTGAAGTAGACCATGTATCAAAAAACATGATTTCATAGCCATAAAACCCCAGTATGGGAAGCACTTCATGTTCATCCATCCATCATACATCAAATCAAGTTTTACCATATCACGATAAAACCCCTTTCTTGGACTACCATTTTCACAAGCAAATCTAACATGCACCACCGCATCTCACATTTGGCCTAACATACCTCCATCATCATAACCCATCTGCGATATTTTCCATCTGCTTCACCACCCCTGCACCGAGACTAACCAATGGGGCCCCCACCCTCAGCAAAAACACTTTCCTCACAGCATCAGTAAGTGATAATTTTCATGTTTTTGGGCACCTGTCTCCATGTTTGTACATCCAAACCCATTTTATATTATTTTGGCAAGTTTACAAATATTTTTTAGGAGAACATCCCCCACCCATTCATCTATTTTTCTCCCATGGCAGCAGTCCCTAATCACCCTTAGTCGGAGCTTCACACCTTCCACGCAAAGCCACCACGACATTCATAACAAACATATGCCCACAATGTAAGTCCTATTAACTCCACGGCTTTCCTCATAAAAAATCGTTATGGCTACCACCAAACTGATTTTTCAAGCTTTAACCTTGGGTCACTGAACTCTCATCATCAGTTCTCAGCCATTTCTCACCATCATGCCTATGTTAACATATCATCCCCCACCTTTTATATCAGAGACTCTGGTCCATTACATCAATATTTCTCTCGATAGGTTGAGGCTTTCTTCTTGTCGACTTCACGAAACCATTTTCCAAAAAGGAAGCAGTATCTTGGATGTTTCCTCACCTCAATAGGGGCATCCTCAGATGGCATTGTGGCAATCATCATTTCCCATTGATGTCATCGATCCTCCTGACATTCGACTACAACACAAGCTTTCATGTCAATATGGTATCGTACTTCATAACCATTTCACTTTGTCATAATTTGTCGAAGACCTGTGCCATTATAAACATCTCTTTTAGCAATGAACATGGGAAGGTCCCAGTCATACACCCATGCATACAATGAGCATTTATTCGAAGGTATTCCATACCAATTTTATCCATGTGGGCACTACATTCAACCTACTGTCAAAGAAAAAACACTCCTGTCAGCGTTAATAATCGTCGTCATCAACCAAATTAGCAGATCACTACCATATAAGTGACATAGATAGAACCTCTATCTATCAGATAGGCTTTAACTAGCCAAAGCATCACAAGCATGGGACATGCCCGCCTCGTAGAAATATTGTATTTATTGTATTTATGTTATCTCTTGAAGGTTTCCGATAGAACATGGTCCCTCTTTTACTCACAGCAGGGGGTCTCCAATCTTAGGTTGCATGCAAGTTACTCTCTCTCTCTCTCTCTCAAAATGGGTTATACAGAACAGAAACTATAATGTATTTCGGCTATACATTTCTTCCTAGACCTAAAACATTAGGTGGAAACTGTTAACACTGGAAAATCAGACAAGAAAATGACGTCATGAAAGTCGAGAAAAAGGATTTACAAGGTGGAAAAACATTACAGAATCTAGAAAATTTAACTTTCTTTAAGCTCAAAAGGAAAATTTATTAAGTTGTGCACAAAAGACATTGGAACAATGTGCTCCACGCGCCCCTTTCTTCGATAGCAGTGCAAGTCTCCACGGCTATCCCTCAATAAACCGCGCGGTCCTGGGTATGGAGGAAGGTCACCAAGCGGGACCACTTTGCACACTTTAGGAAGAAGATTCTCCACTTGAGGTCGCCTAAGGACAGCCACCTTGAGACCTCAAGTGAGCACACAATTGAATCAACCACCACTCTTGGGTCACTATCCACAATTGTGTTAAGAGAGGGAAGAAGATTTGAATATTTCCTATAAAATACCACCATGAGTGATCCAGGTGGCTCCAGATACACACACGGGATAAAGAGAGCTTATGAAAGCTCAAAAATAAAAGTGACAGAAATGAGGCAAACTCGATTTCAAGTTTAATATCTCGTCGTCTTGATCACAACGGTGCAAACAGTTCATCAAACTAAGTTTGTATGTGAAAGTTAGAGTAGGTCAAAGTTATGCGATTGACTAGGTGACATGGCAGGTTAAGGAGGATGCAATTTTGTAGGATTCCAGTGGCTAGATTCCTGCTAGCTCCAGCCAAAATCTAGGAAAATTTATGGGACGAATAAATTTCCTACTACCGCCAAAATTCGAGTATTTTAAAAATGGATGGTTTTTTTTATTTTAAATAAAAAATAATAAATTTGGAGGAGCAAGCCATGACCCCTGGCCCACCCCCCTCCCAACCAACATATAAAAAAATTATATTAAAAAAAAAATAGCGGGCCATGACCCTCGCCCCTCCTCATCTCCATATTTAAACTAAGCCCCCTAGCCCATGGCTTGTTACAACCACATGGGATTCAACGAAAATGGGAGGTCAGAGGGTATCGAACCTGCGCCGACCACATGGGCTAAACCAACCCATGCGATGGCCCCATATTATAACCAAAAAAAAACGTGTTTAATACAACCATATTTAACACCACAACCAAAAAAAAAAATTCCAATGGTAACTATGTTGAGGGGTCGATATTTGATCCCCCGACCTCTCCTCCTCAGCTTGAATGGGCTCAATGTTGCGCCACCAACGGTGATTTTACAAAATCCTCCCAACCCATTACAAATAAACTCAAATATTCAACAGTGCAGTATAGGAGGTAGACCTGAGGAGCAACACATGGATCGAGGTTTATTAATATTTTATTTGCATGCACGTAGAACCATGAGCCAGATGCAGGGTAGAACCCTGGACAGCATCATTTTCAGAGGGCCAAATTTTCCCATCATTCAAATTGATAAATTTTACATGGATTTTATACCTCTGGGCCGACACGAGGTCGATGGCGTGCCACTGCAACATGGGTCTTCATTTTCCTACTCATTTTCCTCAGAATGGGATGACTTAATCAGATTTCAGCATGTGGACAGTCGATTTCTTGCCATTTTATGCCACGATTTCAATGGTGCATTAAGATCAAGTGATTGAGCATCCTATTCTTCAACCATCATCAGAATTGAGGTATATGAAGTGTTTTTTCCATGTACTTTATTGATTATTGATGTGAGACGTTTTATGTTGTGTTGATTCCTTCTCGATGTATGATGGGGAATTTTTACATTTGTGTCATATGATATGTATTATCATGGATGGTCATTTATGTTTTGAGATCCCTTTGTTGCCTTGATGGCAGGATACTCGATGTCACCATGTGTGAGGTTGTCATGCTGATAGGAGGTTTGTTTATGAGTGAGAGTAAGGAACGTCTCGTGGAGTGACTTTGCCAATCATGTCGAGGGCACACTTCCTTGTATGAAAAGTAAACAAAATATGTGTACATAATCACATTTTCCAACACCAAATGAAGCAGCCAACACCATCGAGACACCGAGGCCCAGAGAAGTAGTCCACATTAGATGAACTCCGTTATTAAACATCTTGAGTTTTTTTGTGTGATTGTTGACATTTTTTCCTCTTAATTATGTCTACATATGTGTTCATTAACGCTTTGATAAAATGCAATTCTAATACATCACAGAAGTAGAATATCATGGGTAAATCCGATAGCTGACGGACCCAGATCAAGTGGTATCAAAGCATAAGCTTGCTATACACTCTATTTTTTTCAAAGTAACAGAAATGAAGCCACGACCTAGCCAGTTAAGGCAAGGAGCACGCCGCCAAAAAAAGGGATGGAAGGGCAGGTGCACACCAAGTAGGCAGACCGACCTTTACGAGGAGAGGCAGCGACAAGCAGCGATTGCAGCTTCAATTGCAAGCCATGATAGAGGCATTAGAATAATTGAAGCGCAATGACAAAAGTATTCAAGTAGATCATGAGGCATTGAAGACACTCCTACAGGAAGAGAAGGAGGAAAATCAACAATTGCAGCTTCAGCTACAAGTTGTGACAGAGGCCTTGGAGGAAGTGAAGCATAACGAAGGCTCAGAGAAGCCCTCTTCACTTGATTCCAAATCGACATTTGAGGTAAACAGTTGTGATCATTCTTTAGTTTCATCTTCACATGCTATTATTTATATTGGAAATGTTGAGATCCCTATTACAAGAATTGGCATGAGACTCCTTACCAAGATGGGTTACAAAGGAGGAGGACTTGGCATTCATGGCCAAGGCATGACTCAACCATTGGAGGTTGTGTAGAGACCTCGATACGCAAGTTTGGGTTACACTAAAGGAGAATGGTCAAAGGTGTCAGAAGCTCCCACGACATTGATGAAACTGTCGAGGAAAAATAAATATGGGAACACTTCCCCATCATCATATGATAACACATATTGCAAATAGAGGGTTGAGGCAAGCTCTAATTTCCATAATGACATCAAATGAAAACATACATTGTTGAACTCGTCAGGGGAAAAGAATGATGGGAACACTTCACCATCATCCCATGGAAGTGCATGTCGCAATAGAAGAGCTGACATAAGCTCTCATCTCCATGATCACACTAGAGATCACGAGGAAAGGTATAATAAGTCTCGATATTTGCAAGTTCATTTTGATTATAAGCATGTTGCTAATCATGAATGTAAATCATGGCATAAGAAAACTTGTCTTTTTTTGTGGTTTACATAACCATGTCATTGCTGAGTGTTGGAAAATAATGGCAGCACAAAGGAGGATGAGGCGTGGAAAGCCTTCTCCACAGCAAGGAAAGAAACTGGTTAAGTAGGTCTGGAGGAATAAAACCTTTTACATCCATTGAAAACAAAGTGGTCATCAAAAATCCACGGGCTTGAGGCTCCATCCAGAGCATCACCTTAAGGATGAAGCGTCGATGCATGAACCGGTTGGAATAGTTGGTCCACAAATGAATCCACCACATTCATGGTGGTCCTCTTTATTAGGAAAAAGATGGTTTCCCTAGATGTGGTAGTGTTTCATGGCCTTGTTTTGTAAATTGTGTGTTGCATTTTTTTTAGGATGTAAAAGTTATGATGTGTTTTCCATCACTTGTTGAAGCAACCATGGTGTTTGGCCTTGTATTGATAGCTAGGATTTTATTGATTCCATTTAATTGTAAGATTGACCACCGAGTATGTGTTAAAAACTCATGGAAAGTATGGGAATTCTTGGTTCATAGTGGTCATAATTTGAGCATGTAATTTGCAGGATATTGTACTACAGGTTTGCAGAGGATGCAAGTGTTGGCTCATCCCTTAGGGCTCCGAAGAACAAAGGTGAAGGAGATGGAAGGGTGACCTTTTTTAGGACACTTTTGGTGCATACATTGTACACAACAATTGCAGATTATTGTTGATGCTTTTGGAGGACCAAAATCTCCTCAGTGGAGAGGAATGATCAAGGTGGATCTAGAGACACACACAGGACAAAGAGGGCTTCTGAAAGTTCAAAAATAAAAGTGGCAGAAATGTGGCAAAATTAGTTTGAATTTTAAGATCTCATTTTCTTGATCGTAATGGTGTGAACATTTCATCAAACCGAGTTCGTATGTGAAATTTAGATTTGGTCAAAGTTATGGGGTTGACTAGGTAACATGGCAGGTTAAGGAGGATGCAATTTCGCAGGATTCTGGTGGCCAGATTCTGGCCAGCTCCAGCCAGAATCCTTGAAAATTTGTGGGATGGATAAATTGTCTACTACACCCAAAATTCGGGCATTTTAAAAATGGATGGTTGTTTTATTTTAAATAAAAAAATAATAAATTTGGAGGGTCGGGCCATGACCCCCGCCCCCCCAACCAACATATAACAAAAATATATTTAAAAAAAAAGGAGTAGGCCATGACCCCTGCCTCTCCTCAACTCCATATTGTAACCAAGCCTCGTGGCCCATGGCTTGTTACAACCACACAGGAGTCAACGAAAATGGGAGGCCGGCAGGTATCGAACCCGCGTCAGCCACGTGGGCCGATCCACCCCCATGCATAGGCCCCATATTATAACCAACCACAAAACGTGGTTAATACAACCATATTTAACATTGCACCCAATAAAAAAATTACCAACGGTAACTATGTTGAGGGGTCGGGATTTGATCCCCCGACCTCTCCTCCTCTGCCTGAATGGCCTCACCATTGCGCCACCAATGGTAGTTTCGTAAACTCCACCCAACCCATTACAACTAAACTCAAATTTTCCTCAGTGCGGTAGAGGAGGTAGACCTGAGGAGAGGCACGTGGATTGAAGTTTATTAATATTTTATTTGCATGTAGGTGGGACCATGAGCCAGATGCAGGGGCAGTGGAACCCTGATTGAGCATCATTTTCAGGAGGGTCAAATTTTCCCAGTGTCCAAACTGGACAAATTTTATATGGATTTTATACCTCTCGGCAACACAAGTCTGATGGCGGTGTTAGTTTCTACAACAGAAGTCTCAATTTTTTTGCCATTTTCCAAAATGGGATGACAGTGTCGGATTTCAATGTGTGGACAGTCAATTTCTTGCTAGTCGACGCCACTTTTTCGATGGTGCATTCAGATACAAGGATTGAGCAGCCTATTCTTTAGAAAGAATCAGATTTGAGGTATATGAAATGTTGTTTCCATGTACCTCATTAATTATTGATGTGAGACATTTTATGTTGTGTTGATTCCTGCTTGATGTATAATGCATAATCTTGACGTTTGTGTCATGTGATATGTATTATCATGGATGGTCATTTATGTTCTAAGATAACTTTGTTTTCTTGATGGCAGGATACTTTTTTCACCATGTGTGAGGTTGTCATACTAATAGGAGGTTTGTTTATGAGTGAGATTTCCTTGTAGGGAATGTCTCATGGAGAGACTTTGCCACTCATGTCAAGGGCACACTTCCTTGTATGAAAAAACGTTCGTGTACGTCATCACATTTTCCAACACCAAATAAAGCAGCCAACACCATCAAGACACCGAGGCCCAGAGACGTAGTCCACACTGGACTAACTTCGTTATTAAACATCTTGCGTTTTGTTGCGTTATTGTTGACATGTTTTCTTCTTAATTATATCTACATATGTGTTCATTAATGATTTGATAAAATTCAATTCTAATACATCACATAAGTAAAATATCATGGGTAAATCTGGTAGTTGGACAACCCAGATCAAGTGGTATCAGAGCATAAGCTTGCTTTGAGCACTCTTTTTTTTCAAAGTAACAGCACCGGAGCCGTGACCCATCCAATTAAGGCCAGAAGCACACCATCGACAAAAGGAACGGAAACGCAGGTGCACACCAAGTAGGTGGACCGATTTACGAGGACAAGCAGCGACAAGTAGTGATTGCAGCTTCAATTAAAGCCACGACAGAGGCATTAGAAGAATTGAAGTGTAATGACGAAAGTATTCAAGTAGATCATGAGGCACTGAAGACACTCCTATAGGAAGAAAAGGAGGAGAAGCAGTGATTGCAGCTTCATCTACAAGCTGCAACAAAGGCCTTGGAGGAAGTGAAGCGTAACAAAGGCTCAAAGAAGCCCTCTTCACCTAATTCCAAATCGACATCTGAGATAAACGGTTGTGATAATTCTTTAGTTTCATCTTCACATGCTATTATTTTTTTGGAAATGTGGAGATCCCCATTACAAGAATTGGCATGAGACTCTTTACCAAGATTCATTACAAAGGAGGAGGACTTGGTATTCATGGCCAAGGCTCATGACTCAGCCATTGGAGGTTGTGCAGAGACCTCGATACGTGGGTTTGGGATACACTGAAAGAGAATGCTCAAAGGTGTCAGAAGCTCCCATGACATTGTTGAAACCATCAAGGAAAAAAAATGATGGGAACACTTCCCCATCAGCTTATGACAACACATATTGCAGAGAGAGGGTTGAGGCAAGCTCTCATTTCCATAATTACATCAAAGGAAAACATACATTGTTGAACTCGGCGGGGAAAAATAATGATGGGAACACTTCACCATCATCCCATGGAAGTGCATGTCACAATAAAAGAGCTGAGACAAGCTCGCATCACCATGATTGCACCAAAGATCACTAGGAAAGGTATAATAAGTCTCGATATTTGCAAGTTCATTTTGATTATAAGAATTTTGCTAATCATGAACGTAAATCATGGCATAGTAAAACTTGTCATTTTTTGGTTTACATAACCATGTCATTACTGAGTATTGGAAAAGAATGGTAGCACAAAGGAGGATGAGTTGTGGAAAGCCTTATCCATAGCAGGGAAAGAAATTGGTTAAGCAGGTCTGGAGGAAGAAAACCTTTTGTAGCCATTGCAAACAAAGTGGTCATCAAAAATCAATGGGTTTGAGGCTCCATCCAGAGCAGCACCTTAAGGATGAAGCATCGACGCATGAACCAGTTGGAACAGTTGGTCAATAAATGAATCCACCACATTCATGGTGGTCCTCTTTATTAGGAAAAATATGGTTTTCCTAGATGTGGTAGTGTGTCATGGCTTTGTTTTGTAATCGTATGTTGCATTTTTTTTAAATGTAAAAGTGATGATGTGTTTTCCATCACTTGTTGAAGCAACCATGGTGTTTGGCCTTGTATTGGTAGCTGGGGCATTATTGATTCCATTTTGATGTAAGATTAACCACCGAGTGTGTGTTATAAACTCGTGGAAAGTATGGGAATTCTTGGTTCATAATGATCATAATTTCAACATGTAATTTGCAGGAGATTGTACTATAGGTTTGTAGAGGATGCAGGTGTCAGCTCATCGCTTAGGGCTTCAATGAACAAAGGTGAAGGATATAGAAGGGTGACCTTTTTCAGGACACCAGTGGTGCAGACATTGTACACAATAATTGCATATTATTTTTGATGCTTTTGGAGGACCAAAAGCTCCTCATTGGGGAGGAATGATCCAGGTGGCTCCAGAGACATACACAAGACAAAGAGGGCTTATGAAAGCTCAAAAATTAAAGTGGCAGAAATGTGGCAAACTCAGTTTTAAGTTGAAGATCTCATCGTCTTGATTGCAATGGTGTGAACGGTTCATCCAACCAAGTTCATATGTAAAAGTTAGAGCTGGTAAAATTTATGGGGTTGACTATGTGACATGGCAGGTTAAGGAGGACACAATTTCGCAAGATTCTAGTGGTAAATTTAGAGGATCGAACCATGACCCCCCCCCCCCCTTAAGGAGGACACAATTTTGTAGGATTCCAGTGGTCGGATTTCGGCCAGCTCTAGCCAGAATTCGGGAAAATTTGTGGGATGGATAAATTTCCTAATACCACCAAAATTCGGGTATTTTCAAAATGGATGGTTGTTTTATTTTAAATAAAATAATAATAAATTTAGAGGATCGGACCATGACCCCCCCCCCAAACCAACATATAGCAAAATTATATTAAAAAAAAGGAGAGGGTCATTACCCCCGCCCCTCAACTCCATATTTAAACCAAGCCCCATGGCCCATGGCTTGTTACAACCATACGGGAGTCAACGGAAATGGGAGGCCAGCGGGTATCAAACCCACGTCGGCCACGTGGGTCGACCCACCCCCTTGCGGCGGCCCCATATTATAACCAACCACAAAACGTGGTTAATACAACCATATTTAACACTGAGTAGGTTTATTAATATTTTATTTGCATGCAGGTGGAACCATGCTGCTTGATGTATGATGCAAAATGTTTATGTTTATTTTATGTTGTTGATTCCTGCTTGATGTATGATGCAAACTATTTATGTTTATTTGCTATTGTCGATTCTTGCTTGATGTATGATGCAAATATTTATGTTTATTTGATGTGGTATGTATTTATCATGGATGGTGATTTATGTTGTGAGATCCCTTTTTTGCCTTGATGGCGGGATACTTTTTGTCACCATGTGCGAAGTTGTCATGCTGATAGGAGGTTTGTATGAGTGAGAGTTCCTTGTAGCGGAACGTCTCATGGAGAGGCTTTGCCACTCATGTTTAGGGCCCTTTTCCTTGCATGACAAGTCAACAACATCCATGTACATCATCACATTTTCCAGCACCAAATGAAGCATCCAACACCATCGAGACACCGAGGCCCAGAGACGTAGTCCACACTGGACAATCTCCGTTATTAAATGTATTGCGTTTTGTTGTGCGATTTTTGACATGTTTTCCTCTTAATTATATCTGCATATGTGTTCATTAATGATTTGATAAAATTAAATTCTAACACATCAAACGAAGAAAAAGGTCTTGGTTAAAAGGGTAGCAAAAATTTACCCGGATCAAGTGGTATCAGAGCGGTCTTCTTGCTAATGTGACTTGCAAGCATGAACCATTGAACATGTAGCAATGGATGATGTCAAAGACATGTATGAGGCCATGCTTAGGATGTCCAAAAGTGTGGACATGTTGTATGAAGCTTATGAGAAACAAGCAACGGATAACCCTGGGTTGAAAACACTTCTACAAGAAGAGAAGAAGGACAAGTAGCGATTGCAGCTTCAATTGCAACCCATGATAGAGGCATTGGAATAATTTAAGCTTAAAACAAAGCATGATGTGTTGAAGACACTTCTACGAGAAGAGAAGGAGGAGAAGCAACGATTGCAGCTTCAGCTACAAACCATGACAGAGGCCTCGGAGGAAGTGAAGTGCAATGAAGGCTTAGAGAAGCCCTCTTCACATGTCCTCAAATCGACATTTGAGGTAAATAGTTGTGATCATTCTTCAGTTTCATCTTCATATGCTATCATTTCTGTGGGAGATGTGGAGATACCCATGATAGGAACTGGCATGAGACTCCTTACCAGGATGGGGTACAAAGGAGGAGGACTTCGCATTCATGTCTAAGGCATAACTCAGCCATTGGAGGTTGTGCAGAGACCTCGCTACATAGGTTTGGGATACACTAAAGGAGAATGTTGGAAGGTGTCGGAAGCCTCCACGACATTGTGGAAACCGTCGAGGAGAGATAATGATGGGAACACTTCCCCATCATATTATGACAACACATATTGCAGAGAGAGGGCTGAGGCAAGCTCTCATTGCCATAACGACATCAAAGGAAAACATACATTGTTGAACTTGTTATGGGAAAAGAATGATGGGAACACTTCACCATCATCCCATGGAAGTACATGTCACAATAGAAGAGATGAGACAAGATCTCATCACCATGATCGCACTAGAGATCACTAGGAAAGGTATAATAAGTCTCAATTTTTGCAAGTTCATTTTGATTATAAGCATGTTTCTAACAATGAACGTAAACAATGGCATAAAAAAACTTGTCATTTTTTGTCATTTACATAACCATGTCATTGCTGAGTGTTGGAAAATAATGGTAGCACAAAGGAGGATGAGGCGTGAAAAGCCTTTTCCATAACATGGAAAGAAATTGGTTAAGCAGGTTTTGGAGAAAAAAGACCTTTTGCACCCATTGCAACCAAAGCGGTAATCAAAGAGCCACGTGTTTGAGGCTCCATCCAAAGCAACACCTTAAGGACAAAGCGTCGGTGCATGAACAAATTGAAATGATTGTTCGACAAGCAAGTGTGCCACAAGGAGATGACCCATTAACTTTGATAAGTGAAAGATTGTTTTTCTAGATAATGGCCTACTAGTAGTGCAGTGAAGTGTTATATCTCGAAAGTTGGATTTCAAAGCAGTAGCACAGACGAAGAGATAAACCCTCGCTTCTCAATATGCCACAAATTCATGTTGTAAATTGCCAAGGAAGAGGTCCAATCCGTAGCATGTGATTAATTTGTAGACAAGTTGTCACATTGTAGTTAGACCTATTCCATGGGTAGAGATACCTCCCTATCCATTGCTTCCACGTTTAGATCGATAAGACATGCTTCTCTCCCTCAACGCACGTTATATTATTGAATAAGCTCACTCTGTACACTTCGTTCGTTGCTCTCTAAGTGGAATATCTCGCTTAATGTATGATGGAATAAGCTAGCTCAGTACTTCGCTCGCTGGGGAACTTGTTGCATTCAATTTGATAATTCTATGTTTTTATGCTGGCAGGGGGAAGTGCCTTGCATACTTTGTCTATGATGACGAAACGAAGAGGTCTGATTGTCTTCCATGGCCTCAACTTGCGAAGCAAGATTTTGGCATCCAAGGGGGCTGGCTGCCTAATGGGTGGGAAATAAGACACAACTCCTTGTTATGGTTAGCCTTATTCATTCCTTGGGCCTAGTAGATAGGAGAATGTTCCAACCCCTATACCATTCCACCCACTATGTATGGGAAGCCTTCTATGTCTGCCTTCTATTGCTTGATAAGAGTTTTGATGCTCCTTTCTATAGCCCAACAACCATAGAGGAATGTTTCCAAGCTTTCTGGAAGCCCCTATGGCGTCTACATTACTGTATATAGTCAACCACTCGTTCCCATCCCTGCAGGCGAGCAGGCAGAATGGGGGAGGCTATGTTGGCTCCTTTTCGTAATCGTGTGGGGGACAAGTTAGGTAGGTTTCTCCATTGTTCTTGGCAATCCCATCCCCCATCCTCCAAAGTGCATTTCTATTATATATCACTGCCCCCTAGATATATGCATTCATTCTCTAGATTAGAAGTGATTTTCTTCATCTCTGGTCCTTTCTCTTGGCTTGGGTATCTATAAGTAATAAAGAGTAATTCATTCCTCACTATTCACCCACCATCACCTTTTCTAGTTGTGGGTCTACCACCCTTTCCGAGCTCGTTCCCCCTATCTCGTTCCATATCCAGGGAGGGGTTGTCCCCTTCCTTTCCCCCTTCTACGAGACATTTTATGTTACCAATAGAGTTATTGGTGTGTAGGGTCTCCACTAATCATTCTGGTTGCCAATTCCTTTCCTCTTTCGAATATGCACTACTCTAGCATGCTTCTCCATAGGAAGGCGAGGCTCTCCTGCCCCATCCTTCCTTCCCATGCTTTAGGCCTAGATCTTTCTGGAAAGAGATTGATATTTGAGCCGGTCAAACAGGGCAGGGGTTATCAACGATAAGGATCTGGGGGTTCTCACTGAAGATAAGGATGCATAGAACCGTGGTACCATACTAGTACAACCCATCACAAGTCTAAGTTGTAGCCATTACATGAGTATGAGTACAGAATTATTCTCTATCTCGCCTCTTTAGAGCATCTACATCGCCAACCAAGGAACGTGAGCCAACCAGGGCACATTATATAAAAAACTATCGAATCAATACTAGCAAGAAAGAGTAAATTGATTCTTCCCAGATTTGTCTTCCTTGAATAGTCACCATCATTTTTTTCTTTGTTCATTCCCGAACTGGGCATTTTTCACCCATCAACTTCATTTCCTAGATCTGGAGGGTCGTGTGTTCTTGCATCTCATTATCTTCCTTTTCTCTTATCCCTTTTGTTCAAACATTCTCTTTTAGAGTGGTCCCTAAAGCGCTTGTTAAACATCTTTTGATTCATGTAACGGTTATTAAATTGTTTGTGACAATTTGGACTTCCGGAATAGAAGATGTTGGAATGGGATAAGGGATGGATATATGTATCTAATAGATGGTCAGATCCTTCCAAATCTCGATCCGTCAATTATCTATTTTTATAGCTTTGTTAACATGAGCGATCGATTGCTTGATTGGTTGATTAACTAACTTTATCTTCTTATTTTCCAATAGTTAATACGCTTATTTCCATATTCCTTTTTGGATATCCGTCAGCGAGGATAGTCTGAATCGATTGTGCCTCGATACCATGGATACGTCTTAATCCCTGGGTCTAGAGCATAGTGACTCGGGGGTTAGGAAAAGATAGTGGTAGATAAGTAAGTACGTAAGGGTTATGCCCCTAAGTAAAAAAAATGGTTATACCCTTGCTTTATTGCCAATTCTAAATACCCATCCTTCTAGCCATCGAACAACCTCCTATCAAGTTGCACGAAGCATGTGAAGAATGCTCATCTCCTAACATTGCATCAATCATGTGAACCCGCAAATGCTCTCATAAGAATGGCATGTGTTGGATCCCCTTGTGTCATCAACTAATCAGGTAGCTAATCTGATCGTAGCGCCAACTCCACAAGAACTCATGCCACCCAAACAGGTGCAAACACGTCACATCCCAATGCCATGCCAAACATATGTACACATAAAATACACCATCTCAAATTTGCTCATCAAGAAGTAACTCTACTAGACTCTCCACATATCTTTGGACTTGCCACCCTGAGAAACTAACGACAAGCCGATCTCCAAGAGCTCACAAAGAAGATGAAGTGGGGCAATCTCGAGGACTACCTCTCCACACTCCATATCCAACTAAACCTCTTGAAGATGTACACTAATCTCTCAAATAGGTTGTATCTGATGCTATAAATGGTTGTCCATTTCATGGAATGACCCCTCCATATATGTCTGCAACGTATCTCAATAATGGGGGATATGAACTGATCCTACCCTCACTCTCCTTAATCAATCTCTCCAACTCTAGATACTTAGGCCATACATCTAACCCTATTGTCTCCCTCGACTCCTCAAGCTCCCTACTGGCTTGTCTATATCAAGGCTCATCATTTTGAACCTCATCCCAAACTATAGATGAAATCCTCTTGGTTCCATCATCATCAAGGTAATCCTCAATCAAATCTCCCTCATCATCATAAATGTCAGCAAACTCATCAAACTCGGGTGGTGATGTCTCACCATCAACCATCTGACGTATCTCACCAAGACTCAGAACCCTCTCTACCAAGTTAGTCATCGTCCTGGTCTGTTGTAAAAGGATAGACCCCACAGGATCCAGCCTCCTATGAATCTCATCATCAAGCTCTCTCTGCCATAGGGATAACTGTCATTCTAGCACCTCCATCTAATGAATCGTATAATCAAAAAAATCACAGGCTCTACTCCCCAAAGAATAAACAATCTCTCCAAGTGTGGCATAGGCACAACTCTCTCTCTAATCAAAAATTCCTATCCAAATAAAACCTCATAGTCATCCAATTAAATGATGGTGAAGTAAAGCTTCCCACTCCAACATCCAATCTGCACCGAAACATCCTAACTAAGTTAACAACTCTCCTATCTTCATAGTTACCTGCTTTGAAGGAAATATGGACTGGAACAATACGTAATCCCAATCTCCTCACCATATCCTCTCTCATGAAGTTGTGAGTGTGAGTAGCACTGCTATCCACAAAAGCAACCTAATGACTGCCAACAAAATCTATACTTACATAGTTCAACCAATTTCTTATCTCTGCCTCCTGCACTGCAATCAACTTCTACTTCAACGAACATATTCTTAGCCATATGATCCTCTCTGCATATCAATAATGAAAGAAACTTATTGTACTTCCCTGAACTACTTTGCTTCTGTCCATCCTCTTTCAAAGATTCCCCTTACCCTTTTTTGCATTCTTTTTGCTCTTATCACCACCCTGCACTTTCCCTTTTGTCTTCCCATTTGCACAGAAATCCAAAAGCTCTTCTACTGCAATGATAGCCTCTACAAGTGCATGAACATTTTTCCTTCTTTTTGCTCTTATCACCACCCTGCACTTTCCCTTTTGTCTTCCCATTTGCACAGAAATCCAAAAGCTCTTCTACTGCAATGATAGCCTCTACAAGTGCATGAACATTTTTCCTTCTCACCTTTTTCTGTGCCCAAGGCTGCAATCCCATCATGAAGTTAAACAACCTTCTCACCTTTCTCAACTCCAACTTCAGCGAACATATTCTTAGCCATATGATCCTCTCCACACATCAATAATGAAAGAAACATATTGTACTTACCTGAACTACTTTTCTTTTGTCCATCCTCTTTCAAAGATTTCCCTTACCCTTTTTTGCCTTCTTGCTCTTATCACCACCCTGCACTTTCCCTTTTGTCTTCCCATTTGCACAGAAATCCAACAATGATAGCCTCTATGAGTGTATGAACATTTTGCCTTCTCACCTTTGTCTGTGCCCAAGGCTGCAATCCCATCATGAAGTAAAACAAACTATCTCCATTAGACATATCCTTGATCTCCAGCACGAGACCAAAATACGCATTAATATAAGCCCGTACGCTACTAGACTGCCTCATTCCTCAATTGATTCATTGCATTTCAAGTCTAATCCTTTGGTCTAAACTGCATGTACAAATCTTACTTCATATATGCACACATAGTGGTATCATCCTAGATGTGACCAACAACAATCTCTTCCACCCTAGTCCTCCACCGCAACTTTGTGTGAAAATTTCATCTATTGCAGTAACTGAAAATTATTCTCCTAGTTGTAAATTTAATTATGTAATTTATTTGCTACGACAAACAATGAATAAATGACTACTGCAATTGTCACCATAAAAATACTGCGGAAAATAAAATACTGGAAACTGAGAAATTCTAGCAGACACAAAAATTTGATGTGATTATTTTTGGACAATTGTCCCCAGAAAAACCGAATGTGGGGAAACTGGTGCCGCAGATGAGGGTTTTATTATTATTCTTTACAAAAAAATCTGAGTACAATAATTTGGATGTCAAACTGATAATCCAATCTAAGAGAATCACTGGAAAAATTATTGTGAGGATTTTTCCTCACCCCACAACTGATTTCTAGCGATTTCGGCTTTAAAGCGGCTGACAATACGTCTTGTCTTCTACGTCGGTCTTTGCATAGTGCTTGCATAGACCTTACTTTTGTTGCCCCGGAAACTTAAAATCATTGTAATATTCCTTTTTTTGGTGTCACCTATGACAGGGCTAGGATGGACTTCCAGAGTTAGAAGTAGACCGGTCACAGGTACAGGTTGGTGTCATCAGCGGGCCCAGGGACTTTTTGGAGGAGTTTTGAGGAGTTTCTATCTGGTTGGGTGGCATTCGCTTGATATATTCCATCATCCAAGCAATTTGGCTTTCATTCCGGTGCATTCCGACAACTTTCATAAATTTGAGTTATTTATGGGCTTAACTCAGCTAATTACGCTCACGGTGGCATTCCGGGAGGAATACATGACATAACACCTTAGTGTAATAGCTCATTGGAACCGGGACGAGGATACCTCCATGATGGGACAGTTGGACATGAGTTTCAGTGACCGGAGGAGACGTGGTAGCCGATTTACTCTTTTCTGCATTAAAAAGGAATATTTTAATAAGAGGGAAAAGTGCTTCATGAATAAAATAATAATAAAATAATGCTCTAGAAGGCTCCAAGATATCTATAAAAGAAACGGAGGAGGCCATTGAGGGATATCTTTGGATCATGTTATTTTATTGTATGAGAGGTGTGAGACGTGGTTCTCTACTTCAGCCGTAGCCCCAGGACGAAAACCCTCGGGTGATTTGTGAGTGTTGGACGAAAACCCAACTCTCTTGAGGAGACTTCATTCAGAAGTTTCGCAGAGCTTCAGGGATTGGTGTGAGGATCATTTAGATCTTCAACTTGTGCTTCAGTGGGTTCAGTGACAGCTTTTGCCGTAGCCGATTTGCAGCGGTCTTCTTGCCGAGCCATCTACAACATTGCCAGTGTTATTCATCAGTTGGGCCAGAGATCTTTCTGGGTTTTGCTCTACTTGCTTGGCAAGCTCAGGTTCCGCTGTTCCTTTATGTTGATGTAATTTTTACCATGGATTAATAAAATGGCTCAGTGATTTTATCAGCATCCATTGTGTTATATTGGTGGCTGTGTGTTTATTTCCATTTATTTTGCTGCTCAAGTCTATTTCTGCATTTTTAGTTAAAATATCCCATTTGCGATATTACAGTGGTATCAGAGCTTCAATCTTGGATCAGCCTGCGGTTTTCCAGTTTTCAGTTGCAACTATTTTGGTTAGGAGGGCCTACGCAGTCATTGGAGGAGGCTCATTTGTGGGAGCTGCATTGGTGGGATTTTAGAGCTGGGGTGTTGGGAAATTGATAGGAGAGCCATATGAGGAGGTTTGTCGGGATTTTGGAGAGCAATGATTGACAGTAGCAGCTGCAGTGCCAGAAAACGAAATTGGAAGAGGGCCAAACTACAAAGGGTCAGATTTTGAAGGTTGGAATTAGAAGAAACCCTTTCTGGGTTTTTATGGGTTTTGGGCAAAGATCACCTTCCCAAATTCCTAGAATTTTTTGAGCAGTTTTCAGTGGGTAAATCATAGGCCGAAGTCAGGCAGCAGTGTAGTCTTAGAGCAGCAATGCAGTTTCTGGAGGAGCTTGCTGGAGCGATTTCCAGGTTCCATTCTATATTTTCTAAGTATACATTTTTTTTTATATCAGTGAGGGATGTCGTTATGTCTTGTCTAAAATATCTCTGTTATGTAGTTTTGTCAATGGCTGTAATAATTTTCTGAGCTTAAAATATAGATATCAGTTGTAGGGTTGAGACTGATTCTTTTGTAAAGTCCCCACTATGCACCTGTATTTGACACCAGCAAATACGTGTCACCTACAACAGTATGTATTTGAACTGGTTGACAAAAACTACACCTACATCACTATAACAACTCAGAAAAACAGTGACCACATCATTGGTTGAACCATGGAGGGATTCCTGAACAGCTTGAGAAGAATAAAAGTTGGTTCCTTGAACCACCATGCAGCAGAAGACCAGAAAACAAAACAGAACAGTAGACCCTTCTCCAAGAAGGTACATAATTTGCTCCAACAAAGGCACCCGAGGAATTTACAAAAGGAGGAAGAAGTGGGAAATTGGCTTTATGCACTTGGGATGGACTTAAAAAGTGCAAGATCAGAAAATGACTTTCTCATGTTAGAGAAACTGGAATCCTGCCTTTCAAAGGTAGAGCAATCTGATTGGAGTTTAAATTGGGCTTTGGAGCCATCTATGCTTGCATTGGTACAAGCTAGATTCTTGGAACATCCAAGTGAGAGAGTCAAGCTTATAGCTGCCTCTTGTTTCAGCGATATTTTGAGGATAACAGCACCCTTCCCTCCCTACAATGATGACATTATGAAAAGAATTTTCAGATTGATAGTAGGAACCTTTCGGGATTTGGACAACTGTGCAGGCTCTACATCTGGGAGGAAGCTTAAGGTTTTAGAAGTCATGGCCATGACCCGAACTTATGAGATCATGTTTGACCTTGAGTGTGATGGCTTGATTCTGCAGATGTTCCAATGCTTCTTTAGCATTATGAGACATCATTCTGACACAGTCATAGCACACATGCAGTCCATCCTGACGTCATGTATGGGAGTCTGGGAGGCCATTTGCTGGGAGTTGCAGACTAGGTCGCTGAGCATTTGGAGGAGAGAGCAGTTGGTCTCACCTGCTGCTTATGAACTAGCCCAAGGGCTGGTTGAGTAGAACATTGAGCTTTTTAGGAGACAATTGACCAGGGAGGAGTTGTTCAAGTTTGGTGGATCATGTAGCAGAAATGAACTGAAGAGGAAGGGACTTTGCTTCATTTGCAAAGAACCATGGGGGCTTGATCACTCATGTTTGAGAGATGCAGATGAGGTGGCAGAGGTAGAGCAGGGGACGTTCCTTCTGTATGTCAGGATGAGGACTCTTCTCCAGATGAGTCCATGGGATCAAATGATGATGCTTCTGGGGAGCGAGAGCGGTCATGCGGAGTTGATGCTAGTAGGCTGGAGCTGCATTCCAGTGTGCAGGGTGAGTAGTGAGGGGACTCTACAGGAGATTATCTGGGTGATGAGTCACTTGTGACGATTTAGCCATAGCAACATATGATGGAGCCTAAGTCAGCAGAGGAGTATACTATGCACATCATGCATGATAGTCCTTTGAGGGAGAGCCAGATGGAGGCTCACATTGAGTCTATGATGGATATGCGACTAACCTTGGGGTTAGCCACTAAGGAGGAGCAATCAGATGCACAAACATCGAGCACGGTGACATTAGTTGCAGATCCATATCCTCTAGAGATGTTGGAGGTTGATGGAATAGTTCTACAAGGGGCTAGGGGACAGCAGGAGCATTACATTCCCAATGAGAGGGATGAGCTGTTGGAGATGGTGGAGCATCCATCTGTGGGTCGACACATTGATGAGGTGCAATTAGGTGCACATGAAGTTAGCAGAGCTGCGGTACCCTCAGGGAGTAGTACTCTCCAGGAGTACATAGATGGGGCTTGCAGCATATCTTGCCCACTGTGGCCCATTATAGAGAGAGGGGCTTTCTTCTACAGGCAGCTTTCGTTGGTAGATTGGATAGAGCAACGTGAGTTGATTATGAGTTGGCGACAGTTCTCTGGGCATATTTTGTATGCAGTTGACACTACATTGGATTCTTCTTCCAGGATAGATTGGCGGGAGATCATGAGCTGGTATCCTCTTGATGGTACGATTTTCTTCGTAGGGAGCAAAACAGATCAGGGGCCCTTAGACATAGTAGATATTATAGATTCCAGTTGGCAGTGGGGCACAGGTCGTCATTTCTTCAGCACTCCATCCCGATTTCAGGAGAGCAGGATCAACATGGGATTAAGTTAGGACTTGGATTGGAGAGAGGTGATGAGTTGGTACGCAGTTGGTGGGGCAACTTATACTATTAGTGGTACAACACAACAGGAGTCAGGGAGCATTGATGCTTGTTGGCGGACTTCACTTCATGGGGCATTAGCTATAGCTAGAGGTAGTGCGCAGTCCGAGCCATGGGACTTGGGCGATGTTTGGCCATGGTGGCGTGGGGATCCGGGAGGATTGTTTGTTCACTGCTACAGTGAGAGATCAGTTTGGGATCTCGGCATTGAGGGGTCTATTCCGAGTGGTTTGACATAGGTGCATAGCAGCACCTAGAGGTTTGTATGGGATCCGGGCATTGGGTCTCAGTTGCGGCGAGCCAACAGAGTGGCCCACATATTTCGATTGCTTGAGGGCAAGCAATCTTGGGGCGGAAGGTCTGTAATATTCCTTTTTTTGGTATCACCCATGACAGGGCTAGGAGGGACTTCCAGAGTTAGGAGCAGACGCGACCCATTCCCCTGTTATACCCAAAACAATATTAGCGTGTGAACGATATAGGCATTTGATAGCTACACCTGCCTATACCGTCCACATCGCACTAGTACGCCCACCTAATATCAAGATTACAAAGATTGGGACTTAATATTAAGATTTCAGACTTTATGTCAAATTCAACCAAGTATAAAATTTTATGAAACAAGGTAATAAAGGAAATGAAGTAATAAAGTTAATGAATCTTTAAGTTAAAATGAGTATGCGATATTAAAGATTTATATTAAAGGTATTTAAATAAAATCCCACCTTTATAAATATGTATACGTAAGCACATTAATGGGATCACCACCATAACAACATTTAATATAAACTTAAGGTTGGGTAAAGCCTCGGGAAGTTTGAGGCGGTGGAGAAAGATTGTTTACATTATATTCATATCCAAACATAATGAAAAGGATACCACCATAAATACATAAAAATATCATCATTAATGAGGATAAGACTTCGGGAAGTTAGAGGCGGTGGAAGGAGATTATTTAAAGGAGGTGGTATGGAGGAGAAAAGGGGGGAAAAGGTTTTCTGGGAGGAGGAGAAATGGTTTCTGCTGAAAGGAGAAGGAAGGAAATGTTGGCTTGCAGTGTTTGGGGAGGAGTCTCTTGTTCTTGGAAATCTGGGCACGGGGGACAGAGGGGACACCCTCTGGGTCTGGGATTAGTCCCGGATTTGGCTGGGAGGATTCGATTGCCCCAGTAATCTGTTCTGTTCAGTACATCACCAACAAATCTTCAGCCGCTTCAAGTTCAGGATTCGTAAGTTTGTGCTGATTTTCAGGTATTCTTCTACATATAGGTTAGGTTAATTATGCAAGCTGAAATTTCAATTTATATCCTTTCAATGTCTTATTAGATCTGTTTTACTTAAACAAAAGTTCAAATAGGTACAAATTCTAGAACTCTTATGTACATAGTAATGTACCAACACAGTACAAACATGGTGTTTATCACGGCTCAGGCTTGGAGGAGTTTTGAGGAGTTTTATGTGTCATGGCATTCTATTGACAGGCCCCATCATCCAAGCAATTGGTTGCCTACTTGATTTCACAACTTTCTGGAAATTTGAGTATTTATAGTTTAACTCTACCAATTATCATGACAAGTGGCATTCTGAGGGTTTATAGATGTAACGACCATGGGGCAGTAATAGCTCATCGTGGAACGTACCTATGGGGATACTCTTACGGGAGCGGGGACGGGGAAGTGGGGGACATGAGTTGAAGGATTCCGGAGTGGGAGTATTGATGGTGAGTCGATTACCTTTCATTAAAAAGGAATATTTTAATAAGAGGAAAAAGTGCTCCATGAATAAAATAATAATAAAATAATGCTCTAGAAGGCTCCAAGAGATCTATAAAAGAAAGGGAGGAGGCCATTGAGGGATATCTTTGGATCATGTTATTTTATTGTATGATAGGTGTGAGACGTGGTTCTCTACTTTAGCCGTAGCCCCAGGACGGAAACCCTCGGGTGATTTGTGAGTGTTGGACGAAAACCCAACTCTCTTAAGGAGACTTATTCAAAAGTTTCACAGAGCTTTAGGGATTGGTGTGAGGATCATTCAGATCTTCAACTTGTGCTTCAGTGGGTTCAGTGAAAACTTTTGTCGTAGCCGATTTGCAGCAGTCTTCTTGTCGAGTCATCTACATCATTGCCAGTGTCATTCATCAGTTGGGCCAGAGATCTTTCTTGGTTTTGCTCCACTTGCTTGACAAGCTCAGGTTCTGCTGTTCCTTTATGTTGATGTACTTTTTACCATGGATTAATAAAATGGCTTAGTGATTTTATCGGCATCCATTGTGTTATATTGGTGGCTGTGTGTTTATTTCCATTTATTTTGCTACTCAAGTCTATTTCTACATTTTTATTAAAATATCCCATTTGGGATATTACATCCATGTTTTCTTTGCCTCTCTTGCCACCAACCCATTCATTGCCTCCGTATCAGCATCCCGATCACCGCTGTCGAATCAATCGCTCCCCTCAGATAGATCGACCAGCCTTCCGTTGTCGCCACATAAACCCTCAAAGCAAACTCACGCCTCCTCAATCCCACTTCTTCCGTTATTGGAAACCTCCACCTAACATCGCCTCACTCCTTCCTCCCACCTACTACTCCATCTTTGGCCTGGGAAATTATCCTCACGTAATCCTACTTGTCGTTGTAAAAACGAAATGCCTAGATCACTGAGGGTTTGCTCTAATGTGTTATCCATCAGTGCCTATCTGAGTAGTTACATATGCATTTTTAGTAGCTAGTGAGGATGCAACCATTGGAACAATGACACATATATATTGGATGGCATGCATGGTACATTCATTTTCATACATAATAAGATGAGAACACATCCTTCAAGGAGATTTGGGGTCTATTGAATGATGCAAAATGAACTCTAATATGGTTGGATAATATTCAATGAATTTTAATGTTTTTTTTTACTTGTAATTGTCTATTGAGGCCTTCACAATGAATGATAATTGATTACTTTCTAGTGGTTGATATTAAAGCACCCTCACTCAATTTCATGGGGTTTGTGGGTTTTTCTCCCTGAGATTAATGAAGCTTTTATGAACCAAAGATGTTTATCTTGAACCCATAAGTTTCATAAGGTAAGAATTTTTTTGCCTCGGATGGATTTAGATATCGAGTCACAAAGACATGTCTATGAACAATCTTTTCCCCTCCTGTAGGGATTCTCTTAGCCCAACAATAACATAGGGACTAGAACATTTTGCAACAATGAGATTCATTCAAAGCAAATACCTCACTAGATGTCTCCATGACCAAATGAATAGTTTACTTTTCATTTGGCCCCATAATATAAATGGGATACATTGGCTTTTCAAATCCATCTTAACCTAGTAACAATGTGAAATTTGTCTCCTTATTAATCTAACCTTTTTTTCCCCAGGAAAAAAATCTTTATATTTTCCTAGTGAAAAATATACATTGTGTGGGATTTTAAAAGTCCAATTCAATACTTATCTATAAGATAAGGTCAGAACCAAAAAGATATCCCTAACACTTTTCGGATAGCATTGAAGGAAAACAAATCTTTATATTTTTGTAGTGGAAAATATACATTGTGTGGGATTTTAAAAGTCTGATTCAATACTTATCTATAAGATGAGTTCAGAACCAAAACGATATCCCTATCACTTTCCGAATAGCATCATCAGATTGTTTACATATACAGTTACAAAAGATTGCAATAAGACAAAAAACTAGATATGGAGGGTAACAACCCCCATAAGATTATCATTTATATACTCTTGGTATTCCAGCACTCACGGAATGAGTTGGAGAGCCTGTCTTCCAAGGTATTTAGTTCATGGCATATATGGCTGCAAGAGAAATAATCCAACTTGTTTGAGACCTGTTTGATACCGTGCAAAATGTGAGCCAACTAAGGGGCCACTATGTCGACACTACCGCAGACCCCATCCAAAACAAGATTTGAATCCCCCAAAATTTGTAGGTACTTGACATCTTTCTGTCTGGCCACATAGAAAAGATCCCAGAGAGCTGAAACTTCATCTCTCATGTTTGTGCCCCGACCAGGAGCATATTTGATATGCAAAAATGATGTTCATTTAAGAATAACATAGTACTAGCTCCACAGATAGGGGGGTCTCCTTGGCTAGCCCCATCAAAGAATCCCCAAGGGATTGAGTGATCTAAAGGGGGCATTCTTGGAATACACAACTTCTTACTTTTTACTTCAACTTTGAAAAAATTAACAGTGAACATGGTAGAGCCCATCACCACTTCAGCCAGGATATGTGTATCTTGAAAAAGAGCCATATTTCTAACCCACCATATCAAGTGAAAAAGCACAACAGGAAAAGATAGATATGTTGAAACTACAAAATCATTAAACTAGACATGAAAACAATTAATCAGAGAATCTTTGTCCTAAGTCATCGAAGAAGGAAAAAATTTAGACTTAGCCAAATTTCAGACTTGTCGGGTGTATGGAAAGAAGACAAATAAATGATAGACAGTTTCTTCGTTTGATTTACAAAGGGGAGACCGACTAGGACCAGTCCATCCCCTTTTGATACAATTTTCCCAAGAGAGGAGCTTGTTGGTAAAGGCCAACCACAACGCTAACTTACATTGAATGGGCCCCTTGTGCTTCCACAGGAACCTCCACCACCACTCAGGTACTGTGTTTGGTTGATTCCCCATGAGAGCCTGATCTCCGAGCTTAGCTGAGAAAATTCCAGTTGCAGTATTTTTTGATCATATCAGCGAATCACCATCATCAATAGAAAGTTTGATCAATGCCAAGACTAGAAGCCCCACAAAATTTGTCCATTCCTCAGCCTCTAATTTAGCCAAACCCAAATCTTGGGAAAATTTCCATGCCCTAGTTCCCCACTCACAATCGTTCTAAGCTTTTGCATCGTCCAGGAAAAACATCCCAGATCTGTGTTAGGATGACATAATATTATTAGATAATGAATAGTATTCGCTTGCTCCTACCCATGGGTTCTGTCCAACTCTAACACTTTGTCCATCCCCAAATTTCCATGCAATCTAGATCCCGATAAGAGAAGGAATTTGAAAGGGAACACCACACAATTCAAGAATTTGCTACTGATTTCCTAGTACAACATTCAATCTCAATTTTAACCCTAAAATATTTGTATTTGAGAGCCTTACCAAACAATCTTCTATTATTTAAAATTCACCACATACTTCTAGTGACAAGGGATTTGTTGAAAAGAGCCAGGTTTTTCAGTCCCCAACCTCCTAAATATTTGGGCTTGGCAATGGCTTTCCAACTTACTAAGGGGATACCATCGAGGATTTGCTTCCCAACCATAGAAATTTAAATCTCAGACTCCTAATCTTGTTCAAAACACCTTTTGGAATGTCCACTATCAATGTCCAATACACAAGTATTGCTTCCAATACTGACTTAACAAGAACCAAATGACCACCTTTAGACAACAATCGATTAGTCAAAAATTTTATTCTAGCCTCCACTTTCTATATCAATCATGCCTAGTCAAGTTTCTTGTAGGAGTTTGGCTTTATAATGAAGCCTAAGCACTTAAGGCCATCCTATGCATCTTTGATTAGGAACAGAAAAGTCTGCATCAGAAAGGATCCAACTGTTGTCAAAATGTTATTATATGAGATTGTAGACTTTTCCAAATTGATCATCATACCTCTTACAAGCTCAAATGAATTGAGTAACCTTTTCATCACTAAAATTCTCATCATTGATCCTTGCAGAAAATGAGACTATCATCCACAAACTGTAAGTGTGTTAGAAGAAAATGGTCTAAAACTTGAACCCCTTCAAGCTCACCCGTGTTAATAGCCCTCTTGCTTAGAACACTCAGAGCTTCGACCACCAACAAAAAGAGCAATGGTGGTAATGGAAAGCCTTGTCTTAGGCCCCTAGATGCTTTAAAGAAACATGAAGGCTGACCATTTATTAATAATGCAAAATTGACCAATGAGATGCAGGGAAGGTTCCAATATGCAGTCCTGAGTACATGGCTTGATAAAGGACCATATTACACGATCATAAGCTTTTGAAAGATCAATTTTTAGAGTAACAACATGAGAGCGTTACAACATGATAGAGTGGAGGGTCTCCTGCGCAAGGGTTATTCAATCATGGATTTGTCGGTGTTGAAGGAACCTGAACTGTTCCTTTGATATATAATAACTCAATAGTGGCTTCAACCTTAAAGAAATAATTTTGGTGACAATTTTGTAGATAACATCGCAACAACCGATCAGCCTAAAATCATTGAAAGAAATTGCATCATGTTTTTTTAGAATTAGACAAAGGAACATGGAATTGAGAGACCCATGCATACGTGCTTTTTCTTCTGACTCTCTAACAACTTTGAATATGTCGTCTTTCAAAAGCTCGTAAAATCCTATGTAAAATTTGACTGTGAATCCATCCGATTTTGGGCATTTCCCTTTCTGCATAGAAGAAAGGGAACCCAAAACTTCATATTTTGAGATGTTTGCATCCAATTCTTCATTTAATTCATTTGAGAAAGCACAAGGAAAAGATTTAATACGTTTCTAGGATGGGGAACCCCCAAGGTTCAAAGAATAAAAAGCTGAAGAAATTTACCCCCATGTTGGACTTATCTTTGAAAGATTTTGCAACATTCCCACCATCATTTGCAATGACCCATATTGTGTTGTGAGTCTTTCGAGCATTGGCAAAGGCATGAAAAAACTGTGTTGTTGTCGCCTGCCTCCAACCACATGGCCCTACTCTTTTGTATCCATAGCTCTTCTTCACGAGCTAGAATTTCCTTTTTTGTAGCTTCCAGGGAGAGGAAAGAGGCAAGGGATTACTAAGATAAAATCCCTAATACATTCGAATGAAAAATAATACCAATTTTTTTCTCAACCTCAATTAATCATGCCTCTTGTTTTTCCTTAAAAATTTTGCTCCATGACTTCATCTTCTGTTTCAAAAACTTTAAATTGTTTGAGAATTGCAGCACGTAAGTGAGATAAATATTGCTCCTCAGATGGCTCCAAGAATCACAAAGTATTTTTCCTTGAGCCGAGAGGCACTAAATTTAAAACGGGTTGCAGGTTTGATGTCTTCCAATTTGAAACGAAGGAGAATAGGATCATGGTTGGATATACCACTATGATCAACCTAGGATTTAGTGAATTTACAGTCTGATAGAATACTTTCTGAGACAAAGTGATCCAATCTTTTTGAGATTGCGTCATCACCCATCCGCAAGTTTCTCGACGTCGGGGATAGTTTAACAAGAAGAATATCTACAAAGTGCATGGATTCAAAATAATGACGAATGTAGTCTTCCATAGAATCTGCTCTTGAGTTTGATCCCCAAACCTGCATATTCAAGGTAGTGAAGTTTAAGTCTCTGCCAATAATGGTGGGTGAATTGGTGCCAAAGAGAGGAGATTGTCCCAATATGCTTTACGTTCAAAATAACTCCCATAGATATTGACAACATTACATGACACGCCAAAACAATTTAAATCCAAAGTGACAGAGAAAGCATCATTTGCAACCAAGAAGAGGAAATGGCTATAAGGGAGGGAGTGCCAAGCTGAAATCAAACCACGAAATAATCCAGCAGCATCTAATGAACATAAAAACCATCCCTTGAACCAAGAACTAAGAATCGAACAAGCTTTTACACCAAATGACATAGTCTCCTAAAGAAGAATGATGTCCGAATTCGCTTTCTTCAAGAGATGCTTTGAAGGCAAGTTGTTTAGGGGAGCCCCCAAATACCCGAATCTTCATAGGGAAAATAATCATTTGGGGGTCACCACAAGGACCTTCTTTTCTCCAAAGGCCCCAAGGATAGTTGGTTTTTCTACCATATCGAACATCCTCCTTGGCTTTGGTATAGGTTTTGGATAGGAGGGACTTTCGTCCTACATGAACAACCGAGAGGGGATCACTAGCTAGACCTCCTGCAGAGGAAGCTTCCTTGGCCGAATTCAAGCGTGATCTCAAGTCATACTTTCACTTACCAGCTTCTTTTGACTCGTGAAGGGGTACTGACTAGATCTTGTCTCAGAGAGATTTTAAAGGGGTCAACCCAAACACATAATCAGAGTATGGAACAATGGGAGAGGGTGACCAAGTAACAAGAGGAGAAGGAAATAGAGACAAAATCATCGAACCTCGAGTCCCCAAGGATCGATTGACAAGGAGTAGCCGAGGGAGGAATAGGAGCAGATGGAAGAATAACTGATGCAGGAATAAAAGCCAGAACATCCACAGCAGTTGGGGAAGTCATAAGCATACTTGGCAAGTCCAAATTCATGCTTTCAGTTCTGTCGAGGTTGCTTGCTTCGAATCCACTAGAGCCCAGCTGGAATTCTTCCGCACTCAAATTTTCTTTACCAATCATGTCCTTTGCAAGTTCTGCTCACATTGATTTGTAAGGCGTCCCACTTGGAGGAATGCATAACATCTAAATGCCACGTGCCAACAATGTACAAGTTGAGTCCATTTCTTCCCCATGATATCAATCACGACCTCCAACAAACATTCCCTGGTGTTTACCTCAACTTGTAAGCGGGCACAACGTCGATCTAATTTGGACATACATCCATCTTCTAAACAAATTAAATGTCCCAATTGATTTCCAATCGCCTCCAATATGTCCTCGGTCCAAAATAACAAAGGTAAGCTTGGAAAATTTCCTAGATCGTTTGAGGCACCATCGATTGGCAAGTAGGATTGAAGTTAACAACCCATCTTTGCAGGCTTAGGCCCAACTACCCCCAACACTAATCCTTCTTCAAGATTTTCATCACATCGATTTCGCACTGTAGAATTTCATAAAACCATCCCTGAACGAGGACGTGTAATTTTGGAAAATACCTTAGAGCCTGCGGCCCAATGTTATCTTACCTAGCTCAACATTGATTGTAGGCTTGTCGATTTCCTTACGAATCTTCCAATGACACTTTCCAATAGAGAGAGGACTTGTTAGTTTTTGTAGCATCAGATGTGTTCTAGCCACGAAACTTTGTGGAGAGGCTAAAATACACGAGATCTCCAAAACCCCAAAACCCATAAATCGTTTCTAGAATTTCCACCTAGTAGTGACTTAATTAGATTATTAACCAAATTTTTAATGTTTCCTAAGTCTAAACTTAGGAAAACAAGTTTATTAATCAGTATTAATTATGTCAAGGCGAGAATAGTCTAGATACTCACACGGATCAATCCAGAGATGATCCTAGCCAAAGATTATGTTTTAATCTTGATCGTTGGTGCTCCAACAAAGGGTTACAGTGCAAGGGAGGTCGACAGGGTGATGGGAGAATAAATTTGTGTTCATTTTCGCGCATCACCTCTCGATAGCAGAGCGCGGGTTCTGAGAGAGCTGCAGATCGGGCAATGAGAGAGGGTAGACACGTTGAACCGTGAGGCAGATTTCCAAATTCCTATGAGTGCATTGCGGTGCAGAAAGGCCTAGGCTTCCGTAAAAGCTACGTAGGCAAACATAGAAGCTTCAATGAGCAAGTTTGATTTTGATGGGTGAAGTCAAGCCTACTATGCAGGCCGAAAGTATTTCTAGAGCAGTTCAGGCAAATTCTCCCGCCAAACAGTCACAACATTGTACTTTGATCTTCAATTGTATGTCAAGGAGTGTGTAGCAGACCACAAAGGACCAAGAGAAGCCACGCAGCAGTAGCCAGGAGGACTCGCTGATGCTCACTGCCAAATCAAGTGCTCAGATTGCTCCTGAGTAGGTACTTCGCTGTCTTTAAGCGTATTTTCTCTACAATATTTCTAGATTCGGCCCCAAAATTGTACTCATTATTTCTTACTGCATAATAATAAAACCTCATTTTATTGCACCGTTTTTCCTACATTAGTTTTTCCTAGGACATTTTTTCCAAAAATAATTGTGTAACATTTTGTATGTGTTCTAGCATTTTCAAATTTTCCAATGTTTTATTCTTCCTATAGCTATTTAGTAGATTGCAAAGGTGATTTATTTATTTATTCAATATTTTACGTAGCAAACAAATAAATTGTTAAATTAAATTAACAATTAGGAGAATAATTTCCACTGTCGCAATAGGATTCTCGGTGTAGGATTTTAACATGGTATCAAAGCAGTTGATCAAAGTAGAGCTCAGGCGAAAGAGCGAATTCCCGTCGTTCAATGTGGCAAGAGTCACCCTAAGGTAAACGCAGTCATTCTGTCAGGAGGCCGAGTTACTTGCACTTTTTCTGAGTGAGGAGCAGAAAATTCGATCTCTCCAAATCGAGTAATTCCAGAGGGAGCAACTCAGAGTTTTTCGTTTGGCAGATCTCTAGCTCGACGCAGAGGGTTTTGTAGCAAATTGCTAGTGTAGAACTAGCGTCAAGGTGGAAGAGAGAAGAGCGCACACAGAGGGAAAATTTCTCTCAGGGAACTTCTAGTCTCAAGAAGTTTGATATTTCCTTGCAGATTGGCGATAGTTGTGAGCAGATCTTCTCACTCTAGAAGGGAGTGCGAGTAGCAGAGCAGCAGCCGATCAGAAGGAAAGAGGAAGTTTTCGATAGCTCATTGAGACGGCCAATGCAGGGCTTCGTGATCAGGAGAGGTTGGATGAAGCTTCAAACTACCTCACCTGGAAGGCAAGGATGTCCTTCCTTCTCAATGAATTTGGCCTCAAACCCTACATCGATAATGTAGTGGTGGTTCCTCAAGATGCAGATCCATTGAAAGAGTACAAAAAGGAGATGGAAAGGGTGAAGCGGTTGATCCTATATGGAGTCGGGGATCATGGAGTCTCGCATATAGATAGCAAAGATACTGCCAAGCAAATGTGGGATGCTCTCGCCACTTTATATTAGGGTACTTCCGAGCAGCGGAAGATGTACCTAGAGGAGAAGCTGAGATGCATTCGGATGCAGTTAGGGGAAGGCATAGACCCCTACCTTACCAGGATTCAGGAGGTTCAGGACTAGCTGTCAGCTGTTGGGGCAATGCCTCAACCTTCAGAGCTAGTGCAATTAGATCTCAAAAGCGTCTCTAAGGATTGGCAGGTCTTTGTCCAAAGCATATTGGGTAGAGACACACTACCAGGATGGGACAGGGTGTGGGTTGAATTGCAGCAGAAGGAATTGAGACAAGCTTTGCTAAAGAGCTCCATCAATGGCAGCGATAGCAGTGGATTGAAGGCGGTAAAGGAGGAGAATGTGGCCCTCGATTCTAAAGGTCCCAGTGAGGGACCGGGAGAGTAGAGAAAGAAGAAGAAGGACCTGTCAAAGGTCAAGTGCTTCAGATGTGGTGAGCTCGGTCACTACAGTACCCAATGTCCTCTCAGGAAGAAGGGCAAGGAGGAGAAGTAGGACTAGCAAGCAACTTCAACAGAGATCAACAGGCTTTCCTCTAGGCTGGAGGAATACTTCGCTATGTTCGCCAATATACCTCCAGGAGTGAGGTGGGCTGACTTGGTGTTGTAGCCCTAGAGCCCTATAGATGGGCAGGATCCTTGAGAAATCCACCACTTGGATCAATACCTGGCTACGGGGGGGCCTACAGTATTCAGTAGCATGATGGATCAGTGATAGTTGATGCAGTCAGATGCCAGAGTAAGAGTTGCAAATACTAGTACCAGTCAAATGTTGGGGAGCAGAGTGCAGAGTTGGCAGCAGTGCAGTTGGCACAGTGCAAACTCTTCAGCGGACAGTGCAAAGGCTAGTAGCAGCCAGAGACTCGGGTGACATCTGCATTATACTAATCACAGATGATTCATTGTTTTGGATGTTTTTCTGTTGCAGATGTTGTAGTTGCAACAACAATAGAGTTGCGTCGCAGATGTAGTGTTGGCAGGAATTCAACAAAGTCAGCAGCAACACGAATGCAACATATATCAGAGTTGTGCAGTAGTTGGTGGGCAACAACAGCCAAAAGGAGATGATGCAGAAACACGATGTTGCTACAAGGTGTGCAGTAGCACTAGAACACATTCCTCTTTGCACTAGAACACATTCCTCGCTAAGAGGAAGTGTTAGTTTTTGTAGCATCGGATGTGTTCTAGCCAAAAAAAACTTTGTTGAGAGGCTAGAATACACGAGATCTCCAAAACCCAGAAATTGTTTCAGGAAATTCCGCCTAGAAATGACTTAATTAGATTATTAACCAATTTTTTAATGTTTCCTACATATAAACTTAGGAAAACAGGTTAATTAATCAGTATTATTTAAGTCAAGGCGAGAATAGTCTAGAAACACACACGGAACGATCCAGAGATGATCCTAGCCATCGATTATGTTTTAATCTTGGTCGTTGGTGCTCCAACATAGGATTATCAGAGGAGATCGATGTGGTAATGGAGAATACACTTCAGTAGTTCGATTTCTTGGCAGATCGATTTCCAAAGTAGCAGCAGTCAGTTGCCGGAGAGAGTCAGAGATTGAAGCAGTGAGAGAGTGGCATAGACGGTGAAGTCGGAGGAAGATTTCCAGATCCGGTGAGTGCATTGCAGAGAACGGTCGATATTTCTCTAGGAAGTTGCGCAAAGGCAACACAGAAGCTTCAGTGAGCAAGTTCAATTTTCCTGGGATGAAGACAATTTTTGGTTCTAGAGGCCGAAAAGTATTTCCAAAGTGCCGGGAGGTCAGTTTCCCAATCAGCAGAAGGTAGGGCAGTGTGATATTCAGTTGTTCCAGGTTGTGTGTGGCATACTACGTAGAGGTGATGCAGAAGCTACGTAGAGTTAGGAGGACAACTTGATTTTCAATAACCAGTTAAGTGTTGGGATTGTTCGGAGTGAGGGTAGGAATTTTCACAGGATTTCCTTGAGTCTTATATCCTCTCCAACCATTAGAATTGTAGCTCTACAGGATTCCAGTGGCTTTTTTTGGGCCTATTTTCGCTTAGAAGAAGAGACGGGAATAGTCTCGCCACCTTTCTTCCTAGATTTATTACAGAGGAGGGATGTGAACCATCTAAAACATCATTAACCATGATATTCGGGGGTGTATTCAAGGTGGTAATCGCGAGAGACATAGGCATGAAGCAAACCGATGGTCTACGGGAATTTTTCCATAATTCCTACACTATTGTGAAAATACTTGTCGAATATGAGCTTTCAGATTCGCAATACACTAAATCGATATCTGCCATCCCTTAAATGCAAACAGAGGAAGCCCACGCAATCATCGATCAGGAAATGGACACCTATCCCTTACTATTGCCAGAGAGAGAAGGGAACTCGGTAGTCGAAAAGGAAATATATGGCAATTGGTATGCCATGATGTCGTCGATGCTAGGGGAGGAAGAAATTCCCAAAAAAGAAGTGATAATAAACCTTACACAAATAGATATTGTTGTCGATATGTTTCATAAAAGACCTCGAACCTCGGGCAACTGGCCACAACAGAAGTCAACACCTATATCTCTAAGCAAGACATCGGAGAGAGAAAAAGACCTGAAAAAGATTCGAGGAGTTAGAGAGAAATATTGGTTGTCGCACAGAGGTTTGGACCCTACAAAAACCCTAGTACAGATTAGCCCCCCAAACATCAAAAATTTTTTCTATATCCCATTATTGATCTAAATTACTTTTCTTAACCTAATCAATAAACTAGTGGAAGGATATAGGAATGCTCTCCTTGTGTTGGTAGGAACCAACCCAAAATCAAAGGAGCTCAAATGATTCCAAAACCTCATGCAAGGCTCAAATTGAGTGGTAACAAGACCATGCTAAAGCCATAAAACAAAAAGGATGAGTGAGTCCTCCTCTAAGATGAGATAGAAAGCTCCATGAAAATAATAAAAATAGAAGACAAAATCAAAGAAGTGCCCGCAATGAGGATAACGAGTTGCCAAGATTAATTGAATGCTAAAAGTAAGGAAAATGATACCTAAAACTAAAAGAAGCACACAAATTTCATATATAAATAGCCAAGTAAATAGTGTCAATGGACATAGTTGTGAGATTTGGAAAAAACACACTATATTTCATCATACATGACAGCAAATAGGAAGCAAACACAACTAACTAACTTTCTTGTGTGGATTTAGAAAAATGTTATTGGACAATGGAAGAAAAACTTACAAATAGGAAAAATAGTGCATAATAATTTGTGGGTTTGCAAACCAAAAAAAAAGGATTGCAAAGGTCAAATCAAAAGGGAAAGCCAAAGGGAAAATTATGAGGGTTTGATGCCCAATATCAGAAAAGGGCATGAAAGATCATTTTTTGGGATGAGAAAACCCTAGAGAAGCTCTGCACCAAGCCGACCTCCATGACCTAGGGTTTGTTGGTTTCGGCGTTCGTTGCCCTAGGCAGACCTCCACCCCCAGTCTGATAAGTTGTGACTCCTCTCCTGGCCTCTTTAGGCTCACCGATGGCAGACTCCAGTGGGGGGACAACTGCTGCCCCCATTACAGGCCAGCCTTCCATAGGGGCGGTGGCAAGGGCTGATACCATCAATCAACACAACTTTGGCCCGTCTGAAGAAACCACGAGGGTGACACCCATAGCGCAGCCGACAAATACACAAGTAGCAGCAGAAACGAACACTAAATTAGCAACATGCATACCAAAGAACTCCAAGAAAACAATGATCGAACTCCCAGCGCACCGCATCAATGGCAGAATCCAGTTCATGAAGGATCACGCACTGATAGGCAAGTTCATGGGCTTCTGGCCCACGGAAAAAGCATTGAGAGGATGGATAGCTTCGAAATGGAAACCCAAAGGCCATATTGACCTACAGCTATGCGCTAAAGGCTTCTTCAACGTGCTCTTCACTTGCTTTGAAGACAGATAGAATCATGGACGGGGGCCCCTATTTTTTCAACACTGCAGGTCTATACCTCAGACCCTGGATGGAGCATTTCAAACCTGACAAACAGGATCTCACTTGGGCACCGGTCTGGATCCGACTCTACTCTCTCCCCCAGGATTACTGGAATGAGCTGACCCTTAGAGACATTGGCAATGCCCTAGGAGAGTTCATCAAGATTGTAGAGGAGATCAAGATCAATCGCTACGCAGCCTATGCCCACATATGTGTCTACATGAACCTAGAGGAACCCCTACCAGGCGAGGTAAGTCTGTTGCATGAAGATTTTGAATGGACACAAACTGTAGATTATGAGCACATCCCTTTCAAATGCAGGAAGTGTCATCAACATGGGCATCTCTTCAGAGACTGTCCCCTAAATAAGAAAGCTATGGCTGAAAAGGAATCCAACGAACAGGAAGTAGAAGGATTCACGAAGGTAGCAAGCAAAAAAAGGCACAACAAGAGAGCTACCCCTCAGCAGAATAAAAAAGGACCCACTACCAGCAACAGTTGCGCAGCCCTAAATCAGGTAAATGAAAATGAACCAGTTAACGAAGCAGGGCATACCTCCACGGAGCAGGCTCAGTCCTCAAAGGCTCAATAGGACAAGGTCCTCCTTGAGACCTTCCTGAAACCACCAACTACAAACACAGCAAAGGAAAACAACATGTCAAAGGGCAAATAACAAATCACAGAGTCTATCCCAGAAGCCATGGAGGAAGAACCAAAAAACATAGATCTGGAAGGCCTAGATCTCATAGGGTTAGAGGACGCATGCAATAAGAAGGATTACAAATCTATCTCGGAGCAACAAATCCAAAAAATGGAAGAAATCCTTACCAGAGCACAGGAGCTCCCCTCCCTGGGTATCCGGGGGGGTACGCTCATTAACACTAAATACTTCATGAAAGAGTACCACAAAAGGGGCAGGAAAATATCCCTGCAAAGAACCATAGAAATTGGGAAATAAATGGTGGATTCCGGGAGATTCCCCAAGCTGACTAGATTCTATGCCTTTACCTCCAATCATATCCCATGAAGCTCATCTCTTGGAATATAAGAGGGCTCAACAGCCCCACGAAGCACGGGATCATAAAGAAAATGATTACTAAGGAACGCCCTGCAATATTCTACATGAAAGAAACCAAATGTTCCAGCTCTACTCTAGACACCATCTTCAAAAAAATTTGGAAAGGTAGCAATACAATAGCGGTTGATGCCAACGGGGCATCGGGTGGCCTGGCAATCATCTGGAACCCCCAAATCATCTCCTTAGATAACTTTGATGCTAATAGACACTTCATCCAGACCAACTTTCACCTGATTGGCATGGACATCCATGGTCTACTCACAAATGTCTACGCTCCACAAAACGCCCAACAGAAATTGGCGCTCTTGGACAATCTAGAGGAAATCAACAAACATCGAGCCCTTCCACTCTGGCTCATGGGAGGAGACTTCAACATGATAACCAATCTCAAGAAAAGAAAGGAGGAAGGATGCATCTGGAATCAGATAGTAATGGATTCAAGAAATTTATCCATAGTAACAACCTCATAGATCTACACACCTCCAATGGTACCTTCACGTGGAACAACAAAAAAGGAGGTGCCCATCAGATAGCCTCAATATTAGACAGATTCCTCGTCACATAAGATCTCATCCGGCTCGGTGGTGACATTGATGCTACCATCACCTGGCGGCGGGATCTGACCAATGGCCGATACAACTTCAATGGTCACGACCAGGTAAGCATGCTCCTAAACCTTTCCACTTCGAACACTGTTGGTTCCGACACTCGGGGTTCAAGGAAATGGTTTCCAAATGGTGGTCCTCTTTAGCACCTCCACAAGGTACTAAAATTCTCCAATTCGAGACAAAACTGAAGCCGCTCAAAGGCAAATTGAAGATCTAGAACAAAAGAACCTTTGGTAATATCTTCACCAAACAGAAAGAACTGGAGGAAAAAATGAAGAAACTGCAACGAAATATTATCCAGGAGGGATGCTCAGCTAAGTCAAAAAGTCAGGAGAAAACCTTAAATATTCAGCTGGAAGAAAGACGGAACCAGGAAGAAGCCCTTTGGAGACAAAAATCAAGAATCAACTAGCTCAAAGAGGAAGAAAGAAAAACCAAATTCTTTCACCGTTCCACCATTAAACACAGGATGCACAACAGAATTACTGTCCTCAAGAACCAAACTGGGGAAAGGCTGGAAACGCATGGGGCCATCACTGAGGAGTTGCGTAATCATTTCAAGGACATTCTGCAGGAACCCAACCACTAGAGGCATGAGGCTATTGGGGAAATCACTCAACATATTCCCAGGTTGATAACGGATGAACACAACAAGATGTTGCTCGCAGCTACTACTCTGGCTGAGGTGGAATAAGCAGTCTTCCAACTGAAGGCAAGGAAAGCTCCAGGTCCTGATGGATTTACCACCAACTTCTTCCATTTTTTCTGGGAGACCATCCAAAACGAAGACTGGGACATAGTGGAGGAATCGCGCTCCACTCATTGGCTTATACCTGCGCTAAATGCCATTTTCATCACTTTGGTACCAAAAGAAGACAACGCAGCCTCGCCAAGTAAGTACAGACCCATAGCCCTTTGCAACGTCATTTACAAAATCATCTCCAAAGTAATAGCGAACAGGATGAAGCAACTCCTCCCCATAATCATCTCCCCGGAGCAAACAGGTTATGTGGAAGGAAGGCAAATTCTTGATGGCATCATTTTAAACCATGAAGTCATTCACTCCCTCAAACCCACCAAAAATCCAAGTATGCTCCTCAAAATTGACTTATCAAAAGCATTTTATAAACTCAGTTGGGATTACATTAAAAATGGTCTCATAGCCTTTGGCTTCAGCCACACCTGGGTTCGATGGATCATGAGTCTCACCTCCCCTTTTCCCTCCATTTTGGTCAATGGCACCCCCTCTGCAACCTTCAACCCGCGAAGAAGGTGTCTCATATCATTATACCTTCAGACTTGTGACTGTGGTTGACATGTGAAGGATTGTCTCCAATATTGAACTCGGTTATGACAGTGAGTTTAGAAGACTAAAATTCACCACAGGCAACAGTGACTTGAACTCGGTATCACAATGTTGAAAAAGTTCAGTAGGGTGAACTCACCATTGATGGAGATCTAAGGCTACAAGGATAGCACTGAGATACAGTCCAGCACCTTGAAGCAACTGTGTTGGAGATCATCAAGGCATAAGCAGAAAATAGTGGAGGTTTGAAAGTTGAAGAACTTTGGATAGTCAAACTCAAGTTGTTTTTGGAGTCCAATATTCTATTGAAGAAATTCAAGTAAGTACACCATTTATTTATTATCAAAATAAGACTGAAGGATTGGTTTCCTAGGGGTTGGTGCCCCTAATCACAAGATTGGTGCCTTGAGAAGATAGGGTCGAAGCCCTAGAGGTCTGAGCCTCATCAACGTCCAAGTTGGTGCTTGGCAACAAGTTGGTGCATGTTTCATTAAAAGGGTTGGTGCCCTTCACTCATCTATTATATACTATTATTAAAAAAAAGGGATTGAAGTTTTGATTAATCCTTAATATCATTATTATACACCTCTCTGTTTTTAATTGTGAAGAATCTAACTGGCAATAACTAACAATTGAAAAGAAATACCGATTCACCCCCCTCTCAGTATTTCCAACAATTGATATCAGAGCCAGCTTCTTCAATATCAGCCTAACAGCTGAAAGACGGATTCTTAGGCACAATGAAAAACATGGAAGCAACAGGGAAACTACCTATCTTTGATGGAACGAATTTTGGTTTTTGGAAAAAGAGGATGTCCTACTATCTAATGTCTCTTGGTCCTGAAGTATGGCACTCTGTTCTGGATGGGTACAAAGCTCCCGCCAATCTTCCAACTGATCAAGATGAAAGAAAATCTTACATTGCTAATGCCAAAGCTTTAAATTCCATCACTAGCGGAATTACTGATTCCGAATTTACGAAAGTCATGAACTGTGACTCAGCCAAAGAAGTATGGGATAAGTTGGTTTCTCTATATGATGGCGACTCCAAAGTCAAGAAGGCAAAGCTTCAAACCTATAGAAGACAATTCGAGAGTCTGAAAATGGATGATGAAGAAGATATTGCATCATATTTCCTTCGAGTAGCTGAAGTGGTTAACTCTCTTAGAGGACTAGGAGAAAATATTGAAGAAAGCACCATTGTTCAAAAAATCTTGAGATCGCTCCCTGACAGATTTGACTCCAAAGTAAGTGCCATAGAAGAAATGAAGGATCTAGATACTCTCAAGATGGATGAACTCCATGGAATTCTCATTGCCTATGAGATGAGGAAAGGGAGTCCAAATTTCAAAGAAGCAGCCTTCAAAGCCTCAAGATCTACAAAAGAAGGAAAAGGATGGAATTACAACAGCGATGAATGTGATACCGAAAATGAATTAGCTCAATTTGTACGAAGACTAAAAAGAGGATCCAAGCTAAAAGGTAAGTATCCTCTTATTTGTTTCAATTGTGGAAGAATAGGTCATTACGCTACAAAATGTCCCCATAAACATGATAGTCATGATGAAAAGGACTCTAAAAGGATGATGTACAAAATGAAAGGGTTTAATAAAAAGAACTTCTTCTCCAAACAAGATGAGTTCGATGAAGCTGAAATTGTAGCCATCAAAAAGAAATCAACCAGAAATATGCATCATCACAAAGAAAGAGATGATGAATCAGATGAGGAAAGTGATTATGTTGGAAGCAAAGAAACGTTATTCATGGCATTTACAAATGATGATGACTCAGAACTGGAAGATGAAAGAAACATGGATAGTTTGTTGATGAATGCCATTGAAGAAAATGAGAATCTACAAAAGAAGATAATTTCTCTCAAAATAGAAAGAGAGGAAGCAAAAAGAAGGGAAGACTTCTTGAACATCAAGTTAAAAGAGAAGGATGAAATCTGTGAAAAACATGAAGCTGAAATAGTGTCCCTAAGAAAGGAATTAGAGCAAATCAAAAAGAGTTGGCAAAGATCTCTAGCTCTTGAAAACATTCTTAACACTCAAAGACCTCAACATGACAAGTCTGGAATTGGTTTCAAAGGAGAATCATCAAGTACGAAGAATAATGCCAGAAGTTATGCTGATGTACTCGTTTGCCATCCAAAAGAAGAAAAATCATCTCAGGAAAAAGGTCACATCTCAAAACCAAGATTTGAAAGAGCAACTTCAAGGAAGAATGTTGATTCAAGCTATGGATACTACAACAGGTATCAAACTATTTTTCTTGGGCATTGTTACAATTGTAAAAACTTTGGGCATCAAGCTAAGCATTGCAAGGCTCATAAGAATGAAGCACCAAGGTTGAATAATCAACCAAACCAACTGCGTGGGCCTAAAGAGCAAGAACAAATCAAAACTTACAATTCCTTTGATCCTTTGGCTAAGTTTGATCCGTCTTGCTCATTATGTGATGATTATGATCATAATGAACAAAATTTCCCTCTCAAAAGGGAAAAAGCTAAAAACATAAATCTCAAAACTGATAAATGTGGCCTAGCTCTATGTGCTCATAGTGAAGAAAATCATTGGTTCGTGGATAGTGGATGCTCGAGACATATGACAGGTGACCAAAATAAGTTTATCTCATTGAACAAGAAAAATGGAAATGTATCCTTTGGAAGTGGATCTGCTAAAATCACTGGAAAAGGGACTGCTACCCTTGTCAATGGACTAGGAAAGGCTCAAAATACCTTGCTGGTAGAAGGGCTCAAACACAATCTCTTAAGTGTCAGCCAAATTTGTGACCAAGGACATAGTGTTGTCTTTAGTACAAAAAATTGTGAAATAAGAGACTCGTCCTCAGGAGAGCTTGTGGCGAAAGGAGTAAGAACACCAGATAATGTTTACATTCTCAGTAGAATTCAAGAAGATAAATGTTACTTAAGTCAAACAGATGAAAGTTGGTTCTGGCACAAGCGATTGGGGCATACAAGTTTTGATAACCTAGTCAACATTAGCAAAATTAATGCAGTAAGGGATATTCCAAAAATGTGCAAACCAAATCAAGTTGTATGTGGCCCATGCCAACATGGAAAGCAAACCAAAACCAGCCACAAAACTAAGGAGTTCTCAACAACAAAACCTTTGGAAATTATTCATGCAGATTTGTGTGGGCCAACCAGAACTCCAGCTCTTTAGGGTGAAAGGTACTTTGCTCTATTTGTTGATGACTATACTAGAATGATGTGGATATATTTCATAAAATATAAATCCGAAGCATTTGAATGTTTTAAAAATCTTAAGGCTCTCATTGAGAATGAGAAAGATTCTAAGATTAAATGTCTTAGAATGGATAGAGGAGGAGAATTCACCTCAAAAGAGTTCGATAAATTCTGTAAAGAGCATGGAATCGAAAGAGAACTCTCTACTGCTAGGACACCCCAGCGAAATGGAGTAGTTGAAAGAAGGAACCGAACCATTCAAGAAATGGCAAGGACAATGCTACTAGCAGCCGATTTGCAACCAAAATTTTGGAGAGAAGCAGTTGGCACCGTAGTTTATACCTTAAATCGAACTCAACTAAGACCAAATAATGAAAAGACTCCTTATGAATTATGGAAAGGAAGACCTGCTTCAGTAAAATATTTCAGGGTTTTTGGAAGCAAATGTTTCATAAAAATAAATGATGACTCACTAGGTAAATTTGATTCAAGAGTTGACAAAGGAATATTTCTTGGATACTCCACTAGGAGAAAAGCTTACAAATGTTACAACTATCGTCTACGAAGAATAGTGGAAAGCATTGATGTAAATATTGATGAAGGCCTTCCAGAAAAAGGAATTGAAGATCATGAAGTTGAGCCTTTCTTTGAACAAAGTGAAGAAGAAGAACCTGAAAAAGAAGAGGAGAATGAAGAACCTCGAAGAGAACCTCAAAATGAATCTTCACAAACTCCCTCCAAGATCAAGTTTGTTCAAAGATATCATCCAGAAGAACAGGTCATCGGAAATATAGATGAAGGAATCCAAACTCGAAGAAGGATGATAAGCACCCCTAGAAAATATGATGTGGCTCTATTATCTTTAATAGAACCTGAAAATTTTTCTCAAGCAAGCAAAGATCCTCATTGGATAAAGGCCATGGAAGAAGAAATGTCTCAAATCGAAAAAAATGAGACTTGGGAACTAGTACCTCGCCCAAAAGATAAAAATATAATTGGAACAAAATGGGTATTCAAAAACAAGATGAATGAAGATGGAAAAATCATCAGAAATAAAGCCAGACTTGTCTGCAAAGGATACTCGCAAATCGAAGGAATTGACTTCGAAGAAACCTTTGCACCAGTAGCTCGAATGGAAGCCATAAGAATGTTTCTAGCATTTACTTGCTCAAAAGGATTCAAGGTTTATCAAATGGATGTAAAATCAACATTCCTGAATGGAGATCTCAAGGAGGAAGTTTACATGGAGCAACCAGAAGGATTTGATCTCGCTGAAGGAAAAGACCTTGTATGAAAACTAAAAAAGGCCTTGTATGGATTGAAACAAGCCCCTAGAGCATGGTATGCAAAGTTGGATCACTATCTGCAACAAGAAGGTTTCAAAAAGGGAGTGGCAAGTAGCAATCTCTACATGAAGATGGACAAGGAAAAACTTCTGATCACTCTCGTTTATGTTGATGATCTAATCTTTGCTAGCAATGATGAAGAAATGAGCCATGAATTTGCTCTAAATACGTCCAAAAAATTCGAGATGTCAATGATTGGTGAGTTGTCTTACTTTCTTGGGCTACAAATATCTCAAACCTCTGCAGGCATGTTTATATCTCAAGCAAAATATCTTAAAGACATGCTTAAAAAATATGGGATGGAAGATTGTGCACCTATGAGCACACCAATGACCACAGATTGTAAACTAAGCAAAGACGATG
Organism: Pinus albicaulis; assembly: GCA_034641835.2. Taxonomy (NCBI): domain Eukaryota; kingdom Viridiplantae; phylum Streptophyta; class Pinopsida; order Pinales; family Pinaceae; genus Pinus; species Pinus albicaulis. Next base: position 279,432,188 of record CM076578.1, on the reverse strand, counting down.
ATACCCCCCAAATAGATGCAACTCTTTACAGATAAATAATTGGAGCTCTCCTATGCTTAACTGCTACAAGACCAGATATTATGCAAGCAGTAGGAATGGTAGCAAGATTTCAGTCAAGTCCTAAACAATCCCATCTAGCAGCTGTGAAAAGAATTCTTAGATATCTGAAAGGAACGACTAATTTCAGTCTTTGGTATCCCAAGAGTTCAACTCTTATGGTGACAGCTTATTCTGATGCTGATTGGGCCAGAAGCGTGGATGATCGAAAAAACACCAGTGGAAATGCATTCTTTATGGGAGATTGTCTTGTATCTTGGCTCAGCAAAAAGCAATCATCTATATCCCTTTCTACAGCTGAAGCCGAATATATAGCCGCTGCTGATTGTTGTACACAAATTCTATGGATGAAGGAAGCCTTGAAGGATGTCAACATAGAAACTAAGCAACCAATTACTATTTTTTGTGACAATACTAGCGCCATCAGTCTTTCAAAGAATCCGGTGATGCACTCAAGAACCAAACATATTCCAATCAAATACCACTTTCTCCGTGAACAAGTTGCTGAACACAATATCAGGTTGGAATACGTCAATACAAAAGAGAAAATTGTGGATATCTTTACAAAACCCCTTCCACGAGAAGCATTTGAGTATCTTCGCCAAAAGATGGGGGTCATTGCTCTTGCATCACATTAAATCAAGCAGCATGTCAGGGGTACAGTATGTTAGGGGGAGCAGCATGACAGGGGGAGTACTTGGGCACCCCATTTGCCATTGATGTCAAAGGGGGAGAGAATTCTATAATATTTCCATCAATGACAAAGGGGGAGATTGTTGGTCAATAATTGTCATTGATGGAATATAAGCTCTCTTGATGAGCTCTCTTAATGGAAAATTGATAGATGTTGTACTATGACATATGATGACATGGAAGACACACCATAATGAAGAAGCTCTAATGATCTCTTACTATCCCAATCACCTTCTACACTAAAATTTTATGAAACAGTCACAAAGAAAAATAAATTTGGACACCTTGGAGGCATCCTTTCACAATGAATCCTAGACCATATTAAAGATGATTTTTCCCTCTTTCCAACAAGCTCTTACTTGCCCCGAAACTCCCATTAGTTTGTGAGAAATCGTATTTTTTAAGATATATATATATATATATATATATATATATATATATATATATATATATATATATATATATATACAAAATACAGACTTGCGTTATCATATAATGTCGTCCTTTCTTCCAATGGATGTGTCTCTTCATAGGGACAAACTACTATATATATAATTCTACGTTCATCCATTTTAGAGTCATCATTTTTTCGGTGAAGATAATTCAGTGTAGATCACAGCAAGGGTAGTTCACAACTCGTGAACTGAGGAGACCGAGGAAGTGATATTTTAAAAGGTCAAATCTATTGCATTAGCTCAAGACTTATTTATGGCTCGGATCTGGTTATTTAAGACCTGTTGCAGCACTAATACTTGGACCTGGTAGATGAGATCTGTGTCTTTTATAAGCACGATCTTGAGCCAAGAATATAGGTAGTCCTGTAGACAATTACAGCTCAAATATATGACTGTAATAACATATAATTTTTGGCCTAAAACCTGAATTCCGACCTTGACAGAAGAGTCTCATTATAGTGGGTTGATTGGATTTAATCTTGGTGCAGAAATTACAATCACATACAATCTCAGCATTGCAGTCTTGTGGAGGAGATAGCTACAACGTGAAGAAGGTGTCTCATATCATTATACCTTTAGACTTGTGACTGTGGTTGACATGTGAAGGACTGTCTCCAATATTGTACTCGGATGATAGTGTTGTGAATAAAAATTATATGAAATGGGGGGTTGTTGTAGAGGACAACAGAAGGGTACGATAATACAAAAACAAACGAATAAAATCTCAATCACATAATCCATATGGTTCTGGCGTACTGATGGTACGAAATCAAAAGAGTAGGTATGGTGAGACTCTAGAAGGGTTGAGGGTAAAATTTTAATTCATAGATAGAAAAATTATATGAATAGAGATAATCATATGAGTTATATGTGGGTAATATATATATATATATATATATATATATATATATATATATATATATATATATATATATATATATATATATAACAAGGCTAAAAAAAAACTTATGAGAAGAAAAAATTACTATGATAGTTAGCAAAGTATGCATACATTAAAAATAGACGGAATAGGAAAACCATATTTAATATAATTTCACTAATGGTGAAATTCGATGGTAGATCTGAAAAGTTGTGATCAATAGAGGAACAAAATTAAATTATCGACAAAAAAAAAAAAAGGGTAGAAAGGAAAAGACGTTACAAATGGTATCAGAGCTCATGTTAGATAAAAATGGGTTGTTGTTGTGCTCACTGTATAAATTATTTCTTGTTGAATTTTTTTTTTGTTACTGATATGTGTTGTTTAGTGTACAGTGGTGCTGAAACAGAAAATTCAAATGGCTGGAGATGATGAAATTTATGTTGATTTGCGTGATGAAGATAATACACCAGATCCCAACGCTCCAGTGATGGCTATGTTTCACAATTTGCAAAGAGATATGGCTGAGCTAAGAAGCTAGAATGACAGAATGTCATTAGCCAGTGAGGAGCGGGAAAATCTCATCAGAGAATTGACTTCGCAGAATAGCCAAGAAGGCGAAGGTTCCAGAAAGAGGAAGAAGGACAAGTTCTCTGATGATTCTGAGGAAGATGACACTACTAGACATCAGTAGTGTCATAGATAGAAATATTATATGAATAGAGATAATCATATGAATTATATGTGGGTAATATATATATATATATAACAAGGCCAAAAAAAACTTATGAGAAGAAAAATTACTATGATAGTTAGCAAAGTATGCATACATTAAAAATAGATGAAATAGGAAAACAATATTTAATAGAATCTCACTAATGGTGAAATTCGATGGTAGATCTGAATAGCTATGATCAATAGAGGAACATAAGTAAATTATTAACAGAAAAAAATAATAATAATAATAATAATTGGGTAGAAAGGAAGAGATGTTACATAAGTACAGACCTATAAGTCTCTACAATGTTATTTACATTTCCAAAGCTATAGCTAACCGGCTTAAGAAGCTCCTCCCCCTCATCATATACTTGGAGCCAATAGGTTATGTGGAAGGCATGTATATTCTTGATGGAATCATCCTAACCCATGAAGTCATTCACTCCCTCAAAACCACCAAAAAACTGGCCATGCTTCTAAAAATTGACTTATCCAAAGCTTTTGATAAACTCAGTTGGGACTACATCAAAAATTTCTTTTAGCCTTTGGCTTCAGTCAAACCTAGGTCAGATGGATCATGAGTCTCATCACCTCTCCCTTTATCTCCATTCTGGTCAATGGCATCCCCTCTGCCACCTTCAACCCCTCGAGAGGCATAAGATAAGGGGACCCCCTCTCTCCCTTTATCTTTATCATCATGGCAAAAGGTTTGGGTCACCTTGTCAAAATCTCCATCCAGACTGATGCCCTGCTTGGTTTACCCCTCCACAACCTGCCTCCCTCCTCTCACCAGAAATTTGTGGATGACAACTTCACTATGGGTTACCCCTTAGTCCAGGAAGCCTTAACCCTCAAATCCATTCTTTACTCCTTCTCTGAAGCCTCCAGCATAGAGACTAACCTTGAAAAATCACATATATTCTTCTTTCACACCTCCCTCAGACCCAGTGCACCATCGCCCGTATCGTTGGATTCTCCATTGCTTCTTTACCCTCCAAATACCTTGGAGCTCCACTTACTGACTCGGCCATCAATCACTCCTCTTGGAGAGCTCTACTGCACAAAATGGAAACTTTTCTAGGAAACTAGACTCACCGCACCCTCAACATTGCTATTCATCTTGTCCTCATTAAATTTGTTCTGCAGTCCCTTCATCTATCTCTTCTCCATCCTTGCAACTCCCAAATGGGTCCCTAAAGCCATGTGAAACCTGCAATGATCTTTTCTTTGGGGAGGCACCAAAGGAAAAAAAAAATGCGCCTTAGTCAATTTGAAGGATGTCTGCACCCCAAAAAGTCAAGGAGGATTAGGACTGCGTGATCCTGAGCACAACAATACCATAATGGGAGCCAGCATCTGGTGGAAATGGGTCTCCAACCCCAACACTCCACGGGCCAATCTATGGGTAGCCAAGTATGCGCCTTATTGGCCAAAGGAGGATCTCATAAGGTATAACTTAGAAATGGATGGCTCCCAAATTTGGAAAGCATCAAGCAATCAAAAACGAATAATCCAAAATCATAGTTTTTGGGAGTTGTGAAGTGTTAACCAAGCCAGATTATGGAATTACTCCTAGCAATAGATAACAAGCCTCTCCTCCATCTTCCATAGACCTATATGGAGTGTAGTGCTCCAAGGAAGTCAAATACAGAGGGCTCAAGACTTATGTACGAACGACACCTCCCAAGGATACAAGGAATGGCTACATACGAGCAGATGGAAAGATAACTAGAACAATGAAAACCACACAAAAATCTAGGGGGAACTCAGCACAAAAAGAAAAATCACAGTAAAAAATGACCTGATATCCTTCACTGGGGTAATATGCCTAGGGTAACTTACTCAACCAAGGAAGCTTACAACATTCTTCATCAGCAGAACCCCACCCCAACAGATCTCATCTGGAAAAAGATATGGAAGGCCAATCTATGGCCTAAAATAGCTACACTCTTGTGGCTTCTCTGTAAACAACACATCCTAACATGAGATAATTTATTTAACAGGGGGTTTGTAGGGCCTTCCACATGCTCTTTATTTCATAACAACTTGAAAAATATCGACCACTTTGGACCAATTCCCTACCGCCAACTTCCTGTGGGACAGAATAGTTGTCTTATGCCAACGTTCCAACCGCGCTAGGGGAAACATCATCAACAACATCATTAGCTGGAAGGAAAAACCTTACACCAACACTCTTCTGAATATATTATGACAAATCATATCAGGCATCCTCATCTACAGCATCTGGAAGGAATGAAACAACTGTATCTTCAAGGAGAAGGCTTCTACTCCTTATCAGCTCTGGGAAAGGATCCATAGCAACCTATTTGAAACTCTGGTCTTAAATGCATGGAGTTAGGAGGAGCTTCCTACCTCTATAGTAGAATGCCACATAAGGAATAATTGGCAAATGAGTATAAACACCCCTATGGACATTAATCCCAAAAGTGCTGGTAGAACCCCTACTCCAGAAAAATGGTCTCCCCCTTCCAATGGCTTCTTCAAATTTAACTTTTATGGAGCATCCAAAGGCAACCTCGTAATGCAGGTTTTAGTGGCATTATCAGGAACTCTCAAGGACAGTAATAATTCGATGAGGCTGGAAGGGATAATACAGGGTATACAAATTGCCATCGAATTTCACTACTTTCCTCTGGAAATGGAGGGAGACTTGCAAATAATAACTATGGCTGCCACAAGAATCCTCCAAGTCATGGATTCCTCAAAAATTTTCAACAGCTAGAGACTTTCCCATAAGCTAAATGTGCTAAAATTGTTACTTCACAACCACAGGGCCATCACTTTTAGTCATGTTCACAGGAAAGCCAAATCTGTTGCAGATCTTCTAGAGAACAAAGGGGTGGAAAGCAACTGTGAGCTTCATCACTCCACCCTCACACAAGCTAAGGAGGATTCTCTGAGACAGGAATGTCTCACTCTTATTCAGAAGGATAGGCACCCCCCGGATGCGGGTGACAGAGTTGACACACTTGATAATCACATCACACATTCCTCGGGAAATGAAGATCTCCTGTGTAGAGCCTCATTTGCTACGAATCCTCATACCGTTATCCACTCGCACTAGACTCACAGAATCAGAAATGATTATGAGAGGATGAGAACTATGTCACCATGCCCTGAGCATCACCTCGCATCCATCACCATTAATGTCCATCATGATTAAGCTACATTGCAGCCATATCCCTTCCCTTGAGCCTGCTCAGGTTCTCAATCATAGCACACAGAGGTGTGCAAAGTCTACTCATTGATATCCTCATCGTACACATCCCCTCCCCTTTAAAAAGATGAGCTCTGAGCCCCTTTCAACACTCAATCTATTATCTTGGCCTATCGCCTCCCTAACTCTGCTCTCACTTCTCCCTGACCTCAAAAGGTTATTAAGCTCTACTCTCAGCGTAGTGCTGTGCAGTCTCCTTTGGGCTGTCGCACCCCTTCCTGCGCATCTGCCCCCCAGACATTTCTTCCCTCTAAGCCCCAGTGCTGCTTGCCCTTTTTTGTTACCTTTTCTCCTGAAATGAACCCTCGTACCTTGGTGCGAAATGGCTTCAAGTCTTCGCCAGCGTACTATCTGAGGAGGCCAGCGAGGGGCTCTCCCTAGCCATTATCATCGTGGCGAGGATAATCATATCGAGTCGACTGAAGGCTCCTCTTCTAGCACTTCTGCGCATTAGAGTCTCGATTCTGAGCAGCAAGCCGAAGCCTCTAGGCATGCTGCATAGAGAGGAAGATGCGGCTCGAGGAAGTCCACCATCTCTCCCCAAACACACCCTCAGAACCACAAAACTAATTACATGACAGCTCTAGAGATGGAAGATGACGATACAGACATCTGGGTTATGGCCTTCGATGGTATGTTGACGTGTTTTCATGATGGAGTAGACCCGGACTCCCCCATCCTCTGCGCACCGGTTAGAAAACCCAGGCGCACTGCGGCGACAGCTGCTACAGAGGCTCTTGCTTGCCCCATTGAGGAGGAGGCCCCCAATAGTGACGATGAAAATGAAAAGTGAAGCTTTTGCAATTGCACAATTCTCCTATGTTTTTTTTCATACTTTCCCTCACTGCTTTTCTACTACCGTTTACTTTTTGTTTCTTAGATAATCTAATGTGGAAATGTTTAATTTTTTCTTTAATTTTTTTCTTTAAGTATGATTGATTATACAATGTGAATCTTGTGGAATTTTGAAAATAAATTCAGTGCTTAGATGAAAGGGCATCAGGGCATTACATTGTTTTAATTTATACAAAGAATGTTTCATAATCCACTCGCTAGTCTTTTATTAAAAATATTTATAATAATTTCTTGATCATATATATATATATATATATATATATATATATATATATATATATATATATATATATATATATATATATATATATATATATATATATATATATATATATGTATTTAAAGGAAATAAATCTTTTCAAAACTTAGGCTAAAGGAAAGAGAATAACTCAAAAAATATTTTGAAGGCCCAAGAAATGGTGATTAAGAAGAAATGGAGCATTGAAAATATTAAAATAAGCCATTTATTTTTATTAAATTTAATATTAAAATATAATATAATATTACATATTATTTTAACAAAACTAAAAATTAATATTATATAAACTATATTAGAATTTAAAAGCTAAAATATGTAAATATATTTCTTCTATAAAACCAACCATATTAATATTTTAGGAGTTTGATAAAAATGCAATCAATTAAATAAGATGAATAGAGGACATATATTTGGTCCATTAGTTTTTTCAAAGGCATAATTTTAAGAACTTAAAGCACCATAATGTAACATTTCATTGAGTTTCAATAATGCAATTTTTAACATTTATAATTTTTAATATTTATATTTTTAATTCCATGTCTCTAATATTCATATGTGGTGAAAAATAACTTTTAGTGTAAATATTAATTTAAGAAAGGTTTAAACATATGATTTATATATGCAAGAAAGTTAGTTGTGTGAATCTCATCCATTGATGTGGTGGCAACTATGATAATATACTCATATCTTGAAATTTACACCATGTGATCAAAAAAATTAATTAAGAAAAACATTAAAGTAGGCAATTCCAACATGGTTTAAGCCTATTAGTGTACTTAGTTATTACATAAAATTTTGATTGTATCTTAATAGTTATATTTAAAGGTAAAATATAATCCATATCTAACATAATAAAATTTATATGAAAAATTAAAATAAAATGCCATATTTTTTAAAACTTAAATGTAAAAATTAGTATTATTGTTGGATATTATACTAAAAATAAAACTTAATATTAGAACTTAAAATTTAATATTAAAAACTAATATCTTATTATCATTTATGTGGCTTATCTCTTTCTTTATACATATCTTATTTACCAAGAGTAGCAAAAAGGTTTATGCTATGTTGAAATTGATGAATTTCTTATTGTCTATCACTATTTATTAAATTGAAAAAAATGATTTCTCAATTATTGTGGGATATTCAATTTATTTATAGTAAAAGAATTTAAATTTTTATTATACAAATAGAAAATGTAAGGATTCAATCATTTCACACCAAACAAATAAACTATATTAATATTAAAACATAATAATAAATGTGAAATTTAAAAGCTATTGTTAAAACTTGATATGTCTTATTATAATATTATAATATTAATATAAAGTGAAATATTATGATAATATTTGTGATTGAGTTAATTTTCAAAAAAAAAAAAAATACTATCCTCTACTATATTCATTTTCTACTTACTTCAAGATCATCCCCTTTATTAATAGATTCCTAATTAAATTTTTGTGAATGAGTGCTTTAAAGTTCAATTCATCTAGTTCATGCTTTTTTGAAATTCACAAACTCCTCATTGTCTAAGTTTGAATATTTCTTTTTGTTCACCACATTAAATTTGGCAAATGGCATAGTAAATTAGTAGAATTCAAAAGCAATTTGTTAATCTAATGTGGAATTGTTTAATTTTTTCTTCAAAACTTTAGATTATGATTGATTATACAATGTAAATCTTCTAGCATTTTGAAAATGATGTGAATTCTTGGATGAAAGTGCATGAGGGCATTAAAGTGTTTTAATTTCTACACAAAGTGTTTTATATTCAAAGCTAGAATTTGATTAAAAATTTTGATGATGATTTCTTGCTCTTTCATATATATATATATATATATATATATATATATATATATATATATATATATATATATATATATATAGATATATTTTCAAAACATGGATAAAGAAAAGAGAAGAATTCATTAAGATTTTGGAAAGACAAGAAATGGTGATTAAGAAGAAATAGGGAATTTAAAATATTCAAATAGATCAATTCTTTATATTAAATTTAATATTAAAATATAATATAATATTACATGCATATTATTTTAACAGAACTAAAAATTAATATTATATAAAATATCTTAAAATTTAAAACCTAAAATATATAAATTATCTTTCTTGTATAATACCAACCATGTTAATATTTTTTATCACTTTGATAAAACTACAATCAATGAAAGCCAATGAATAGAGGACATATATTTGGACCAGTAAGACTTTTGAAAGACATAATTTTAAGAATGTAACCCACTATAATGTAACATTTCATTGCTGCTAAGTTTCAATAATGTAATTTTTAACATTTATACTTTTAATTCCATATATCTTATCTTCATATGTGATTAAAAATAAATTGTACAATAAATTTTTAATTTATGAAAGTTTTAAACAAATGATTTAGGTATACAAGAAAATTAGTGGTATGAATTTTATCCATTAATATGGTGACAACTACCAAAATATACTAACATTTGAAGTTTACGTCATCCAATTAAAATAATTAATTAAGAAAAAAATAGTGTGCAATTCCAACCAGATTTATGCCTATGATTATAACAATTAAAATAAGAGACAACAATAAAGTAAAGAAGCAGCAAATACAAATTTCTGTACGTGTTTCTTTCTTGATGATAACTAACTCTTTGTAGTTTGTAATATCCTGTTTCGGGGATATCTCTAAAATACGACAAACTCTAACCAGAGATAGACTGGGAGGGCATTTAATGGATATTTTTCCTTTGAAAAGAGGACGAGATCCGGAGGCTACTTGGCCCTTTCCAAACTTTGTCTAAGAGTGAAAGATAAATGCACCAAGTGGTATAGAACTAGAACGCTCAAAAACAATAATAGTGCAACAGACATATAGTATCATAGAAAGAGAATACGGCAAGTACGGCAACTACGACAACTTATCCAGGAAACATAGAGAGGAAATGTTGAGCCATTTTATTAATCTGAGAAATGTAATGAAGTATAATAGGCGATATTTCCCAAAGCAATTAAGAAAACACTCTCAGAAAAGACAGGAAATGGCTACTCTATTAACCGTGTCCCAGCTGCTGGAAAAATGCCACGTAGCTACTACTGCTGGAATGGACTGAAGATTAGGGGCTGATCCCCTTCCCGGAATGAGCTGAAAATTGGAAAATATCCTCTCCTCAACAACCCAGAAAAAATCCAAAAACCATTCCAAAATGGCCAACCCCGGAAATCACTAGAAACTGCCTCCCCAATGAATTACGCTGGCCTCCAAGGCTCTGCGTAGTGGGTAGATGGAAATAGCTAAAATACTGCCTCAAAATCCGCCAAAAGTCTCCTGGGGGCAAAGGCTGACCCTCTGCTCAAAATCCTAGCGAAATCACCTGCAGAGACCCCAATCCGAAGCTCCTCCATAATGGACTGCGTCCTCTCTCCCAGTGACTACGCAGTCTCTCTAAGCTCCAGCTCCGCAACAAACCCAAACAATAAAACGACTCACAAAATACTGAAAAGCCAACCTTGCTCGAGCAGGCACTTGAAGTCCCCTGGGGCTAAGGGCGAGATCTCCGACCGGAGACACTCAATGCACTAAACAGTGCTATAGACAGGCTAAACAGCCAGCGTTCTCAAGAAGACAAATGTCTCACTCAAAATTCATCAACTCCAGAATGCCCCAAATGAGGAGGCTCCTCCATATTTTATAACGTTGGTTCCCCTCCATAACCCAATGTAGCCTCTCTCTCCTCCACATACTCATCCTTATCTGCGCAGAAGCTTGCAGAAACTTCTAGAGTGTACGTAGGCCCCCCTCCTCTATGTGGTGTTAGGCCCCCCTTGACTCCCACTTAAGTCACAACATTGTGCTACTAGGTGGATGTATTATTTCACTTAAGTGAGTTAGACCCTCTTCACTCACTTTTTTTATTTATTTACAAACTATAGACAGAAAACTAACAAAATTGAATATTCCAATTAGTTGTCACTAATTAGGAATATTATAGTCTCCCCTGGAAAAAAATTTCTTGTCCTCAAGCAACTGAAGTGATGGATGCTGCAAAATCTTCTCGCTCTCCCAAGTGGCATCCTCTTCCAGAAAATTCTTCCACCTCACCAAGAATTCCCGAACCATCCTGCTCCGTAACCGCCTCTCCCTGGTATCAATAATGGCCTCCAGCTGCAACACCAAATGCCCCTCATCATCTGTAGGTGGTAGCTCCTCTATCAGTGTCACTTGCTACCCCAGCGCCTTCTTCAGGCATGATACATGGAAAATGTTGTGGATCTTGCTACCTTGGGGCAGCTCCAACTCATATGCAACCTGCCCAATCCTACGTATCACCCTGTATGGCCCGTAAAAGCGAGGATTGAGCTTCTTAGCTCCCTTATGCTTCAGCGATGACTGTCGGTATGGCTATAACCGTAGGTAGACCAAGTCCCCTACATCAAACTGCCTCTCCACCCGACCTTTGTCGACATACAACTTCTGTTGGTTCTGTGTTCTGGCCATATTGTCCTTGAGAGCTCGGAGGATGTCCTGGCTCTATTGGATCCAAATCTTGGCTCTAGGAGCCTTAATAGCACCGAACATGACATCAACAAAAGATAGAGGATGGTACCCATACAAAGCATAAAATGGTGACATACCAATAGACATGTGATGTGTCGTGTTATAGCAGTACTCCCCCAAATGTAGCCATCTCATCCATGCTCGCTGCTACCCACTAACATAGTTGCGCAAGTAGCCCTCCAGCCACTTGTTAACTCTCTTCGTCTGTCCATCCGTCTGTGGGTGGTAACTAGTACTCGGTGTCAACTCTGTCCCCACTAGTCGGAAAAGTTCCTACCAAAATCTGCCCATGAAACGGCTATCCCTGTCACTAATGATGGTCTTAGGAAGACCATGCAACCTGAAAACCTCTCCAAAGAATAGCTCGGCCACCTGTGCTGTTGTGTAATGCGCGGATATGGAGAAAAAGTGCGCATACTTTTCAATCGATCAACGATGACAAAGATGCAATCCTTGCCCTACACCATGGGCAACCCTGTGATGAAGTCCATTGAAATTCTCTCCCATTTCCCCTCCGGGATGGGAAGAGGCCGCAACAGTCCTGCGGGATGGCTTATCTCCTCCTTATTCCTCTAACAAACATCGCACTCCCTGATGTGCTGGATTACATCCTCCTTAAGGCCCTTCCAGGAGAACCTCTTTCTAATGGCCCTGTAGGTTTTGGTAAACCCTTGATGGCCTGTCAATGGAGAATCGTGTGATGCCTAGAGTATCTTCTTCTTAAGCTGAGATCCCTCAGTCAAGAAGATCCTGCCCCTATAATAGATGATCTCATCAACCACCCTGTACCTTTCATCTGCCACTTGTCCATCCAGCACCTCACACGCAAATCTGTCCTTGGAGTACTCAACCAAAATTCGAGCCCTCCAATTCACATCCAAGCTCATAAGAGATAACGTGGCTGGTCTACGTTAAAGGGCATCTGCTAGCACGTTATTCTTACCCTTGACATACTCAATGTCAAATTCATATGCTTGGATCTTACTGATCCACTTCTACTACCTCTCCTGTAGTTGTTTCTGCTCCAAAAAGAACCTGAGGCTGTTGTGTTCATTCATCACACTGAATTTGTTCCCTACCAGATACTGCAGGAATTTGGCCAAGGCATGCATGATGGCCAACATATCCTTTTCATAAATAGGATACAACCTCTCGTGCGAAAGGAGTTTCTGGCTCTCAAAATCTATAGGGTGTCCCCGCTGCATCAATACTGCGCCAATCCCCTCTCCCGACGCATCACACTCCAAGACAAATGGCTATGTAAAATCTAGCAATGAAAGAACTAGGCAGCTACTCATCACCTCCTTGAGCCTATCAAAGGCTCGTTGCGCTATATCTGACCAACTGAATGCCCCCTTTTTCATCAAATTTGTAAGGGGTGCAGCAAGCTGTGAGAAACCTCTAACGAACTTCCTGTAATAGGTACATATCCCGATGAACCCTCGAAGTTCCGTCACATTCTTCGGCTCCGGCCATTCTCTGATGGCTCTAATCTTCTCCTCATGGACTCTCACTCTGTCCACTCCAATAATATGACCCAAATACAGCATCTCTATCATCCCAAACTCACAGTTCGAGAGCTTAGCATAGAACTATTTCTCTTTCAAGATGCGTAGCACTACCTCTATATGTTGGAGATGCTCCTCCCAAGTCCTGCTATATATGAGTATGTCATCGAAGAAAACCAGTACAAACTTCCTCAAATGACTGCGGAAGATATGGTTCATGCAAGACTGAAAGGTGGCTGGTGCATTGGTCAGCCCAAAAGGCATAACCAAAAACTGAAAGTGCCCATAATGACACCTGAAGGCAGTCTTGGGAATGTCCTATTCTCTCATGCAAATCTGATGGTACCATGATCTCAAATCAATCTTCGAGAAGAACTTAGCTCCTCTCAGCTCATCCATCAGCTCATCAATCCTGGGTATAGGGTACCTATTCTTTAGAGTCTTCTTATTTAGGGCCCTGTAGTCAATGCACATCCTCAAGGTGTCGAACTTCTTCTTCACCAGCACTACAGAAGAAGCAAACGGACTCGTGCTAGGTCTGATGTGTCCAAGAGCCAACAACTCCTATATGGCCTGCTCAATCTCATCCCGATAGGCTTTGGGATTCCTATAGGGTGTAGTGATCACCACCTAAATACCCTGCTCAAGCTCGATGGTATGCTCAAACCCTCTATCTGGTGGCCGACCTGGTGGTATATCCCCAAACACTACCTCATGCCTGCCAAGGATGGCTTGTATATCTGGATGAACTGCTCGACCCGTCGTCTCTGCCTCTAATGCCCACAACTCAACCGCCCACTCTATGTCTCCCTTCCGGAAGTCTTCCTCCATCCGGTGTGCCGAAACTGTCTGAGGTGGGTAAGTATCCATCCCACGGATCTTCTCATGCTTTCCGATCTTCTTTTCATCCCACTCCATCTCTAAGGCCTCCCAATCCATGGTGACCTTCCCTAGAGTAATTAGCCACTGAACACCCAGTACCACATTGGTATCTGGTATGTTGACCACGAAAAAATGATCAGTCACGGTGTAAGTACCCATCGTCATTGCTAACTCTGGAACATATCGGGCACACTGCATCGTTTGGGCTCCTGGGACCAAGACTGAAAACCCGTCAAAACTCTCGGTCAGTATACCCGTCCGCTCGACCATCTATGCATCAATGAAGTTGTGGGTTGCCCCACTGTCAACCAAGACTGATACTCGATGGCCACGTACTGTCCCTCGTACGCGCAGCGTCAAATACTCAGGAACTCCTTGAAAAGCTGCAAGGGCCCCTCCTGTGGGTGCAAAAGCTGCACCTCCTGTCCCTGGAGGTGGAGGCGGAAACTGATCCTGGGTCGTCTGACTATCTCTTGCCTCCTCATCATTCTCCTCATCCTCTTCCCCACTATCATTAGAAAAGACCTCAATGAAGTGTGCTTTGCCAACAACACACCTATGCCCTAGTGCCCACGGCTCCTGACACATGAAGCATAGCCGCTTCTTCCTCAACTCCCTCCTGGCATCATCATCTATCTGTGCCCGTCCCGGATTCCTCTTTGGAGGAGGAACCCTGACATTCTTCCCCTTGGGCTGGAATCCCTGTCTCTCGGGGTAAGGTGTTCGCGTCCTGGGCAATGCATCCTGTAAGTCCCTGGTCCTGCTGATAGCATCCTAGAGTGTTGCTGGTCTAGTAGATCTGACTAGACCTCGAAGTGGCTCTACCAATCCCTCCACAAACATATAGATCATCTGTGTCACGGATAGATCTGGCACCATCACTGAGACCCTCAAGAAATCTGTGATGTATGTCTCTAGGCTCCCTGTCTGCTTGAGCTTTGTCAGCTCAACAAAATGTTGTTCCAGATCCCTCCGGTCAAAACGCTCCATCAACCTCCTGGTAAACTCGGCATATGTCATCACTGTAGAGTGTCCAAGTGTAACCATCCCATGGAACCACCAGTCCTGGGCCTCAACGTCCAAATGTAATATCGCCACCTTAATGGCCTCCGTCTCTGACATTTGGTTAAGCTGGAAATATATATCCAACTTCTCCACCCAAGACTTTGCTGAACTGTTTGATGATCCATCAAACGTAGGTAAATGAAATCTACTAGAGGCACGGTGGGAATCTCCATCATGATAATGCCGGTGCCCTCTATGATGGTCGCGGGGTCTACTGTCCCACTGGAGCTGCACAAAATCTATGAATGTGAGAGCATCCCTGAACTTCTGCCCACAGTACTGATACTCTGCAAAATACTCATACAAGTGTCTAGGCTCTGCCTCCTGCTAGGCTCCTGCCCCTGTATCTGCTCCCAAGAAGGTGGGCATGGTAGAGCGGATAGGTTCATGTGAAGCCATCGGCTGAGGAATATCACGCTGAGCAGCACCATGCTCTAGTAAATGGTGGGATGTACCTGATCCCTCTGCGACTTGGAAAACCTATGGAGTCTCACGTTGCCTAGCCTCCACAGCTGTGAACCTCTATACCATCACCTCAATCTTTCTAGCTAAATCCTTCACAGTATTGAGGAGTGCCTCTCCAAACTATTTGGCCTCTGTGTCATCTGCCATTGGCTCTTCCTCTCTTAAATCTACTACAAGCTCCACCCGTTCTGCATCCATCACAGGCTCTCTCTCCTGATTTGCGTCCTCTACTTGGGGACAGTCTCCCTCCTCGTAAGTGGTCTCCAACCTATGCTCATGGTCTCTATACTTCCTACACTGTAATATCTTGTTTCAGGGATATCTCTAAAATACGGCAAACTCCAACCAGAGATAAACTGGGAGGGAATTTACCAGATATTTCGCCTCTGAAAAGAGGAAGAGATCTGAAGGCTACCTGGTCCTTTCCAGACTCTGTCTAAGAGTGAAAGATAAACGCACCAAGTGGTATAGAACTAGAACACTCAAAAACAATAATAGTGCAGCAAACATATAATATCATAGAAAGAGAATACGACAACTACGGAAACTATGAAAACTTATCCAGGGCACATAGAGAGGAAATGGTGAGCCATTTTATTAATCTAAGTAATGTAATGAAGTACAATAGGTGATCTTGCCCAAGGCAAGTAACAAAAAACTCTTAGAAAAGACAGGAAATGGTTGCTCTATGAACTGCATCACAGCTGCTGGAAAAATGCTATGTAGCTGCTACTGCTGGAATGGACTGAAGATTAGGGGCTGATCCCCTTGCTGGAATGAGCTGAAAATCAGCAAATCTCCTCTCCTCAACAACCCAGACAAAATCCAAAAACCATTCCAAGAATGGCCAACCCCGAAAATCACCAAAAAATTCCTCCCGAGTGAATTACGCTGGCCGCTAAGGCTCTGCACAGTGGCTAGATGGAAACAGCTGAAATACTGCCTCAAAATCCGGAAAAAGTCTCCTAGGGGCAAATGTTGACCCTCTGCTCAAAATCTTGACGAAATCGCCTGCAGAAACCCCAATCCAAAGCTCCTCCATAATGGACTGTGTCCTCTCTCCCAGTGACTACGCATTCTCTCTAAGCTCTAGCTCCACAAAAAACCCAAACAATAAAAAGACTCACAAAATAATGAAAAACCAACCTTGCCCGAGCAGGCACTCGAAATGCCCTGGGGCTAAGGGCGAGATCTCCAATCGGAGACACTCAATGCATAAAACAGTGCTGCAGATAGGCTAAACAGCCAACATGCTCAAGAAGACAAATGTCTCACTCAAAAATCATCAACTCCAGAATGCCACAAATGAGGAGGCTCCTCCATCTTTTATAACATTGGTTTCCCTCCAAAACCCAACATAGCCTCTCTCTCCTCCACATACTCATCCTTATCTGCGCAGAAGCTTGCAAAAACTTCTAGAGTGTACGTAGGCCCCACTCCTCTACGTGGTGTTAGGCCCCCCTTGACTCCCACTTAAGTCACAACGTTGTGCTACTAGGTGGATGTATTATTTTACTTAAGTGAGTTAGACCCTCTTCACTCACTTTTTTTATTTATTTACAAAATATAGATGACAAACTAACAAAATCGAATATTCCAATTAGCTGTCGCTAATTAGGAATATTACATAGTTACAATGACCGAGAGAAAAAAAATCAATCTAGACTGCAAATGAAATGTCATGGACGAGCGAACGAGATGCATGTGCTTCCAAGAGCTCCAACGAAAGTAAGGAAACGAAGGACTATGTTAGGTAAATAAATAGAGCCTCTATCCAGAAGAGTCAGCCTACCTCAGAAATTTTCTCCCTCACTGAGTAAGTTTCCTTTGCCACAAGGTAATTTTACCATACCCAAGTATAAAATCATAATACATTCATATTGTAAAAAGAACTCTGTGAAATGACTTAATAGCAGCAAAATAAAATGGGAAATATCAAAATTACCATATCCATTGAGCTCGACTTGTTGGAACCTGAACCAGTAGATCATGAACGACAGTAAGAGATCTATGAACCCTATATCTGCAGAAGAGGAAAATTTACTGGTTATTGGAGCAAACAGGCATTCCAAAAATTGAAAACTATTCTCGAGTGATGAAAAACCCAACCATCGATCAACAGGTTAAATAGTTACACAAATCAAGATTAAGTTGATAGTAGCTCTAACACCAGATTTAACAGTGAATAGACTTTTAATAGTCTAACATTGGATGTGGCAATGTAAAAGAGTCCACAATGGTGGTTGGAGGAGTAGTTCTCACAGAGAAAGCCTTAATAATAAATATATATAAAGATTTTGTTTCAATCAAAATGAAGTTTTACTAAAAAGTATTATAAGTTTTTTTCAAAGAATACTACACAATGTGCATCTTACTAAAATACAAATACATAGCTTAAGTTTTGTTAAGGTAGAGATATATAAATTAGAACAATAGGGACCTTTATAACATAAATAGTTATAAATTAAAACATGAAATTGGGGAAAAGAAATTATGGAATAATTAGTTTCATGTTGTGTCATATAATATGAATTAGTTTCATGTAGTGTCATATAGTATGAATTATTAAGTTGTGGATGAGTATAACCAAAATTTTATCACCTTCAAATATATATATATATATATATATATATATATATATATATATATATATATATATATATATATATATATATATATATATATAATATTTTTAAAACTGATTTTTTATACATGATTAGAGGAATAAAAATTTCACATATAAAAGTATTGAAAAAGAAAAAACATAAGGTGGTACATATTTATAAGAGTTTTAGTTTTAGCACTCCGAACAAGTTAGGTGGACAACAAAGTTACAATAAGAAAATAACATGCCAATAATAGATGTCCCAATTGTCTTCAATTCAATATATTAAATATATAAAAAAATACATATGATATAAGTGAGTAGGTGGCCACAACCAACTCAAAAACCATATAAAAAAGAATAAAAGAAAGTTCACAAGAGAACCTACATAAAAACATAGAGTAATATCATGGAATTCTTCAATGTTCCTATAAAAATATTACATAGACTCCAGTAGAAAGAGTTCTAATAAAATAGAGAAGAAATATGTTGATC
Organism: Pinus albicaulis; assembly: GCA_034641835.2. Classification (NCBI taxonomy): domain Eukaryota; kingdom Viridiplantae; phylum Streptophyta; class Pinopsida; order Pinales; family Pinaceae; genus Pinus; species Pinus albicaulis. The sequence continues at coordinate 279,413,459 of CM076578.1, read as the reverse complement.
CGACTAGAGTTGCATAGTATGTCCAACTTCCACACTAAAAGATATGAGAGGATTCAAGGGACTCCTACTAGCGAGAGAAAAAATCGAACAAATTCGCGACAATTTAAGTCCCAACGAAAAAGAAAAGTTCCATGTCACACTCCGCCATGTGGCGGTCCTAATTAACCTCTCAACGCTAATTTTCTTGAGTGTATGAGCAATCGACTTGTTTATGGGATTGGGTTGCATGTCTCATTGTTATGCGTCCAGGAGACTCTGCTTCGAAACTTCGGAAAATAACCTCTAGTACGCCCCACTTCAAACGTCTAGGGAGTATATTACTATTCGCCTTAGTTCCAAAAGTCTGCAGAATATCTATTGGTGCACCCCGCTTCAAATGTCTGAGGATTATATTCTATTGTACCCTACTTCCAAACGTGCATGGAATATATTCCTATGCTCCTGCCTTCAAGTGTCCACTGATCTGTCGTATACTCCGCTTCCAAATGTCCCGGAAGTATATTCTGATGAACCCACCCCTGGAATTTCAAATACTCTGCCCGTCAAATGAAATGTTGATTACTTTTTTACATTTTTCATTTTCTTCATTTTATGTTTTAGGAAAATATGTGAGCATTAATTTTTTTTAATTCTATTTTTTTTTCCGAAATTCTCTTTCAATTACTCTTGCATGTCAATCTTTATTAATTTTCTTTTGAAAGTACCTTGTCTTTTCCTAAATTAACATATGTGTTCCCATACCTTTCTCTAATCTAAATAAAATAATCACAAAATTTGTCATGCTTGATATACTATATTAAAATTTTTACAAATATAATAATACAAAAATACAATAGATTTGTATAGGGTTTTCTGAATTATTGTGAGATCCAAGTTATTCCATACATAAAGAGATAAGTTGAGAGAATATCTCAACTATTTCTACCAAACACATTTAAAAATTAATCTTTTAATTAGCATCACTTATAGTTCCAAAAAAAATTGATGACCCCTAACTAAGACCAAGAAAACTCTAATGAACAAAGTTCTTTTTCATTAAATTTCATAGCCCCTTCATAGTTACCCTATGAAAGTTTGTTGGCCAATTCCTCTAACAAATATTTTTTGGTCAAATGTTGATGAGTGTTCCTATATGAAAAATAGACTCTCACAAAGAATAAATTTGAACAAGATTATATCTCTATGCCTTGTAGAACTCAATAAGAAGTCATGCTAGTGATACTTCTTAGTAACTTTCTTAGATTATTACTTTGACCTCTCAACTATGACCAATGAACTATGATTGACTTGTTCTCTAATCGATCTACCTTTTAGTATTGATGTTGGGTCTTTTTGGTTAAGATTCATATTGGTCATAGTTTTAAAGAATTTCTTTATTAGAAACCCTAACTAACTAAAGGATGGAGAACTGTAATAGATATGAATTTTGATAAACAAAATACAACCAATAAAAACTTTGATGAATGAAATTTAGTCAACAAAAAATATTACCATAGGAACCATCAATCATGAAGGAACTTTTCACCAAGGAAAAAGAATAAGAACGTAGCTAATAATCATATTAAATAGATTTCCCATCGTGTTGGTCATTGTTTTAAGGTACTTTCTTAGCCAGAATATTTTACTATAATAGATTGAATTGTGCACAACTAGAAAGGGTTAACAACATGAAATCTAGTGAACAGGAATTTTAATGAAGAAGCTATGACCAATAAAATATCTATAAAAAAAAACAATGATTAGTCAATATCATCTTATTCTTTCCTTAGTTACCATTCCTATCTTCACATTCAATCATGTATGTTAGAGCATTTTTCACTAGAAACCACACCATGAAACTTTGACCAACAATGTTCATATTGGTTAAGAAATCTAACTTTTAAGGATCCAAAAACTTTATAGTTGTTTTTCCCTATATATACCATCACTTTTGAATTTCACAGCATAAGGGGGTGGCCTCCAAGGTAAACATGTATCAAGAAATTGGACCTTGTATCTAGCTTCAGAATTGAACCATTGGAAACTCAAAATTAAAATCAAATTTTCAACCTAAGATGAGTTTCACTAGAAATTTGAACCACTACTACCATGGTAAATGAGTTGTATCCTATCATAGTTATGACATGTAAAGCTTCTTATGGGATAGATAACTTTCATGAACAAAAATGTAATTATGAAATTCTACAACCTTGCATTAAAATTTTTATTAGTACTATAGTTATATATATCTCAAGTTGTTAAAATTAAAAAAGGAAAACAAAAAGCTAATTAAATTACAATTTTATTATTATTATTATTATTAAAAAAACTAATATATATATATAATTCTTAACTCTAGAGATTCATTCTCACTTTATGGTGAAGATTCTAAATCTATAAATAGACATTGTTACAATACCATGGGCCAATACATGACTCATGAATACCTCAAAAAAAACATAATTTATTTAATAGTCACCCATTCATAATAATATTGCATTCATTTTCTTTTTAATCAATAAATTTAAATAAAAGGAGAAAAATACACACAAATTCAGTCTTTAATTTATGTATATTACTAAAAATAGTCTAAAGTATTAGTAAGATTAAATTTCTACTATACACTTAATAATTATATCTATGTCTAGACATAATTACATTCATATCTAATTTAACATAATTAGGTTGACATGATAATCGATAACAAAATCAAATTTCATGGAAATAAAAAGTTCTAGACTTATAAGATCTTGTTTTTAACCTTAAGGCTTTAAAAAAAAAATTAAAATTGTAACCGAGAAAAAAAAAAAAAATTCATAGAAAAACAAAATTAAAAATACAATACATAAGATATAAGAAAATAAGTTAAAATGCAACAATACAAAATGTATGAATTATGAATTTTTGAAAAAATAAGTTCAAATGCAACCATACAGAATGTATGAATTTATGTGAAAATAAGTTCAAATACCACAATACAAAATGTACGAGTTCAAATGCTTAATTTGGCATAAATATGTCAAAAGTTTCAAATCATATGAAAAACTTCGAAAAGGGAAAAAGTGCATAATACCATGTAACACATGGATATGGCATGTATTCTAGCTATCGCTTCTCCAGTCTTTTCCCTCTCATGAAATTTATCCTATCAAGCAAATCGAGTCCTGGTAAATATCCCCAAAAGGGCGAACAATTTCAATTTAAGTTTGATGGTTTGCAACAAGTTGCGAATTAGAAAGAGCATGGACTCGGTGAAAGGTGTATACTCGAGTGTAGTAACAAGAGAGGGGGAGTTCATTAAATTTGAAATTGATATTGGATAGAGATGCATTCCTCTTGCGAGAAAGCATGGAGCATACCTTAGTTTGGCGTACGAGCATGGCAACAATCCTCTCCATTTTTAAGGTTAATGTCATCGATACCACTGAAGCTAACGCTTTTGTTGTAACTCTTGCCTAGAAGCTACAAGCAGATATGTTCGCCACTGTTCGCATTTTTCAAGAAAACACACCTTCAGTAGTCTATATTACCAATCTCGCTATCAGGTAACATTATTTACTGTTTTCTCTGTAGACTTCATTCGGTTAGTCATGCCTTATCATGTGACATTGTCCAAAGGCAGTCTGCTGCTTTTAGCTGGTAATATTGAGATAAAATGCCTACTGTTCAATTTTATGTTTCACTGGGATACTGTAAATCCACGAGGAGCCAAACACCCAAAAATTTATTTATTGCAAAGGTTGTAAACAATGCAGGGAAATAACAAAATTTATTGCAAAGCTCGTAATGACTGCAGGTGAACAGACAAACTTATTTATTAGTATATAGATTCACCAAATTGCAGCCGGAAAGGATGTACCCTACTCTAGATTTTGATGGCTTCCATTCTAAATTGGACGTCATTTTGACGGGTTGCTGGGTTGGTGGTATATAATACTGGTCAAACCTGAAGGGGAAAATATTCTGCAACCACTAGATACGTTTTGAAATGTGAAATGCCTCCTCTAGGACGTCAAATTCCAGGCTTGGATGCACCCCACTTCAAAAAAATTAGGAGTATTTTCCCGTGTACCGTGCTTCAAACGTCTATGGAGTATCTTCGAGTCTACCTCACTTCCAAATGTGCTGGGAATATATTTCGGTGCAACCCAATTCCAAACATCTCTGGAATATATCTTGGTCTTAGTTATAAAATGAGACCATGCTTATTACTTGAGATTTGCCGATCTAGATGGAAATCTTTCTAGCTCTACCCACCCCTTGGCATCCTGTCACTTATCTTGAGTGACTTCCTATGACTCTCCAAGAATGAGACCTCCATGCTTTAACATCTAGGATTTTCGTCTAGATTAACATCCTTCCTTCATTCAAGTATGCACCCATAGAACTCCTATGAAATAACATTTGGGGAACTAACACAGACCATTGAAAAAGGGGTTTAAGGGTAGTGATTTTTTTGCATGAACCATATGTGAGGGTTTATGGCCATGTCTCTCCCATGCTTCTATAAGGGTTTGGACCTAAGACAATGTTTGATACATGGTGCTATCCCTCTTGAGCTTCCAACAATAACTTCATCCACTTCATCTTTGGCTTTTTGATCCCATATATACAAGGCATGGTTCACTCGATTTCCCATAGAATATAGGGAGTTATCAGTTCAATCTCTTGGAGACTTTCAAAGCCTTAGGTCCTAAACATTATGACTAGAAAATATCAAGCTTAGCTTTCATATCTTCTGGTTAAAAAAAAAAAAAAAAACAATATTGGAAACTTGCAATAGAAAGTGGAAGGATTGTAGTGCAATGAAGGTTACCAAAAAAAATTGACATTCCACAAAATAACCTGAAATCCCTTTTTATATACATTTAAAAATAAATAAAACTTACATGTAGGCACATAATTTCACATTTTTACAGGCATGCAAACATTTCATTTGTTTATGTGTTTGAATTTCAAAGCTAGACATTTGAACTCTAATCCTAAGGGGAGTGGACCCCAAAGGACAAGTATTTTGTGAATATTATTAAATATTTAATTTGAGAAAATGAATAAAATGATTTTGTGCAGATTGACCAAAATGAGATTTATGAGATCACTTGCTAAATCCATGAGGATGGATAAGGCAAATACTTTCCCTGCAATCTTTCAAAAATCCTTGAAAGAAATTATTTCTAATTTAGATTTTTGAGGGAAAATCTAAATTCCCCAATGATGAGGAAAATAGTTGGGAAGAGGTAAAAAAAAGGTGGAAAAGCTAAGAAAAGCATAAAACGGCTTTAAAGAATCCTTTAAATGGGAAGCCTAGGCAAAGAGGAAGAAACGCATCCTGATATTCTGGACGCAGAATTAGAAACAGGCTTTGGGGGAACAACAGTTTAAATAAGCTGCTCCTAAACAGATTAGAGGTTGATTTGTGCTAGGAGGGATCTCAGCTCGGGGGTGAATTCTGGAGATAAACGAATTCTAAGGTTGGGTGGATTGGTCATCTAATTAAGTGGTATGCACAGTTCAGTTATATTTTTCTGTTTATAAGGTGTAGGTGTAAATCTTATGTTGCATGAAATGTGAAAGTATTATATGTGCATGTTGTGTGTGATAATATTCCATACATTTAACAGAAATCTCAGCAGAATTAGCCTTCAATTTCTATACAGTTGTAGGAATCTCATAGATGGGAAAGAATTCATCAGAATCTCTAAACCATAACTGGTTTAAATCTGAGAATACATATTTCCCAAGGATGATTTCAAGTTTAACTTTAATCTGCTTCTATTTCCTAAATTAAATGCTAACCATTGAAAAAGGAACTGGATGTCAAGTATATTTACTTGGATTAAGATGTGAAATGAATAAAGCAGAAAATACAGAGTATAAAATTGATAACAGTACCAGGAAATAGTTAGAAGATACTGGAGTCAATAAATGGTAAAAATCTGAATATGTTACCAGTATACTTATAAATTCAGCCATAGAATGTAATTCATTTTAAAATGTCATAAAGAGGTATACTTACTACATGTTACAAGTATTTATACTAAAATCAAAGGCATGTAATATACAGGTGGTTACAGTACTAATTAGCCTGGTATATTATACATGAGAATGAATTATATTTACAGAAATTATCTCCAGCAAAACTAAAAAGTCTAGGGAGATGATGACTGAAATTTCATACAACATCGAAATTTACAGATCTGGAGTTTTACCAATCACCAAAAAGGAAGTTAGTTAGCCATGTATACATTGAGACTGCCCTATGATGAATATAAAATAATCAACAATTTGAAGGCATTATTTCCCTTCCCTAGGAAGTTGTCACCAGGGAACCTACAATCTCTTATGAGGACAGAGAGTTCCTGTAGGAACCATACAACACATGCCAAGAATAGACAATGCTAACTTAAATTTACTGATTTACTGTAAATTCTGAAAAGATGCCAGTAAAGAGAAATATACATATGAGAGTCATAATTATGGTAAGAAGGCAACAAGGGAATTTACAAATAATTGTTAAAATTAGCTTAAATCGACACGAAACAATTAATTTAGTGTAAGACACAGGAAACGTCTATAAACTAATAAATTGGAGATTCGTGAAGCTGATACAAAATCATGAAAAATCTCTGTGAAGAAGAATGTCCATGCTCGGCATATACATGTTCGAGGTCGAGCCTCTTGTGCAAAAGTCATTTAAAGGAGCCCATGCGCACTTCAAAACAAAAATTTATAGGTGCAAAGAATATTATCATACAAATGGAAATTTTTAATAGTTACAGTCTCCGACTGAGTCGATAAAATCTCAATAGACTGCTAATAATTGAAAAAATTTAATAATTCCGCCTAAACGAGATGGAACAATGCGACGGAAGGATGGTTCTCTCCACGCAGACATATACCAACCTGGAACGTCAAAAGAGTTGAAATTAATATCAACCGAAATGAAGTCTCTCATAGCTATCGATGTTGAAATGCGTAGGGAATGTGCATTACCTGTAGAAACGCAGCCATGATAGTGGAACTATCAATAAAACAACTTATAGAAAAACTTTGCCAATAGAGAAAGTTAGCCGGATGAGGAGGGGTTACCTGCTAAGAAGAAGACCCTCGTTCCTTCCGAGTTATCTGCCACCAGAATAGAGACAAAATATTAACTGATTAGAAAGACAGAGGGTTAACAGAAAAATGGGAAAAAAATCTATTAATAAAAATACAATCTCAGGACGTCCTTACCTGAGGACTATCGCTCTTCTGTTAAGAGAAGAGCCACGATGATACATCGCCATCCCGAAACCAGTGCTCAAGTCACATAAAACGAGAAGAGGTATACCTATTAAGGAACCTTGCATGGTGATATCACACCTCGTTAACCATAGATTTAATGAAAATGACGCAGAGATGGTGACGAGAAGAAACCAGAGGAAAGAAGTCAAAATGTTGGGACAGGAGATTGCCATGAGAGTGAACGAATCCAAACGGAGTTCAACCATAAACACTATTACAAAAAAAAAAATGAAACCATTCGTATCGTCATCGCTTGAGACTTCCATAGAGAGAGACGTATAGTAAGTTCTGAAAATGAATATGATCTTCCAGGGATAATGAAAGACGGGCGTGTAAAGTTCATACCTAGTGTAGTTGCCGACGCCTAGGCAAGCAGACCAGATTGATGGGAAAACCAATGCGTGAATTTATCAGCATGCAGAGCCTCGAAGTAGAGAGGTGAACAAACCCAACAAAGGCCAAAGAAACTGCCTTCACACAAAAACGAAGTCTTATATCACCATACTACATTCCAGAAAACCCTAACGTGGTGAGAGAATCATAACCGTCCACATGGCATGATCCCAAGGGTGAAGCCATGGATCGAATGACTGGAGGGGCAATTACACCATTCGGTCAACATTCAATGTGGCAAGCAAGGAAATTAATTTCACAACATTCTGGCCGTATCAATAGAAATTGACGTGTATCCAGAGTAGTCTGGCATGGCAATTGCCATATCAACGTGGAGGTATAGCACGTGAATGGGAATGGGATAAAACCCATCCCAACCAATACCATGAAATCGAGAAGTCTTATAGAACCTGACGTGGGGAAGTAATATCACGTCTCCATTACCTTACCACGTTAAATCGACTTTACCAGGTCATATTACGTGGAAGCCCAACATAAATGAGTTCACTCTCAACATAAATTCTGAGGTGAATGATATGTACAACAAATAGGGAAAGATATGGATGCAGATCGTGGAAAAACGATGATCTCTGAATCATTAATTAGCCATAAGTGCCATATAATCCTTGGTGTAAGGGTAGGGGAATTAAATCCCGCCAATGTTTATATGAGGGGTGCATAGAGTTCGTAAAGGATGCCACGACCAACGTCGGTTTACATTAGCTGACACCTTATGTATATAGATTTATATCAATACATAACAATAGATTAAATGCTCAAAAGTGCAATGTTATAAAAACGAAGGTGAGACAATAAATTGCTAAGAGCGACCTTTCATAGAAGGTGGTTTAGTGGTAAATAAATCCACTATGAAGTTAGCATAAAGACCATTATATTATAGGATATTGGAAATCTAAAGACCATTAGATTATAGTGGGTTGGAAATTAAATCCAACAGATATTGATTTGGATATGGTTGACATGGGGAATTAAATAGTTGACATGTGGAATTAAATTGTAATTGGGGAAAAGAAATAAGTTAACTAATTCGAAATCAAAATGTGATAGTATAACATTCTGTCGGAATGATTCTTGAAAATATGGAATACTGAAAAAAAAAAAAAAAAAAAAAAAAAAAAATTGTGTGGGAAAGTAAATGGGAGGTGTGACAAATGGTATCAGAGCCCAAGTTATAAAACTGGGCTGTTGTCATTGTGCTCACTGTTGCTGTGTGTTCACTGTATAACTTGATTTCGATGGGAAAAATTATATATATATTTTTATTTTTTTCTGACCTGTTTTGTGTAGTGTACAGTGGTGTTGGAATGGCAGAAGGTGACGAAATTTATGTTGATCTGCGTGATGAGGATAATACACCAGATCCCAATGTGCCCATGATGGCTATGTTGCGTAGGTTGCAACAAGAATTGGTTGAGATAAAAAGCTAGAATGACAGATTGTCATTAGCCAGTGAGGAGCAAGAAAAGCTCATTAGAGAATTAACTTCGCAGAACAGCCAAGAAGGTGATGGTTCCGGAAAGAGGAAGACTGATGAGTCTGAAGATGAGGATGATGTTAGGCATCAGTATAAACAGAAAAAGGAATTACAGGGGGAATTCCGAAAGATCAAACCTCCCTCCTATGATGGAGAGAAGGAGGAAGATGCTGAAGCCTGGTTGCTGAATATGATTAAGTATTTCCAGGTCTATGAATATGAAAGCAATTTGAAGGCCAGATTAGCTATTTACCAGCTACAAGGTAAGGCTACCTTGTAGTGGGAGGAGACAAAAATGGCTCATGCCATTGATGAAAAGACAGTTACCTGGGAAGATTTCCAGGTTAAGTTCAAAAATCGCTATCTAAATGAACGTTACTATGATGATAAAGCCAAGGAATTTCATGAACTTAGACTGGGATAGCTCACTATTGATGAGTTTGTTACTAAGTTTACAAATCTGTTGAGATATTTACCCTACATAAGGGAAGAAAAGGCAAAGGTACAAAGGTTTTTGAACTGTTTGCCTGTTGTGTACAAAGAGAAAATCTAGTTTGACAACCCAAAAACTATGGACGAGGCAGTGAGGAAAGCTAGATTATGTTACCAACAGTTCAAAGGCAAAACTGAACATGGGAAAGGCTGGGTAAATAAGAGTGAATTCAAAGGGAAGAAACAGAAACTAGCCTATTTGAAGAATTTTGGCAGGGATCATCAGAGGAAAAAGTTTAATAAACGCAAAGAAAGTCAAACTGCTCAATCCCAAGTGGCTTCAAAACAAATAGATGGAGACAATAAAAAGGAAGGGACAGTCAAAATGAAGGAACCCTTGAAATGTTGGGGTTGTGGAGAACCCCATCTTCTGAGGGATTGTCCTCATCGAAACATTCATATGATCATGAGAGATCGAGAAGCTACAACAGTAAATGACATAGCAAGAAATATACCTACCATCAGTGCAGCCTTGGAAAATCTATAAGCAGACCATCAAGCGACCATGGTCGAAATGGAGGGTAAGATTTCTGGCCAATCTGTCACTGTTTTGATTGATCCAGGTGCTTCTTTGAGTTACATTAGTCCAAAAATTGTAGAAAAATGTAATCTGAAACCTGAAAAATTTCAGCAGTCATGGTTGGTTCAGCTGGCCACTGGAACCAAGAGGAAAGTAACACATAAATTGCCCCGAACAGCAATCAAATTAAATTATTTTCAAACAGAAATAAATCTGAACATTCTGCCCTTAGGCTCATATGACTTGCTGATAGGAATGGACTGGCTGGAAAAGAAGAAAGCCCTGATGAACTGCTAGGATAACACCCTGCATTGTGTGGATGGGGAAGGGAAACCTTTTGTTCTCAAAGGAAAACAAAAACCTGTCTTTGTAAGACAAATATCAGCACTACAATTAAAACGAACAGCTAGAAAAGGATACCAAGTTTATGCAGTACATGTGGAAGAAATGGAACAAAAAAATGAAGAAAATCTGCTGGATGCATTGCTAGTAGTAAGGGATTTTAAAGAATTTTTTTCCAGATGAAATCCCTCATCTCCCCCCCAAAAGAGAGATTGACTTCTCAATTGATCTGGTGCCGGGAGAAACACCTGTCTCCCGAGCAACTTATCGAATGAGTCCCCCTGAACTCATAGAACTAAAAATGCAATTGCAAGAATTGTTAGATAAAGGTTACATCAGACCGAGTGTGTCTCCTTGGGGAGCACCAGTGCTTTTTGTGAAAAAGAAAGATGGAACGTTTAGGATGTGCATTGATTATCGTCAACTGAATAAGCTGACCATTAAAAGCAGATACCCCTTGCCCAAAATTGATGATCTTTTTGACCAGGTTAGAGGGGCTTCAATTTTTTCGAAAATTGACTTAAGGATTGGTTATCACAAGCTCAGAATTAAAGAAGAAGACATCAGCAAAACAACCTTTCGAACCAGGTATGGTCACTACGAATTTGTAGTCCTACCTTTTGGCTTGACAAATGCCCCTGCCACATTTATGTGCCTAATGAACAGTGTGTTAAATAAGTACTTGGATAAATTTGTCCTTGTGTTCATAGATGATATTTTAGTCTACTCAAAAAGTGAGGAGGAATATAAAGAACACTTGAGTATAGTATTGCAAACTCTGAAGGAAAACCAGTTATATGCCAAGTTCAGCAAATGTGAATTTTATAAAGATAAGATCCAGTACTTGGGTCACATTATTTCTGAACAAGGGTTGGCTGTTGACCCTGAAAAGATAAAAGCTATTAAAGAATGGCCTGTACCAACTGATGTTTCAGCAGTGAGATCATTCATGGGAATTGCAGGCTATTATCGCAGATTTGTGGAGAGATTTTCTGCCATAGCATATCCCATAACTTCCCTACAAAGGAAAGGTGTCAAATTTGAGTGGACTGAAAAGTGCCAAAACAGTTTTGAACAATTGAATCTGAAACTCACTATAGCCCCTATACTGAAAATTGCAGATCCTGATAAAGAATTTGTGGTATGTACAGATGCATGTAGAGAGGGGTTGGGAGGAGTCCTTTTGCAGGAAAATGAGGTTATCGCATATGAATCTAGGAAACTGAAGATACATGAACATAGCTATAGTGCCTATGATTTGGAGTTAGCTGCTGTTATTCATGCCTTGAAAATGTGGCGACATTATCTCCTTGGAAAAAAATTTACATTGATGACTGATCATATTAGTCTTAAATATTTCTTTTCTCAAACTGATCTGAATGCGAGACAGGCCAGATGGCTGTCCTTTCTAAGTGAATTTGACATGGATATAAAGCATATCAGAGGGAAAGAAAATAAAATTGCTGATGCTTTAAGTAGAAACGCTTTTCAAATTATAGGCAGCAGTGGAAGTAGTGCTCAGTTTGATTTAGAAGAGTTAGTGAAACAGGCAGCAGACCAGGATCCCAATTATGAGAACATACAAGTGAAAATCCTAAGGAAGGAGATGGTTGATTTCACTCAAAACCAGAAAGGACTGATCTGTTATAAAAACAGATTGTATATTCCCAATGTACAGTCCTTGAAAAGAGAGATTTTAGATGAATATCACAAACAGCCATATGCAGGACATCCAGGATATCAGAAAATGTTAACAACTTTGAAAAAGAAGTTGTTTTGGCCAGAAATGAAAAGAGATGTAGCAGAATACTTAGCTAGATTCATGGAGTGCCAACTAGTTAAATTTGAACATCAACATCCTGCGGGTCTTTTAAACCCTTTGCCGATTGCAGAATGGAAATGGGACACAGTTTCCATGGATTTCATAACAGGATTACCCAAAACCAAATACCAACATGATTCAGTGATGGTGGTAGTAGACACTTTAACAAAAACTGCACATTTTATACCAGTGAAATCTACCTTTGGGACAGCTCAAGTAGCGAATGTGTTCCTGAAGGAGGTAGTAAGACTCCATGGGATCCCAAAGGTAATTGTTTCAGACAGAGATGCTAAATTCACAGCAGCTTTTTGGAAAGGTCTATTTGGAGGTATGGGCACTAAGCTGAATTTTAGTACTGCCTATCACCCTCAGACCGATGGGCAGACAGAAAGAACTAATCAGATTTTGGAAGACATGCTGAGAATGTATGTGATGGACAGGCCATCAAAATGGGAAGACTACTTGCATTTAGCTGAATTTGCCTATAATAACAGCTACCAATCCTCCATCAAAATGAGTCCATTTGAGGCACTTTATGGAAGGAAGTGTCGTACTCCTTTGAGCTGGAGTCAGCCAGAAGATAAACTAATGTTGGGACCAGATGCTTTACAAGAGATGGAAAGAATTGTTAAACAGATACAAAGAAACATCAAGATAGCACAAGATCGCCAGAAGAACTATGCTGATAAGAAAAGAGTGCACCGAGAATTTAAAGTGGGGGAGCATGTGTATTTGCGTATTAAACCCAAAAAGAGCACACTTTATGCTGGAAGTTGTGCAAAACTAGCTCCTAGATATTGTGGTCCTTTTGAAGTATTAGAAAGGGTGGGACCAGTGGCTTACAAGCTGGCCTTACCACCTCATGTTAGATTTCATGATGTGTTTCATGTTTCATTATTAAAAAGATATATACATGATGCTTCTCACATAGTGGATTGGAATGTGGTACAGGTGGAACCAGAAGGGGAGTTTCTGCCAGAACCGCTTCAAATCTTGGAGCGGGAAGAAATTGAATTGAGGAACCGAACGGTAGCAAGAGTAAAGGTGCAATGGAAGCACTTTACTGCTGAAGAAGCTACCTGGAAAAGAGAAGCTGAAATGATGGAAAGATATCCATTTTTGTTTGAAAATTGAACTCTAGTAGTTAAATAACAACACCGAGGACGGTGCTTATTTTCAGAAGGGGAATATGTAACACCCCCAGTTTATGTGTTTGAATTTCAATGCTAGACATTTGAACTCTAATCCTAAGGGGAGTGGACCCCAAAGGACAATTATTTTCTGAATATTATTAAATATTTAATTTGAGGAAATGAATAAAATGATTTTGTGCAGCTTGACCAAAATGAGATTTATGAGATCACTTGCTAAATCCATGAGGATGGATAAGGCAAATACTTTCCCCACAATCTTTCAAAAATCCTTGAAATAAATTATTTCTAATTTAGATTTTTGAGGGAAAATATAAATTCCCCAATGATGAGGAAAATAGTTGGGAAGAGGTAAAAAAAGCTGGAAAATCTAGGAAAAACATAAAAGAGCTTTAAATAATCCCTATAATGGGAAGCTTAGGCAAACAGGAAGAAAAACATCCTGATATTCTGGACGCAGAATTAGAAACAGGCTTTGGGGGAATAACAGCTTAAATAAGTTGCTCCTAAACATATTAGAGGTTGATCTGTGCTAGGAGGGATCTCAGCTCGGGGGTGAATTCTGGAGATAAACGAATTCTAAGGTTGGGTGGATTGGTCATCTAATTAAGTGGTATGCACAGTTCAGTTATATTTTTCTATTTATAAGGTGTAGGTGTAAATCTTATGTTGCATGAAATGTGAAAGTATTATATGTGCATGTTGTGTGTGATAATATTCCATACATATGTTGTGTGTGTAATTAGCCTTCAATTTCTGTACAGTTGTAGGAATCACATAGATGGGAAAGAATTCATCAGAATCTCTAAACCATAACTGGTTTAAATCTGAGAATACATATTTCCCAAGGATGATTTCAAGTTTAACTTTAATATGCTTCTGTTTCCTAAATTAAATCCTAACCATTGAAAAAGGAACTGGATGTCAAGTATATTTACTTGGATAAAGATGTGAAATGAATAAAGCAGAAAATACAGAGTATAAAATTGATAACAGTACCAGGAAATCGTTAGAAGATACTGGATTCAATAAATGGTAAAAATCTGAATATGTTACCAGTATACTTATAAATTCAGCCACAGAATGTAATTCATTCTAAAATGCCATAAAGAGGTATACTTACTACATGTTACAAGTATTTATACTAAAATCAAAGGCATGTAATATACAGGTGGTTACAATACCAATTAGCCTGGTATATTATACATGAGAATGAATTATATTTATAGAAATTATCTCTAGTAAAACAAAAAAGTCTAGGGAGATGATGACTGAAATTTCATACAACATCGAAATTTACAGATCTGGAGTTTTACCAATCACCAAAAAGGAAGTTAGTTAGCCATGTATACATTGAGACTGCCCTATGATGAATATAAAATAATCAACAATTTGAAGGCATTATTTCCCTTCCCTAGGAAGTTGTCACCAAGGAACCTACAATCTCTTATGAGGACAGAGAGTTCCTGTAGGAACCATACAACATATGCCAAGAATAGACAATGCTAACTTAAATTTACTGATTTACTGTAAATTCTGAAAAGATGCCAGTAAAGAGAAATATACATATGAGAGTCATAATTATGGTAAGAAGGCAACAAGGGAATTTACACATAATTGTTACAATTAGCTTAAATCGACACGAAACAATTAATTTAGTGTAAGACACAGGAAACGTCTATAAACTAATAAGTTGGAGATTCGTGAAGCTGATACAAAATCATGAAAAATCTCTGTGAAGAAGAGTGTCCATAATCGGCATATACATGTCCGAGGTCGAGCCTATTGTGCAAAATTCATTTAAAGGAGCCCATGCGCACTTCAAAACAAAAATTTATAGGTGCAAATAATATTATCATACAAACGGAAATTGTTAATAGTTACAGTCTCCGACTGAGTCGATAAAATCTCAATAGACTGCTAACAATTGAAAAAATTTAACAATTCTGCCTAAACGAGATGGAACAATGCAACGGAAGGATGGTTCTCTCCACGCAGACATATACCAACCTGGAACATCAAAGGAGTTGAAATTAATATCAACCGAAATGAAGTCTCTCATAGCTGCCGAAGTTGAAATGCGTAGGGAATGTGCATTACCTGTAGAAACGCAGCCATGATAGTGGAACTATCAATAAAACAACTTATAGAAAAACTTTTCCAATAGAGAAAGTTAGCCGGACGAGGAGGGGTTACCTGCTAAGAAGAAGACCCTCGTTCCTTCCGAGTTATCTGCCACCAGAATAGAGACATAATATTAACTAATTAGAAAGACAGAGGGTTAACAGAAAAATGGGAAAAAAATCTATTAATAAAAACACAATCTCAGGACGTCCTTGCCTGAGGACTATCGCTCTTCTGTGAAGAGAAGAGCCATGATGATACATTGCCATCCCGAAACCAATGCTCAAGTCACATAAAACGAGCAGAGGTATACCTATTAAGGAACCCTGCATGGTGATATCACACCTCGTTAACCATAGATTTAATGAAAATGACGCAGAGATGGTGACGAGAAGAAACCAGAGGAAAGAAGTCAAAATGTTGGGACAGGAGATTGCCATGAGAGTAAACGAATCCAAACGGAGTTCAACCATAAACGCTATTACAAAAAAAAAATGAAACCATTCGTATCATCATTGCTCGAGACTTCCATAGAGACAGATCTATAGTAAGTTCTGAAAATGAATATGATCTTCCAAGGATAATGAAAGACGGGCATGTAAATTTCATACCTAGTGTAGTTGCCGACGCCTAGGCAAGCAGACCGGAGTGATGGGAAAACCAATGCGTAAATTCATCCGCGTGCAGAGCCTCGAAGTAGAGAGGTGAACAAACCCAACAAAGGCCAAAGAAACTGCCTTCACAGAAAAACGAAGACTTATATAACCATACTACATTCCAGAAAACCCTAACGTGGTGAGAGAATTGTAACCGTCCACATGGCATGATCCCAAGGGTGAAGCCACGGATCGAATGGCTGGAGGGGCAATTACACCATTCGGTCGACATTCAATGTGACAAGCAAGGAAATTAATTTCACGACATTCTGGCTGTATCAATAGAAATTGACGTGTATCCAAAGTAGTCGGGCATGGTGATTTCCATATCGACGTGGAGGTATAGCACGTGAATGGGAATGGGATAAAACCCATCCCAACCAATACCATGAAACCAAGAAGTCTTATAGAACTTGACGTGGGGAAGTAATATCACGTCTCCATTACCTTACCACGTTAAATCGACTTTACCAGGTCGTATTACGTGGAAGCCCAACATAAATGAGTTCACTCTCGACATAAATTCTGAGGTGAATGATATGTACAACAAATAGGGAAAGATAGGGGCGCAGATCATGGTAAAACGATGATCTCTGAATCATTAATTAGCCATAAGCGCCATATAATCCTAGGTGTAAGGGTAGGGGAATTAAATCCCGCCAATGTTTATACGAGGGGTGCATAGAGTTCGTAAAGGATGCCACGACCAACGTGGGTTTAAATTGGCTGACCCCTTATGTATATAGATTTATATCAATACGTAAAAATAGATTAAATGCTCAAAACTGCAATGTTATAAAAATGAAGGCGAGACAATAAATTGCTAAGAGCGACCTTTCATAGAAGGTGGTTCAGTGGTAAATAAATCCACTACGAAGTTAGCATAAAGACCATTATATTATAGGAGATTGGAAATCTAAAGACCATTAGAATATAGTGGGTTGGAAATTAAATCCAACAGATATTGATTTTGATATGGTTGACATGGGGAATTAAATAGTTGACATGTGGAATTAAATTGTAATTGGGGAAAAGAAATGAGTTAACTAAATCGAAATCAAAATGTGATAGTATAACATTCTGTCGGAATGATTCTTGAAAATATGGAATACTGAAAAGAAAAAAAAAAAATGTGTGGGAAAGTAAATGGGAGGTGTGGCATTATTGTAAGTGACACTAATAAAGATATTTGAACTTATGTATTTACTGCATCAGGAGTGTTAGTGCAACACTACAACATCAAAGCACATATTCATTAGAATTATCCATTCTAACCACAGTGAAACATGAATCATTCACACAATTTCATGAGAAATTATCATAATTAAAATTCATAAAAACATTCAAGGAATTCAGTGTGCAAGACACATCCAACAATACCATTTAATATATTAGAAATGTTTTTCTTTAAATTCATAGATTTCAACTCCATCTTTTCATTTACAATTTATAAAAGAAAGTCAACTAAATGATTACTCACAAAAGCAACCCCTAAGCTAGATCCACAATCTAAGGGGAATTTGTTTCTTAGTAGCGTTTATAGAAATCCATCTTCATGACATAATGGATGGGAAAATATAATATTGAGTGGTTTATGAGGTAAAATCAAGCACAAGAGAGTCCATGGTAAGGTGGTTTATTAGTTGTGTCAAGCACTCTAAGTGTGTTTTATCAACCCACAACAAGCACCATTTCTACATGTAGATTCTCAGTTTTAGCTAGCATCCTAAGTGGCTTATGAGATGTGTCAACCACTATATGATTTTTTTCCTCAGTGGCTTATGAGATGTGTCAACCACTATATGAGTGTTTTATCATCATGCATTAAGCACTCCATTCCATTTCCTCTTGCTCTTCTAGTCACAAATGTTCTCTCACATAAATCCCATTCCCTCATATCATTGCTTATTCTAACATTTCTCATGAGCTCCACCAAGAAGGGGTCCAACCCAATATCGCTATGCATTCTCCATTTTATCATTTTTTGGGGGGTTTCTTCATATTTATCTCGCAACCTTCGTCTTATTTTTCTAATGATTTACAACATAAAATTAATTTAATGTTCCAACTAATCCCACTTGGGTTATTCTTTCCTCTTCCCTTACATCATTTATCTCTCTTCCCATACTTTATTTCATTACATTATTACATTAAAAAAATCATGTGAACAAGCACCAAGAGTGTCACAAACCCCCTGCCTTAAAGGAAACATCATCCTAGATGTTCTTATTATCTTAAAAAATGAAAACCTGATATATATATATATATATATATATACTAGACAAAAGATGGTTATTGCGCTCTTATTTTCTAGACCATCTCACAAATGGCTTCATTGGGTTCAAAGTGCTTCCCCAAAATCAAGTGTACTTAGATTGCAACTTAAGTACTCTACCTCATGAGCTATTCAAGTAGATATCCCTTCACTCTTTATATTTAAGTATTGACTGGTTTTCAGAGTGCATTATTTTAGATATCATTTTTTGGGATTCAAGTGAGTTAATTAAGTCATTCATCTATGACAATTTCTATTAGAGGTAGTCTTAACTCACTAATAGCCCACTTAGCACTCATTCCATGTGGTGATGTTCACAAGGGTGAAGAAGTGGGTTGACTTCGCACATCTAGTTGTGCTTAAGTGTGGGGTTTTCACCACAATCAAGCCCAGGTTGCTACCCCATTTTCAAAAATTTAACAATTTTTGCTCCTCATGAACCATTCAAGAAGAGCTCACTTAACTCTTTGTATTATATTGGATATTGAAGTGCACTAACTAAGTCATTCATCTATGACCATTTCCACTACACTTAATTTCTAATTATTTTCTAGTAGTACAATTAGCACTCATTCATAAGGTGATACTTCACATTCATTGAAGAAGTGGCGATTGAAACTATTGAAATGAATCACCATTCAAGAAGAGCTCACTTAACTCTTTGTATTATATTGGATATTGAAGTGCACTAACTAATTCATTCATATATGACCATTTCCATTACACGTAATTTCTAATTATTTTTTAATAGAAAAATTAGCACTCATTCATAGAGTGATGCTTCACATTCAGTGAAGAAGTGGGGATTGAAACTATTGAAATGAATCACATACCATGAGTCGTCACTTCCTGTAACTAGGAATGTCATCCATCCTATGGGTAAATGTGGTAAACTGTGGAGTTTTCCTCACAATCAACCTCACTTAGCTTGCTTCCCCATTTGGAAAACCTTAGAAATTATTGTGGCTGAAGAACCATTGAAGTAGAGCTCCCTTCACTCTTTGTATTTAAGTATTAAGGGATTTTCTGAGTGCATTATATTGAATATTCAAGTGCTTTATGTAATTTATTCATCTATGACCATTTTCATGAGAGGTATTCACGGAAATGGAAATTTCTATAAAAGCTAGTTATGCCGATAGTTACGTTGATGGGCGTACCCCTATTGGAATTGGCTACTTTAATTATTTTATTAATTAATTTTTTTGATCGGATGGTGTAAACTTCAAGATGCCAGTATATGCTCGTTGTTGCCACCACATCAATGGATGAAATTCACACCACTAACTTTCTTGCATATCTAAATCATATGTTTAAACCTTACTTAAATTATCTTTTTACAAAACACTATTAAAAATTTACTGTTCAAGTTATTTGTCACCACGTATGAAGATTAGAAAAATCAAATTAAATATGTAAATGCTAAACCTTACATTATTGAAACGTGGCTGCATTTAAATGTTGGATTTCCATGGGTTACATTTTTAAAATTATGATTTTCAAAAATCCTAATGGAACAAATATATGTGCTTTGTATTCATTGGCTTTCATTGGCTTTCATTGATCGCATTTTTATCAGACTGCCAAAATATTAACATCATTTTATAAAATAAAATAATAGTTTTAAGTTATAATCTGCTTTTCAATTTTCATTTTTAAATTCTAATATAAATTATATGTTTTAGGTTTTAAATTCTAATATAGTTTATATAATATTAAGTTATAATTTTTTTAAAATATTATATTTTATTATATTATATTGTAATATTAAATTTAATATAAACAATCATCATGAATTTTTTAAATAAAATACTCAGGTGTGTATTATCAAACACTGTATGTAAAAATTAAAACAATGTATTTGGTCATCTCTTTCATCATGGAAGCACTTTATTCATTTTCAAAATGTTGGAAGATTAACATTGTATAATCAATAATAGTGAAAAAATTTATAGAAAAAATTAAACAATTCCACATTAGATTAACAAACTCCTTTTAAATTCTACCAATTTACTATCCCATTTGTCAAATTTAATGGCATGAACCAAAAAAAAGAAATTGAAACTTAGACACTCAGTAATTTGTGAAAAAAGCAAGAACAAGATGAAGTGAAGTTTAAAGCACTAATTCATAAATATTTAATTAGGAATCTATAGATAAAGGAGATTATCTTTGTCTCACAATCCATTTATAAGTAGACAATTAGTATGGTAAACCATCATATTATTTTTTTTAATTACTTCAATCACTTATATTATATTAATATTTCAGTTTATACTAATATTATTATATTATAATAATATATATTAGGTTTTAATAATAGATTTTAAATTATTTTTTAAAATTATTTTTTGATATTAGTTCCTCACATTTTTTATTTTTATAATAAAAATTAAAATTCTTTAACTACAAAAATTATTGAATATCCAAAAATAATTGACAAATCGTTTTTTGCAATTTATAAAATAATGATATACAATAAGAAATTCATCAATTTCAACATAGCATAAATCCTTATACCAACAATTTCAATTATATAATAAATATAATTATATAAATATAAAATAATAGGGCTATTGTTATTTATATAGTTATTAATAATTACAAATATTTGTCTTTAACCAAATACACATGTGATACCAAATACACATGTGATGGTGGTATATATATATCTATGGCAAAGACATTAGTAAATGTGGTTGTAGATATATTTTATATAGGATTATCGGCGTATATCAATCACATTGATAAACGTCATTTTGCTAGTCATAGAAATGGAAATGAGAATGGTAGGAGGCAGTAAACTGGTGGCTCATTTGAAGAGATGAAAAATGACACCCCTGGCGTTAGTGGAGCTCCAAGATGACGCCCCTAGTGTTATTGGAGCTCCAATAGGGCAATCTTATGGTCTCGAATTCTATTATTTCACTATACATATATTAGGCTATCTAGCCTTATTTTCATTAATTATGCCAAGGTTTATGCTTTAAAAAATTGGATGCATCTGAATACACCTATATTTTTTAGATTTGATCCAAGTAGGTGACACAGATGTGGCCATAATTGGTCCTATGCCTCCAGAAACTCCATGGGATGGAGGTGAGTATTTTTCCAATTAAAAAGTTCAGTTTTCTTCAGAGATTTCAGTCGTGACTGAACCTGATCAGTTTTCTATGGAAAATTTCTAGGCGTATTGAAGCTAACGTTGGATTTTAACCAGGATTTCCCTATCACACCTCCAAAGGTGAGGTTTGTTTCAAACATGTTTCACCCCAATGGTAAGTGTTGTCTATGAATCTTTAAATTTCTTACTGTGCATTAAATAAAAATTGATCATTGATCATGTTTATTGAATAATATTTGATGGTGCAAGAACAAATAAATCTGCCCCTCTTCGTTTTAAATTCCTACGAGGCATTTAAAATACATTTGGTAATCATCAGCGAAGTGATATTTAGTGATCTTTGGTTTGTCCTGTGCAGTTTATAATGATGGTGGTATTTTCTTAGACATTTTAAAAACCAGTGGAGCCCAGCCTATGGTGTAGCTACAATCCTCACTTAAATTCAGGTACATTTTGGTTCTGAGGTGATTTTAGTGATGTATAGTACCTATTTTATATGGTTTTGGTTTGATGTGACTTTGAGAAATGAAAATTACAAATATTTTTAGCTGCAATTGTAACACCCCAAATTTCTATGCTTTTTAATTTGACATTTGAACAAATCCAAAGGGGAAGAGGACCCCAATGGAGAAATAATGTGTGGATTTTATTTAAAATATTTATTAATAAATAGGATAATTCTGTGTCCAACATGACTAGATTGAGATGGAGATCCTAAAACCTTCATCCAGGAGGATATGGATAAGGTTAGTCTTTCCCAAAAACCTTTCAGAAAAACCTTGAAAGGAATATTCTAAATTAGATTGGGAGAGAAAAATATAATTTCTGCAATGAAGAGGAAAGTAATTGGGAAGAGGAATAAAAGTTGGAAAAGCAGAAAAACAGCTTTAAAGTACCTCACTGAGGGAATCCTAGGCAAAAACAGGAATAAAGCATCCTGGAATTTCTGGACGCAAAAATTAGAAATGGGCTTGGGGCAGCACTGCTTAAATAAACTATTCTAGGACAGACAGAGTTTGTTCTATCACTGGAAGTGGGAATCTCATCTCGGGCATGAGTTAAGGAGATAGAACTCTACGGTTGGGAGGACTAGTCATCTAAATTGGTATGCACCTAGAACTAAACTAATTTAATATTACATGAAAGTGTTCATGGTTAACTTACATTATTTTTTTAATGAGTAACCTAAATTATTGTATGCTGAAAAATTCATGATACCCATACATTTAACAGACTTAAATGAAGCATATATACTTCAGATCTTTATGGTTGTATGGGTGTAGGTCTGATGAGATCCATCTACCAGAATGTCTAAACCAATCAATGGTTTAAATCTGGAGATCAGTATCTCTCAGATAATATATTGTTGTTATGTAGTGATATAGCATAATATTATTTCTGTGTTAGAAATATATCTATACTCATGAGAAAGCTACATTAACATACACAATAGAAGATTTTACCTATAGAATAGTGATAACTTATTTGACTTATTGTTCTGTTGTGATAATTATTAGCCGAAATTACATTCGTGACTTAAAATGAGCAAACTCTGTACGGTAGAATACAATATGTGATGAAAAATAAAATGAAATTAGTATTTCATCGACATGTACAAAGTAAACATATATGGAAAGAAGAATTTTAAAGCATAAGCATTATAAATAAATTAATACTTCTATGGCTACATCTTTAGTTCTCTACATGCATTCTATTTTTAGTGAATTTTATAATTTCTACAGAATTATGTTCTTAACTATTAGCTGACTATAAAAACTAATTTCAAAGGGTGCCTCATATTTTATTCTATTAATTTCTGGGAAAAATAATAAAATAATCTCTACACTACATATCCAGCTAGTTTTTAGTGGAAAAGTTGTAACTCATTTAATTGCAAATTATTAATAAATCTCAGAAGAATAAGGATAAGGAGAATAATAATTCATGTACAGAATGAAAACCTATAAGATGATATTTAGAATACGAAGATAATAGTCATCTTAATATTAAAATTGCAACTCTAAATAAAAGGGATCTAGTATGATCTAAGAGAGAATCACCATAAATAAATAAATTTCAAGATTCAAAATACATAGTTCATCCAAAAGAAATTAATAATATATAGTTCAGAGAGATTATCTGTAGCCATCTCTGGGATTTTAAAATTAATTACAGAATTTGAATCATTTGTATTTATTTAACAATGAGTGGAAATCTTAGTCAAAATAATTCGAAACCAAATTGCAGACACTAGGGAATTATTATTATCCCCAGAATCGTAAGAAAAGGATGCGCACATACCGACCTGTGACCATATGATATATATGTTATTAGAATACATTCTAGGAAGGACATAAGCACCCTCTTCCACAAATGAAAAACCACCAGGGTGGAGTAGTTACCTACAATTAAAATGAATATATCATTAATATATATATACATACATCATGAAGGGTATTGTAACTAAACAAGAACAAAATCAGAGGAAAATGAAAAGTAACAAACTATGTAAGATTGAAGGTAGATGTACCATAAATTTATAAAATCCTATAAGGCTGGAAGTACCCTGAAGGAACGAGAAAGAAATTAGTAAGCAAATTCATTTAATTGATCCAGAAGTAAATCGGTTTAAATGAATGGGTAATAGAAGCTGAAAGATAAATGAAACTATTAGAAAAATTTACCTGATATAAGTTCTTCGAGAAGAAACTAACCAAAGATTGATCAATAAGGTCCGAATATTGTTATTGGAAAGGAGATTGATTTTTAAGTTCAGTTCTGAACGTAGAGAATCGACATTGAAAAAAACCTCCATTGATAATGACTCCTTGGCAAACAAAAATAAGCAGTATACGTAAAACCATTAGAAACCAAGATAACAAGAGTTGAATAAGCACAAAGTAAAAAAATACACTAAAATTAAGCTATGACAGAATTATGAGAGTCGAAACAGTCAGGTTTCATTACCATACCTGCGTATTCGAAATTAGAGAAAATGACTGATATTTCCATTCAAGAATAGTATTATTCAAAACAATCAGAAATAGAGCAGGAGTAACCTCTTGCCTATCTAACCCTATGAAAGTAACGACGAAATTTATAACTGGAAAAGAAAAATGAAAATACACCTACGATGGAGACAAATCCCAAGTCTTGTAGGTAGCTGAACTATAAACTTTAATATTGAACTGTGCAACCAAATTAAAACTAGTATGAAGAATTTAATTGCTAAACGAGATAAGAGACACATAAAAACATCTCCTTTTAGCAATAAGATAGTCCGCGACATAGTTGTGATAAAAATACACTATATGAATCATAAGATTTGGATAACAAACGCTACAATGACAAATACAATTCGAAATCGACAGTTGTATTGTGTTGGCAGTTCATATAAAAAGTTCAACAACAAAACGCTAACATATAACCATGTAGTTTCATGATAGAAGGAGAATGTATAATTTACCTTGAAACCTAAAGCCCTTATGAAGCTTGAGTCCCCTCGACTGGTATGATCGTGCTCCGGATGGAAGAATTTAGGTGCAGAGAGACATCGGAACCCTCTGAGAAATTTAACACGGCAAATGAAAACTCTAAAGGAAATGAGTCTCATAATATACCTCAGAGAAACCGTAATGCAGCGCTTATCTCCACCATCCACATGGAGATCGATGCCCAAATTAAATGTCAACCAAACGAATAGGACCTCGAAAACCAAAGCAGAACTCTCATAGTGATAAAAAAGATCTCCGGTGTACATCTTCGGATTTATGAGTTAATGAGATGGTACCAAAAGAACCACCTATGCTATGAAGGAGAGTAATAACTAATGCCACATAATATTTTTCCATAAATATACCCCTAACATGAATATATTGAAACAATAATTGAGAAAATATGAGTATAGGAGATTAAATAGAATGATACAATGCATTAAAGGGACTAACACATGATGGGCAGCCTTAAATTGGTTTCGAAATAATTCAATGAAACCTAACCACGAAATGAAAGAATTGAATTAGTCTAGAAGTCTTTATCGTAATGAAATGAAATGTATATAAAAGGGTTATAACTTAAGAAGTCGACGTAAGGACGATGGGTCCTACCCATAAAGAAAAAACGATTTATAAGATGGAGATGGAGGAAAATAAATATGAGGTTAAATCTA
This sequence comes from Pinus albicaulis, assembly GCA_034641835.2. Taxonomy (NCBI): domain Eukaryota; kingdom Viridiplantae; phylum Streptophyta; class Pinopsida; order Pinales; family Pinaceae; genus Pinus; species Pinus albicaulis. The sequence continues at coordinate 279,387,634 of CM076578.1, read as the reverse complement.
GTTCCACAAAACCATGGTTAAAATAACATATGGGAAAATTTAACAAAGTCCTCAATACCCTTGAGAAATTCAATTAAATTGTTAGTTAAAGTGTGGATAAATATATGAATGTATTCACTCAAAAAGATAATGTAAGAGGAGATTAAGGATAGCCTTAATAGGAATTCCTTGGGATGTTAAGTGAAAGAAAAACGTTTATAAATTATTTTTCATAAGTCTTAAAGAGTACTAAGATATATAATATATAAATTGATTGAGAATATCAATAACTTAAAGGCAAGCCAATGATATTAAAAGACGAGAAAGTTTTAACAAAAAAAAGAAAAAACAAATTTGTTGGGTGAGAGAGATTACAAATGGTATCAAAGCTTTTGAAAAAATACTGGGAAATTTATGTGATCACATAGAAACGATATGCTGCTATAAAATATTATGAATTTTAATTTGAACTAAATGTTGTTATCTAAATCGTGAACAGTGTTGAAAGGTATAGATGTGAACCATGACTGAAGGGGATGAGATGTATGTAGATTTGGGTGGTGGAGAAAACACGCCAGATCCAAATACTTTTTTGATGGCTTTGTTGCATAAAATGCAACGAGAAATGGCACAACTTAAGAGCCATAATGACAGGATATCTTTGGCCAGTGAGGAGCAAGAAAAAATCATCATAGAATTGACTTCACGGAACAACCAGGAAGGTGAAGGTTCCGGAAGAAAGAGAAAAGGAAGAGTCAATTCCTCAGATGAGTCTGGGGAAGATGACGCTACTAAACAACAGTCTAGAAAGAAGAAGGAATTACAGGGTGAATTCTGGAAAATAAAACCTCCCTCCTATGATGGAGAAAAGGAAGAAGATGCTGAGGCATGGTTGCTAAATATGATTAAATACTTTCAGGTATATGAATATGAACATAATTTAAGAGCCAGATTGGCTATTTACCAACTACAAGGTAAGGCTACCTCGTGGTGGGAGGAAACAAAAATGGTTCACTTCATTGATGAAAAAATAGTAACTTGGGAAGATTTTCAAGTCAAGTTCAAAAATAGATATTTGAAAAAATGCTACTATGATGACAAAGCAAAAGAGTTTCATGAACTCAAATTGGGACAACTCACCATAGATGATTTTGTCACCAAGTTCACAAATCTGCTACGATATGTTCCTTATATCCGAGAGGAGAAGGAAAAGATACAAAGATTTCTGAACTATTTCCCTACGATATACAATGATAAAATAGAGTTCGATAATCCAAAAACAATGGACGAAGTGGTGAGGAAAGCCAATTATGCTACCAGTAGTTCAGGGGTAAGACTAAGCAAGGAAAAATCTGGACAAAGAAAGGTGATTTCAGGGGAAAGAAACAGAAAACAGCTTATCTAAAGAACTTTGGCAGGAACCATCAATGAAAGAAATTTAGCAAAATAAGTGAAAATCGAACTTCTCAATCTCAAACGGGTTCAAAAAAAATAGATGGGAATAAGAAGAATGAAGGAATTGTTAAAATGCAGGAGCCCTTGAAGTGTTGGGGTTGTGGAGAGCCTCATTTATTGAGGGACTGTCCACATCGAAATATTTAGACAGTGAAAGTATTACGAGAAGCCACTACAGTAAATGACGTAGTAAGTAACATTCCTACCATCAGTGCAGCCTTAGAAAATTGGAAAGAAGAACATCAGTCTACTATGGTTGAGATGGAAGGTATGATCGTTGACCAATATGTTATAGTTATAATAGATCCGGGTGCATCTTTGAGTTATATTAGTCCGCAAATAGTAGAAAAATATAAACTCAAAACGGAGAAGTTTCAGCAATCTTGGTTGGTCCAATTAGCCACTGGTACCAAATGCAAGATAACTCATAAGTTACCTCAAATGGTCATGAAGTTGAATGATTACCAAACAGAGGTAAATTTAAATATTCTGCCATTGGGTTCATATGATATACTGATAGGAATGGATTCATTAGAAAAACATAAAACTATGATGGACTGTTTAAACAAAACATTACATTGCATTGATATAGGGGGAAAACCAGTCATACTAAAATGGAAACCAAAACCTATCTCTATGAGGCAAATCTCAGCCCTTCAATTAAATAAAACTGCTAGAAATGGGTATCAAGTATATGTTGTACATGTTGAAGAATTAGAACAGTGACTAGAGGAAAAATTGTTAGACACTTTACGAGTGATTAGGGAATTTAAAGAAGTATTCCCGGATGAGATTCCTCATCTTCCCCCTCGGAGAGAAATCGATTTTACAATTGATTTAGTGCCTGGGGCAACACCAGTTTCTAGAGCCCCTTACCGAATGAGCCCCCCTGAACTAATGGAGTTTAAAATGCAATTACAAGAATTGCTAGACAAAGGTTACATCAGACCGAGTGTGTCTCCTTGGGGAGCACCGGTGCTATTTGTAAAAAAGAAGGATGGTACCTTCAGAATGTGTATTGATTACTGTCAACTAAATAAGTTGACTATCAAGAACAGGTATCCATTACCCTGAATAGATGACCTCTTTGATCAAGTTAGGGGAGCCTCTATGTTTTCCAAGATTGATTTAAAGATGGGTTATCACTAGTTGAGAATTAAAGAGGAAGATATCAGCAAAACAGTATTTCGAACCCGGTATGGACAATTTGTAGTCCTACCATTCGTGTTGAAAAATGCACCTGCCACTTTTATGTGCTTAATGAATAGTGTCTTGAATACATACTTAGATAATTTTGTACTAGTATTTATTCACGACATTTTAATCTATTCAAAAAGTGAGGTAGAGCATAGAGAACACCTTAGAATTATGCTGCAGACTCTTAAGGAGAATCAGTTGTATGCCAAGTTTATCAAATTTGAATTTTATAAGGATAAAATTCAATATTTGGGGCATATAATTTCATAACAAGTATTGGCTGTCTTTTTTGAGTGAATTTAATATGGAAATAAAACATATCAAAGGAAAAGAAAACAAAATTGTTGATGCCCTAAGCAGAAATGCTTGCCAAAATATAAGGAACATTGGGAGTAGTGCTAACTTTTACTTAGAAGGATTAGGTAAAAAGGTAGCAGATCAAGATCCAAGCTATGAAAAACTACAAATTCAAATGCTGAAAAAGGAAATGAAATGGTATACACAAAATCAGAAGGGACTAATTTGTTATAGATAAATATTGTACATCCCCAATGTAGATTTTTTGAAAAAGAAAATTCTAGATGAATGTCATAAACAACCTTACTCTAGACATCCTAGATATCAGAAACTATTCACATCTTTGAAAAATAATTTATTTTGGCCACGAATGAAAAATGATGTAGCAAGCTACCTAGCCAGATGCATGGAGTGTCAACTGGTAAAAGTTGAACGTCAGCATCCAGCTGGACTGCTAAATCCTTTGCCAATTGCAGAATGGAAATGGGAAATTGTTTCTATGAACTTTATAACCAGGTTACCAAGAACCAAATATCAGCATGACTCGGTGATGGTATTGGTAGACTCTTTGATGAAGGCTGCACATTTCATACCTGTTAAATCTACTTTTGGAACAACCCAAGTAGCAAATGTGTTCATGAAAGAGATAGTAAGGCTACATGGGGTCTTTAAAATGATTATTTCTGATAGAGACGCCAAGTTCACTATAGCCTTTTGGAAAAGTTTGTTTGGGGGCATGGGAACTAATTAAACTTTAGTACTTCCTATCACCCTCAAACGGATGGTCAAACTGATAGAACAAATCAAATTTTGGAAGATATGTTGAGGATGTATGTGATGTATAGGCCAACTAAATGGGAAGACTATATACATTTAGTATAATTTTCCTATAATAACAGTTATCAAACTTCCATAAAAATGAGTCCATTTGAAGCACTCTATGGAAGGAAATGTCACTCTCCTTTAAGCAGGAGCCAACCTAAAGATAAATTAGAGATTGGACCAGACACTTTGCAAGAAATGGAAAGAATTGTCAAACAAATTCAGAAAAATATCAAGACATCTCAAGATAGGCAGAAAATTTATGTAGATAAGAAGAGAGTACACCGAGAGTTTAGTGTGGGTGATCATTTATATCTGCGAATTAAGCCCAAGAAGAGCACTTTGTACACGGGTAGCTGTGCAAAATTAGCTCCTAGATATTGTGCACCATTTTAAATACTGGAAAGGGTGGGACCAGTGGCTTATAAACTAGCCTTACCTATGCATATTAAGTTTCATGATGTGTTTCATGTTTCTTTATTGAAAAAATATGTACATGATTTTTCTCACATTATTGATTGGAATGTGATTCAGGTGGAACCAGAAGGGGAATTCCTTCTTGAGCCGTTTCAAATCTTGGAGCGGGAAGAAATTGAATTGTGGAATCGAATAGCAGCCAGAGTAAAAGTGAAATGGAAGCACTTTACTGATAAAGAAGCTACTTGGGAAAGAGAAACTGAGATGATGGAAAAGTACCCATCAACGTTTTCACAAAGAACTGTTTAAAGTTATTTTGTCAACACCGAGGACGGTGTTTTTTTTTAAAGGGGGAATGTGTAACACCCCAAATTTCTATTCTTTTTAATTTGACATTTGAAAAAATCCAAAGGGGAAGTGGAACCCAATGGAGAAATAATGTGTGGATTTTATTTAAAATATTTATTAATAAATAGAATAATTATTTGTGCAACATGACTAGATTGAGATGGAGATCCTAAAACCTTGATCCAGGAGGATATCGATAAGGTTAGTCTTTCCCAAAAACCTTTCAGAAAAACCTTGAAAGGAATATTATAAATTAGATTGGGAGAGAAAAATCTAATTTCCCCAATGAAGAGGAAAGTAATAGGGAAGAGGAATAAAAGATGGAAAAGTAGAAAAACATTTTTAAAGTACCTCACTGAGGGAAGCCTAGGAAAAAACATGAATAAAGCATCCTGGAATTTCTGGATGTAGAAATTAGAATCAGGCTTGGGGAAGCACTTCTTAAATAAACTATTCTAGGATAGACAGAGGTTGGTCTATCACTGGAAGTGGAGATCTCAGCTCAGGGGTGAGTTAAGGAGATAGAACTCTACGGTTGGGAGGACTAGTCATCTGACTTGGTATGCACCTAGAACTAAACTAATTTATTATTACATGAAAGTGTTCATGGTTAACTTACAGTATTGTTTTAATGAGGAAATTAAATTATTGTATGCTGAAAAATTAGTGATACTCATACATTTAATAGACTTAAATGAAGCATATATACTTCGGATCTATATGGTTGTATGGGTGTAGGTCTGATGAGATCCATCTACCAGAATGTCTAAACCAATCAATGGTTGAAATCTGGAGATCAGTATCTCTCAGAAAATATATTGTTTTTATGTGGTGATATAGCATAATATTATTTTTGTGTTATAAATATATCTGTACTCATGAGAAAGCTACAATAACATATAGAATAGAATATTTTACCTGTAGAATAGTGATAACTTATTTCACTTATTGTTCTGTTGTGATAATTGTTAGCAGAAATTACATTTGTGACTTAAAATGAGCAAACTTTGTATGGTAGAATAGAATATGTGATTAAAAATAAAATGAAATCTGTAATGTATCGACATGTACAAAGTAAACATATATGGAAAGAATAATTTTAAAGCATAAGCATCATAAATAAATGAATACTTCTATGGCTACATCTTTAGTTCTGTACATGCATTCTGTTTTTAGTGAATTTTAGAATTTCTACAGAATTCTGTTCTTAAGTATTAGCTGACTATACAAACTAATTTGAAAGGGTGTTTGATATTTTATTCTATTAATTTCTGGGAAAAAAATAAAAGAATCTCTACACTACATATCCAGCTAGTGTTCAGTGGAAAAGTTTTAACTCATTTAATTTCAAATTATTAATAAATCTCAGAAGAATAAGGATAAGGACAATAAAAATTCATGTACACAATGACAACCTACAAGATGATATTTACAATAAGAAGGTAATAGTCATATTAATATTAAACTTACAACTCTAAATAAAAGGGATCAAGTATGCTCCAAGAGAGAATCACCATAAATAAATAAATTTTGAGATTCGAAATACACAGTTCATCCAAAAGAAATTAATAATATACAGTTCAAAGAGAGTATCTATAGCCATCTCTGGGATTTTAAAATTAATTACAAAATTTGAATAGTTTGTATTTCCTTAACAATGAGTGGAAATCTTAGTCAAAATAATTCGAAACCAAATTGTAGACACTCGGGAATTATTATTATCCCCATAATCGAAAGAGAAAGATCCGCACACACTGACCTGTGACCATACGATATATATGTTATTAGAATACATTCGAGGAAAGAGATAAGCACCCTCTTCCACAAATGAAAAACCACTAGGGTGGAGTAGTTACCTATAATTAAAACAAATATACCATTAATATATATATATATATATATATATACATACATCACGATGGGTATTGTAAATAAACAAGAACCAGATCAGAGGAAAACGAAAAGTAACAAATTGAGTAAGATTGAAGGTAGATGTACAATAAATTTATAAAATCTTATAAGGCTGGAAGTACCCTGAAGGAAAAAGAAAGAAATTAGTAAGCAAACTGGTTTAATTGATTGGGAAGTAAATCGGTTTAAATGAACGGGTAATAGAAGCTGAAAGATAAATGAAACTATTATAAAAAGTCACCTGATAAAATTTCTCCGAGAAGAAACTAACCAAAGATCGATCAATAAGGTCTGAATATCGTTATTCAAAAGGAGATCGATTTTTAAGTTCAGTTTTGAACGTAGAGAATCGACATTGAAAGAAATCTCCATTGATAGTGACTCCTTGGAAAAAAAAAATAAGTAGTATATGTAAAACCCTTAGAAACCGGGATAATGAGAGTCGAATAAGCACATAGTAAAAAAATACATGAAAATTAAGCTATGACAGAAAATAAATGGTATATTCAGGACTGATCCAGAAGTTAAAACCGTGTTGTTCCAAATCAGAGAAGATTTTAAATGGAACTTCGAAACAGTCAGGTTGCATTACCATACCCGCATATTAGAAATTAGAGAAAATTACTAATATTTCCATTCAAGAATAGTATTATTCAAAACAATAAGAAATCGAGCGGGAGTAACGTCTTGCCTATCTAACCCTATGAAGGTAACGACGAAATTTATAACTGGATAAGAAAAATGAAAATACACCAACGATGGAGACAAATACCAAATCTTATAGCTAGTTGAACTATCAACATTAATATTCAATTGTGCAACCAAATTAAAACAAGTATGAAGAATTTAATTGCCAAACGAGATAAGAGAGAGATAAAAACATCTCTTTTCAGCAATAATATAGTCCGTGACATAGTTATGATAAAAAGACACTATATGATTCATAATATTTGGATACCAAACGCTACAATGACAAATACAATTCGAAATCGACAGTTGTATTGTGTTGGTAGTACGTATAAAAAGTTCAACAACAAAACATGAACATATAACCATGTAGCTTCGTGATAGAAAGAGAACGTATAATTTACCTTGAAACCTGAATCCCTCATGAACCTTGAGTCCCCTTGACTGGTATGATCGTGCTCCGGATGGAAGAATTTAGGCGCAGAGAGACATCAGAACCCTCTAAGAAATTTACCACGGCAAATGAAAACTCTAAACGAAATGAGCCTCATAATATACCTCAAAGAAAACCTAATGCAGCGCTTATCTCAACCGTCCACGTGGAGAGCCATGCCCAAATGAAATTTCAATCAAATGAATAGCACCTGAAAAACCAAAGCAAAACTCTCATAGTGTTAAAAAAATATCTCTGAACTACATCTTTGGATTTATGAGTTAATGAGATGGTATAAACAGAACCACCTACGCCATGAAGGAGAGTAATAACTAATGCCACATAATCATTTTCCATAAATATACCCCTAACATGAATATCTTGAAACAATAATCGAGAACATATGAGTAGAGGAGAGTAAATAGAATGATACAATGCATTAAAGGAACTGACACATGACGGGCAGCCTTATATTGGTTTTGAAATAATTCAATGAAACCTAACCATGAAATGAAAGAATTTAATTAGTCGAGAAGTCATTATCCTAATGAAATGAAATGTATGTAAAAGATTTATAACTTAAGGAGTCCACGTAAGGATGATGGGTCCTACCCATAAAGAAAAAACCATTTATAACATGGAGATGGAGGAAAATAAATATGAGGTTAAATCTAGTTCCACAAAACCATGGTTAAAATAACATATGGGAAAATTTAACAAAGTCCTCAATACGCTTGAGAAATTCAATTAAATTGTTAGTTATTGTGAGGATAAATATATCAATGTATTCACTCAAAAATATAATGTAAGAGGAGATTAAGGATAGCCTTAATAGGAATTCCATGGGATGTTAAGTGAAAGAAAAACGTTTATAAATTATTTTTCATAAGTCTTAAAGAGTACTAAGATATATAATATATATTTTGATTGATAATATCATTAACTTAAAGGTAAACCAATGATATTAAGGGATGAGAATTTTTTAACAAAAAAAAAATAAAAAAAAATTGGGTGAGAGACATTACAAATGGTATCAAAGCTTTTGAAAAAATACTGGGAAATTTATGTGCTCACGTAGAAGCAATATGCTGCTGTAAAATATTATGAATTTTATTTTGTACTAAATGTTGTTATCTAAATCATGAACAGTGTTGAAATGTACAGTTGCAAACCATGATTGAAGGGGATGAGCTGTGTGTAGATCTGGGTGGTGGAGAAAACATGCCAGATCCAAGTGCTCCATTGATGGCTATGTTGCATAGAATGCAATGATAAATCGCACAGCTTAAGAGCCATAATGACAGGCTATCTTTGGCCAGTGAGGAGCAAGAAAAACTCATCAAAGAATTGACTTCACGGAATAGCCAAGAAGGTGAAGGTTCCGGAAGAAAGAGAAAAGAAAGATTCAATTCCTCAGATGAGTCTGAGGAAGATGACGATACTAGACAACAGTCTAGAAAGAAGAAGGAATTACAGGGTGAATTCTGGAAAATAAAACCTCCCTCCCATGATGGAGAAAAGTAGGAAGATGCTGAGGCATGGTTGCTAAATATGATAAAATACTTTCAGGTCTATGAATATGAAAGTAATTTAAGAGCCAGATTGGCTATTTACCAGCTACAAGGTAAGGCTACCTTGTGGTGGGAGGAAACAAAAATGGTTCACGCCATTGACGAAAAAACAATAACTTGGGAAGATTTTTAAGTCAAGTTCAAAAATCGATATTTGAACGAATGCTACTATGATGACAAAGAAAAAGAGTTTCATGAACTCAGATTGGGACAGCTCACGATAGATGAGTTTGTCACCAAGTTCAAAAATTTGCTACGATATGTTCCTTATATCCGAGAGGAGAAGGCAAAGGTACAGAGCTTTCTGAATTGTTTGCCTATGATATACAAGGAGAAAATAGAGTTCGATAATCCAAAAAAAATGGATGAAGTAGTGAGGAAAGCCAGATTATTCTACCAGCAGTTCACGGCTAAGACTGAGAAAGGAAAAAGCTGGACAAACAAAGGTGATTTCAGGGGAATGAAACAGCAACCAACTTATCTAAAGAACTTTAGCAGGAACCATCAACGAAAGAAATTTAGCAAAATAAGTGAAAATAAAACTTCTCAATCTCAAATGGGATCAAAACAAATAGATGGGAATAATAAGAAGGAAGGAATTGTTAAAATTTTGGAGCCCTTGAAGTGTTGGGGTTGTGGAGAGCCTCATTTATTGAGGGACTGTCCACATCAAAATATTCAGATAATGTAAGTATTACGAGAAGCTGCTACAGTAAATTACATAGCAAGGAACATTCCCACCATCAGTGCAGCCTTTGAAAATCGGTAAGCAGAACATCAGTCTACTATGGTTGAGATGGAAGGTATGATCGTTGACCAATATATTACATTTTTAATAGATCCGTGTGCATATTTGAGTTATATTATTCCACAAATAGTTGAAAAATGTAAACTCAAAACATAGAAGTTTCAACAATCTTGGTTGGTCTAGTTAGTCACTGGTACCAAACGCAAGATAACTCATAAGTTACCTCAAATTTTCATGAAGTTGAATGATTACCAAACAAAGGTAAATTTAAATATTCTACCATTGGGTTCATATGATATACAGATAGGAATGGATTTTTTAGAAAAACAGAAAACTATGATGGATTGTTAAACAAAACATTACACTACATTGATATAGGGGGAAAACCAGTCATACTAAAATGGAAACCGAAACCTATCTCTGTGAGGCAGATCCTGGCCCTTCAGTTAAACAGAACTACTAGAAAGGGGTATCAAGTATATGTTGTACATGTTGAAGAATTAGAACAGCAACCAGAAGAAAAATTGTAAGACACTTTACCAGTGATCAAAGAATTTAAAGAGGTATTCTCGGATGAGATTCCTCATCTTCCCCCCAGGAGAGAAATCAATTTTACAATTGATTTAGTGCCTGGGGCAACAACAGTTTCTACAGTCCCTTACCGAATGAGCCCCCCTAAACTAATGGAATTGAAAATGCAATTACAATAATTGTTGGACAAAGGTTACATCAGACTGAGTGTGTCTCCTTGGGGAGCACTGGTGCTATTTGTAAAAATGAAGGATGGTACCTTCAGAATGTGTATTGATTACCGTTAACTGAATAACTTTACTATCAAGAATAGGTATCCATTGCCCCGAATAGATGACCTCTTTGATCAAGTTAGGGGAGCCTCTGTGTTTTCCAAGATTTATTTAAAGATGGCTTATCACCAGTTGAGAATTAAAGAGGAAGATATCAGCAAAACAAAATTTCAAACCTGGTATGGAAAATTTGTAGTCCTACCATTCAGGTTGACAAATTCACCTGCCACTTTTATGTGCTTAATGAATAATGTCTTGAATAAATACTTAGATAAATTTGTACTAGTATTTATTGACGACATTTTAATATATTCAAAAAGTGAGGCAGAACATAGAGAACACCTTAGAATCATGCTGCAGACTCTTAAGGAGAATTAGTTGTATGCCAAGTTTAGCAAATGTGAATTTTATAAGGATACAATTCAGTATTTGGGGCATATAATTTCAGAACAAGTATTTGCTGTTAACCCTAAGAAGATAAAGTCTATTAGAGAATGGCCTGTACCTGCTGATGTATCATCCGTAAGATCATTTATGGGAATTGTGGAGTACTATAGAAGGTTTGTGGAAATATTTTCTGCTTTAGCCTATCCTATAACCTCATTGCAAAGGAAAGGTACAAAATTTGAATGGACAGAAAAATGCCAGAATAGCTTTGAAAAAATAAAATTAAAACTTACTACAGTACCTATTTTGAAGATCGCAGATCCTGATAAGGAGTTTTTAGTATGTACAGATGCGTGTGGAGAGGGATTAGGGGGAGTATTATTGAAATAAAATTCTGTTATTGCTTATGGATCTAGAAAACTTAAGAAACATGAACAGAATTACAATGTGTATGATCTTGAGTTAGCTGTTGTAATTCACGCACTCAAGATGTGGCGGCACTATCTTCTAGGGAAGAAATTTATTTTGATGACAAATCACATCAACCTAAATTATTTCTTCACTCGAACAGATTTGAATGCTAGACAACCTAGATGGCTATCTTTTCTGAGTGAATTTGATATGGAAATAAAACATATCAAAGGAAAAGAAAAAAAAATTGTTGATGCCCTAAGCAGAAATGATTGCCAAAATATAAGCAACATTGGGAGTAGTGCTAAATTTGAATTAGAAGGATTAGTTATAAAGGTAGCATGTCAAGATCCAAGCTATGAAAAACTACAAATTCAAATGCTGAAAAAGGAAATGAAAGGGTATACACAAAATCAGACGGGACTGATTTTTTATAGAGAAAGATTGTACATTCCCAATGTAGATTATTTGAAAAAGGAAATTCTAGATGAATATCATAAACAACCTTACTCTGAACATCCTAGATATCATAAACTACTCACAAATTTGAAAAAGAAGTTATTTTGGCCAGGAATGAAAAAGGATGTAGCAAGCTACCTAGCCAGATGCATGGAGTGTCAACTGCTAAAAGTTGAACATCAACATTTAGCTGCACTGCTAAATCCTTTTCTAATTGTATAATGGAAATGGGAAACTGTTTCTATGGACTTTATATCTGGGTTACCAAGAACAAAATATCAACATGACTCGATGATGGTAGTATTAGAAACTTTGACAAAGGCTACACATTTCATACCTGTTAAATCTACTTTTGGAATAGCCCAAGTAGCAAATGTGTTCATGAAAGAGATAGTAAGGCTACATGGGGTCCCTAAAATGATCATTTCTGATAGAGACGCCAAGTTCACTGCAGCCTTTTGGAAATTTTTTTTTGGGGGCATGGGTACTAAATTAAACTTTAGTACTGCCTATCACCCTCAAACGGATGGTCAAACCGAGAGAAAAAATCAAATTTTGGAAGATATGCTGAGGATGTATGTGATGGATAGGCCAACTAAATGGGAAGAATATATACATTTAGTAGAATTTTCCTATAATAAAAACTATAAAACTTCCATAAAAATGAGTCCATTTGAAGCACTCTATGGAAGGAAATGTCACACTCCTTTAAGATGGAGCCAACCTAAATATAAATTAGTGCTTGGGCCAGACACTTTGCAGGAAATGGAAAGAATTTTCAAACAAATTCAGAAAAATATCAAGACATATCAAGATAGGCAGAAAATTTATGCAGACAAGAAGAGAGTACACTGAGAGTTCAGTGTGGGTGATCAAGTATATCCACAGATTAAGCCCAAGAAGAACACTTTGTACACGGGTAGTTGTGCAAAATTAGCTCCTAGATATTGTCGACCGTTTGAAATACTGGAAAGGGTGGGGCCAGTGGCTTATAAACTAGCCTTACCTATGCATATTAATGTTCATGATGTGTTTCATGTTTCTTTATTGAAAAAATATGTACATGATTCTGCTCACATTATTGATTGGAATGTGATTCAGGTGGAACCAGAAGGGGAATTCCTTCTCGAGCCGCTTCAAATCTTGGAGCGGGAAGAAATTTAATTGTGGAATCGAATAGTAGACAGAGTAAAAGTGCAATGGAAGCACCTTACTACTGAAGAAGCTACTTGGGAAAGAGAAACTAAGATTATGGAAAAGTACCCATCACTTTTTTCACAATGAACTGTTTAAAGTTATTTTCTCAACACCGAGGAAGATTTTTGTTTTTAGAGGGGGAAATGTGTAACACCCAAAATTTCTATGCTTTTTAATTTGACATTTGAACAAATCCGAAGGGGAAGTGGACCCCAATGGAGAAATAATGTGTGGATTTTATTTAAAATAATTATTAATAAATAGAATAATTATGTGTGAAACATGACTAGATTGAGATGGAGATCCTAAAACCTTGATCCAGGAGGATATTGATAAGGTTAGTATTTCCCAAAAACCTTCAGAAAAACCTTGAAAGGAATATTCTAAATTAGATTGGGAGAGAAAAATCTAATTTCTCCAATGAAGAGGAAAGTAATTGGGAAGAGGAATAAAAGCTAGAAAAGCGGAAAAACAACTTTAAAGTACCTCACTGAGGGAAGCCTAGGAAAAAACAGGAATAAAGCATCCTGGAATTTTTGGACGCAAAAATTAGAAACAGGCTTGGGGAAGCACTGCTTAAATAAAATATTCCAGGACAGACAAAGGGTGGTCTATCGCTAGAATTGGGGATCTCATCTCGGGGGTGAGTTAAGGACATACAACTCTACGGTTGGGGGACTAGTCATCTGACTTGGTATGCACCAAGAACTAAACTAATTTATTATTACATGAAAGTGTTCATGGTTATCTTACAGTATTGTTTTAATGAGTAGCTTAAATTAATATATGCTAAAAAATTAGTGATACCCATATATTTAACAAACTTAAATGAAGCATAGATACTTCGGATCTATATGGTTGTATGGGTGTAGGTCTGATGAGATCCATCTACTAGAATGTCTAAACCAATCAATGGTTTAAATTTGGAGATCAATATCTCTCAGAAAATATATTGTTGTTATGTGGTGATATAGCATAATATTATTTATGTGTTAGAAATACATCTGTACTCATGAGAAAGCTACATTAACATACAGAATAGAAGATTTTAACTGTATAATAATGATAACTTATTTCACTTATTGTTCTGTTGTGATAATTATTAGCTGAAATTGCATTTTTGACTTAAAATGAATATTTAGTGGAAAATTTGTAACTCATTTAATTGAAAATTATTAATAAATCTCAGAAGAATAAGGATAAGGAGAATAATAATTCATGTACAGAATGAAAACCTACAAGATGATATTTAGAATACGAAGATAATAGTCATCTTAATATTAAAATTACAACTCTAAATAAAAGGGATCTAGTATGATATAAGAGAAAATCACCATAAATAAATAAATTTCGAGATTCGAAATACACAGTTCATCCAAAATAAATTAATAATATACAGTTCAAAGAGAGTATCTGTAGCCATCTCTGGGATTTTAAAATTAATTATAGAATTTGAATAATTTGTATATCCTTAACAATGAGTGGAAATCTTAGTCAAAATAATTTGAAACCAAATTTCAGACACTCGGGAATTATTATTATCCCCAGAATCAAAAGAGAAAGATGCGCACATACCGACCTGTGACCATACGATATATATGTTATTAGAATACATTCTAGGAAGGAGATAAGCACCCTCTTCCACAAATGAAAAACCACCAGGGTGGAGTAGTTACCTGTAATTAAAATGAATATACCATTAATATATATATACATACATCATGAAGGGTATCATAACTAAACAAGAACTAAATCAGAGGAAAACGAAAAGTAACAAATTATGTAAGATTTAAGGTAGACATACCATAAATTTATAAAATCTTATAAGGCTGGAAGTACCCTCAAGGAACGAGAAAGAAATTAGTAAGAAAATTGGTTTAACTGATGTGGAAGTAAATCGGTTTAAATGAATGGATAATATAAGCTGAAAGATAAACAAAATTACTAGAAAAAGTTACCTGATAAAAGTTCTCCGAGAAGAAACTAACCAAAGATTGATCAATAAGGTCTGAATATCGTTATTCAAAAGGAGATCAATTTTTAAGTTCAGTTCTGGACGCAGAGAATCTACATTGAAACAAATCTCCATTGATAGTGACTCCTTGGCAAACAAAAATAAGCAGTATATGTAAAACCATTAGAAACCAGGATAACGAGAGTCGAATAAGCACACAGTAAAAAAATACATTAAAATTAAGCTATGACGGAAAAGAGATGGTATATTTAGGACTGATCTAGAAGTTAAAACCGTGTTGTTCCAAATCAGAGAAGATTTGAAATGGAACCTTGAAACAGTCAAGTTGCATTACCATACCTGCATATTAGAAATTAGACAAAATGACTGATATTTCCATTCAAGAATAGTATTATTCAAAACAATCAGAAATCGAGCAGAAGTAACCTCTTGCCTATCTAACCCTATGAAGGTAATGGCGAAATTTATAACTGGAAAATTAAAATGAAAATACACCAACGATGGAGACAAATACCAAATCTTATAGCTAGTTGAACTATCAACATTAATATTCAACTGTGCAACCAAATTAAAACTAGTATGAAGAATTTAATTGCCAAATGAGATAAGAGATAGATAAAAACATCTCCTATCAGCAATAAGATATTCTGTGACATAGTTATGATAAAAAGACACTATATGATTCATAATATTTGGATACCAAATGCTACAATGACAAAAAAAATTCGAAATTGACAGTTGTATTGTGTTGGAAGTTCGTATAAAAAGTTCAACAGCAAAACACAAACATATAACCATGTAGATTCTTGATAGAAGGAGAACGTATAAGTTACCTTGAAACCTGAAGCCCTCATGAAGCTTGAGTCCCCTCGACTCGTATGATCGTGCTCCGAATATAAGAATTTAGGCGCAAAGAGACATTGGAACCCTTTGAGAAATTTAACATGGAAAATGAAAACTCTAAAGGAAACGAGCCTCATAATATAACTTAGAGAAACCCTAATGTAGCGCTTATCTCCACCATCCACGTGGAGAGTGATGCCAAAATTAAATGTCAATCAAACGAATAGCACCTCGAAAACCAAAGCAGAACTCTCATAGTGATAAAAAATATCTCCGGAGTACATCTTTGGATTTATGAGTTAATGAGATAGTACAAATAGAACCACCTATGCTATGAAGGAGAGTAATAACTAATGCCACATAATAATTTTCCATAAATATACCCCTGACATGAATATATTGAAACAATAATCGAGAACATATGAATACAGGAGATTAAATAGAATGATACAATGCATTAAAGGGACTAACACATGACGGGCAGCCTTAAATTGGTTTCGAAATAATTCAATGAAACCTAACCACGAAATGAAAGAATTGAATTAGTCTAGAAGTCATTATCGTAATGAAACGAAATGTATATAAAAGGGTTATAACTTAAGAAGTCGACGTAAGGACGATGGGTCCTACCCATAAAGAAAAAACGATTTGTAACATGGAGATGGAGGAAAATAAATATGAGGTTAAATCTAGTTCCACAAAACCATGGTTAAATTAACATATGGGAAAATTTAACAAAATCCTCAATACACTTGAGAAATTCAATTAAATTTTTAGTTAAAGTGTGGATAAATATATCAATGTATTCACTCAAAAAGATAATGTAAGAGGAGATTAAGGATAGCCTTAATAGGAATTCTTTGGGATGTTAAGTGAAAGAAAAATGTTTATAAATTATTTTTCATAAGTATTAAAGAGTACTAAGATATATAATATATATATATTGATTTAAAATATCATTAACTTAAAGATAAACCAATGATATTAAGGGATGAAAAAATTTTAACCAAA
This sequence comes from Pinus albicaulis, assembly GCA_034641835.2. Classification (NCBI taxonomy): domain Eukaryota; kingdom Viridiplantae; phylum Streptophyta; class Pinopsida; order Pinales; family Pinaceae; genus Pinus; species Pinus albicaulis. The sequence continues at coordinate 279,370,683 of CM076578.1, read as the reverse complement.
AAATAAAAAATAAAAAATTGTTGGATGAGAGACATTATAAATGGTATCAATGCTTTTGAAAAAATACTGGGCAATTTATGTGCTCACGCAGAAACGATATGCTGTTGTAAAATATTATGAATTTTAAGTTGTACTAAATGTTTTTATCTGAATCGTGAATAGTGTTGAAAGTTACAGCTGCAAACCATGACTGAAGGGGACGAGTTGTATGTAGATCTAGGTGGTGGAGAAAACACGCCAGATCCAAATGCTCCGTTGATGGCTATGTTGCATATAATGCAATGAGAAATGGCACAACTTAAGAGCCATAACGACAAGCTATATTTGGCAAGTGAGGAGCAAGAAAAACTCATCAAAGAATTGAATTCACGGAACAGCCAGGAAGGTGAAGGTTCCGAAAGAAAGAGAAAAGGAATAGTTAATTCCTCAGATGAGTCTGAGGAAGATGACACTACTAGACAACAGTCTAGAAAGAAGAAGGAATTACAGGGTGAATTCCGGAAATTAAAACCTCCCTCCTATGATGGAGAAAAGGAGGAAGATGCCGAGGCATGGTTGCTAAATATGATAAAATACTTTCAGGTCTATGTATATGAAAGTAATTTAAGAACTAGATCATCTATTTACCAGCTGCAAGGTAAGGCTAACTTGTGGTGGGAGGAAAAAAAATGGTTCACGCCATTGAAGAAAAAACAGTAACTTGGGAAGATTTTCAAGTCAAGTTCAAAAATTTATATTTGAACGAATGCTACTATGATGACAAAGAAAAAAAGTTTCATGAACTCAGATTGGGACAGCTCACCATAGATGATTTTGTCACCAAGTTCACAAATTTGTTACGATATGTTCCTTATATTCGAGAGGAGAAGGCAAAGGTACAGATATTTCTAAACTATTTTCCTACGATATACAATGAGAAAATAGAGTTCGATAATCCAAAAACAATGGATGAAGTGGTGAGGAAATCCCGATTATGCTACCAGCAGTTCAGGGGTAAGACTGAGCAAGGAAAAAGCTGGACAAACAAAGGTGATTTCAGGGGAAAGAAACAGAAACCAGCTTATCTAAAGAACTTTGGCAGGAAACATCAATGAAATAAATTTAGCAAAATAAGTGAAAATCAAACTGGTCAATCTCAAACGGGTTCAAAACAAATAGATGTGAATAATAAGAAGGAAGGAATTGTTAAAATGCGGGAGCCCTTGAAGTGTTGGGGTTGTGGAGAGCCTCATTTATTGAGGGACTGTCCACATCGAAATATTCAGACAGTGCAAGTATTAAGAGAAGCCACTACCGTAAATGACGTAGCAAGGAACATTCCCACTATCAGTGCAGCCCTAGAAATTCGGCAAGCAGAACATCAGTCTACTATGGTTGAGATGGAAGGTATGATTGCTGACCAATCTGTTATATTTTTAATAGATCCGGGTGCATCTTTGAGCTATATTAGTCCGCAAATTGTAGAAAAATGTAAACTCAAAACAGAGAAGTTTCAGCAATCTTGGTTGGTCCAGTTAACCACTAGTACCAAACATAAGATAAGTCATAAGTTACCTCAAACAATCATGAAGTTGAATGATTACCAAACAGAGGTAAATTTAAATATTCTTCCATTGGGTTCATATGATATACTGATAGGAATGGATTCCTTAGAAAAATAGAAAACTATGATGGATTGTTTAAACAAAACATTACACTGCATTGATATGGGGGGAAAGGTAGTCATACTAAAAGGGAAACCGAAACCTATCTCTATGAGGCAGATCTCAACCCTTCAATTAAAGAGAACTACTAGAAAGGGGTATCAATTATATGCTATACATGTTGAAGAATTAGAACAACAACTAGAGGAAAAATTGTTAGACACTTTACCAGTGATCAGAGAATTTAAAGAAGTATTCTTGGATGAGATTCCTCATCTTCTCCCCAGGAGAGAAATCAATTTTACAATTGATTTAGTGCCAGGGGCAACACAAGTTTCTAGATCCCCTTACCAACTGAGCCCCCCTGAACTAATGGAGTTGAAAATGCAATTACAAGAATTGTTGGACAAAGGTTACATCAGAGCAAATGTGTCTCCTTGGGGAGCATCGGTGCTATTTGTAAAAAAGAAGGATGGTACCTTCAGAATGTGTATTGATTACCGTTAACTAAATAAGTTGACTACCAAGAACAGGTATCCATTACCCCGAATAGATGACCTCTTTGATCAAGTTAGGGGAGCCTTTGTATTTTCCAAGATTGATTTAAAGATGGGTTATCACTAGTTGAGAATTAAATAGGAAGATATTAGCAAAACAACATTTCGAACCTGGTATGGAAAATTTGTAGTCCTACCATTCGGGTTGACAAATGCACCTGCCACTTTTATGTTCCTAATGAATAGTGTCTTGAATAAATACTTAGATAAATTTGTAATAGTATTTATCGATAACATTTTAGTCTATTCAAAATGTGAGGCAGAGCATAAATAACACCTTATAATCGTGCTGCAGACTCTTAAGGTGTAACACCCCTATTTTATGTTTTCTTTCAAAGCTAGACATTTGAACTTATATCCTAAGGGGATTGGACCCAAAATGGATAAGTATATTTTTTGGATCTAATTAAATATTTCATTATGAAAATTAAAAAAAATAATGCTGTGCAGATTGACCAAATGAGAATTGTGAGATCACTTGCTAAATCCATGAGGATGGATAGAGGCAAATATTTCCCCAAAATATTTCAAAAATCTTTGAAATAATTTATTTCCAAATTAGATTTTGAGGAAAATCTAGTTTCCCCAATGATGTGGAGAGTAGTTGGGAAGAGGTAAAAATATGGTAAAAATAGAAAGCAGCTTTAACAGTCCCTAAAATGGGAAGCCTAGGCAAACAGGAAGAAAAGAATCCTGATATTCTGGACACAGAATTAGATATAGGCTTTGGGGAGCAAAAGCTTAAATAAGTTATTCCTGAACAGATTAGAGGTTGGTCTGGAATGGAACTGATCTCAGCTTAGGGGTGAGTTCTGGAGATAGAGGGACTCTACGGTTGGGAGGATTGGTCAAGTACCAAAGTGGTATGCTCACAGTGTTTATGAATGATTAAAATTTATTGTTGTTAAGTGTAAAGGTTAATGACTGTAGCTGCATATTTCTTGCAATGTTTTGGTTGTGTTGGTGTTCCATACATTTACAGAATGATAGAGTAGTTAAACTCTCTTAGTCCTGCATAGTTGTAGGAAAAACAAATATGAGGACAAATCAGCCAGAAACTCTAAAACAGCCTTTGGTTTAAATCTGGAGATTTATGTACCTTATAATTCATAACTGTGTAACTTTAATCTGTTTCTGTTAATAATAGGATTAAAACAGTGAACACTAGAGACATTTAAACATGTGTGTAGGAGAAATTAAGTACATACAGTGCAGATCTATAGATCTATTGAATTAAATAAGTGGAGAACAGACGTGTAGATTTCCAAAATAACAGTGCATGTCTATCTATAAACTGCCCTCTACAATAAGGACAGAATGGAAGAGTATAGATTTTAGTGCTTCACATAACTTCAGGTAGCAAAGAGACATAGCTAAACATAGTTAACAATCTGCAAATAATTGTGGTATGAGAATTATATATATAACTGGTGTGTGACTAACATCCTTCACAAAAGAATGGTCCAAATTGAACACTTATTGGAAAAATAAGATGAGCATGTGAATTTCTATAAAATTCATGCAACTGTGTAAGCTGTGAAAGTTAACAAATATTTCACCCACCAGATCTATATAAAATGCTAGTCAAGAATGTTGGCTTAAACACTAGATATATGAACACTGTTATACTAGGAAAAATTATAAGTATACAGGGGCAGAAAACATTATGAATAACATAAGTCACTATTACGATGGAACCTCAAACTCAGGAGTATAATTAGAGTCCCCTGCTGAGTCATATAATATACATGAAATTATAGACTCTATGGAAATTGCAATTTCACATGCATTGGAAGATTTTAGACTTTAAAACTTGTACAACAAAGAGATTATCTTCATTATGCTATTACAATGCGGAGGAATAGAAAGAACAAAAAAATAAGACTAGCGAACTTCATAATTCTTTCAGTCTAACTTAGTCAGAAGATTACTGAAAGAAATATTTTATATGAGTACTTACATGAAAATGATAAACTGGAACCTATTAGAGGATATCATTGATTTGGCATAAATAACAAAGACGAATATTAAATAGACATATATTTACATATCAATTTCTGAAGCCATTACGAAATCAGACTATCAATGGTTCATAATCATATTACAGAAATTAATCATTCTGGGGATTTCATCACCGAAGAATTTTTTTTTTAATATTCCCAGTGTCTGGCATAATTTATTACTCCAATAGAAACTTTTGTGACAACAAAAAAGTTTGAAGTGTCTAGATAAATTTCATGTAACAACAACGAGCAAGCTAGGTCAGACTCTGAATGAGGAAGCATTGATACCGACCTGAAATGCAAGGTATAATGACGTCAAGCCGAGTGAATTATAAATCCATCAAATACCATTGAGGAAAACCCTCAACTAGATTCGCACCTACCTACAATAAAAATGAGGGCAACATGAGAGATCGTTATAACCAGAGGAATTGAGGACAATTCAGAATATAGTACGTTTGAACTGAGCATAATAAAATAAGGGTTACCTCTGAGAGTGGAGGGCTCTATCACAAACTATGACCTGTATAAAGGATAAATGAGTATGGTAAAAACGCTCAGCAGAACAAAACAAACCCAGGATAAATTACTTCCAACAAATCGGTGGCTTACCTGCGTAGTGAATTCTTGCGGAAAGCCATGGCAAACTTGGCGAATGAAACAAACACGGTCATGGAGAACACGAGAAGAAGAAATTCCTACCCAGCAAGGGTTTAATATTAGTGTAGAACGAAATAAGAAACGATAGAATGGGTATCGAGCCACTATAGCAGAACGAAACTTTCATAGAAGTTGCATAATGGCTAAAACTATCGATAAATGTAAAGATTGGGTAAATAAAATGAAGAAAAATATATCAATCGAATGCAATCATGCTGGTAAGGAGAAGGCCAACGATTTCATACCTAAACCACATAAAAATGAATGGCTACGCTCAGAAGCCGGGAAGAGATGAAAGTCTCATTCCCGAATTGGACAGAGTGTTGATATGAGGAGTCGGTCAAGGGAAATGGAGAGCCAAAGAGCGCTTCAATTGAAAACACCAGAATTAATATTATTCATTAAACAGAAACGAGAAAAACCCTAATTGATCTGAGAAATCTCCACCATCCAGGTGGCACTGGATCAATAGGATGCTCGCAGATTGATTGGGGAGAAATCAAAAACTATTGCACAGTCGTCCAACCCATAAATGAAAATCCATTGAAATCGCTCACATGGTACTCCCAATCGTATCACCTTATCGTCGATATAAATGAAGGGATCCATATTGCACATATAAAAATGTAAATGCATAAACCTCTGCGTGTAGACATGGCCAACATGGATAGAGAGAAAATCAACGAATGCCATCAATCCTAGTCGACGCGGAATGCTCGACGAGTAATGCCACGCTAACCTATTAACTCAAATTGCCAATGTAGCAAACGAGTACGACAACGTTAATATCGTCTACCCCCACATAAACTTGGTGGTAATATAAGGTACGTGAGACATTTATAATCACACAAGTACAATAATGATGCACTTACATATGGCCGCAAGGCTGGAATGAAATTATGTGAACGACAAATGAAAAACAACATAGATCGAATTAAACCATTTCAGACTTGTATAATTCGGTTTCAAGCCATAGCTTCAGAGCTTTGGAAAACGAGACGAGAACATAACAATAACTACATAACATAATCCCTATGCCACCATGAAAATATGACACCAAAATCCAAAGCATATATGTCGTGAACTCTATAAAGAAGAGTGGATCAAAGTTAAGCACTTAAATAGAGGTTCTATGGCCAAGGACCATCATAACAACCTTGTGTATATAAATTTTATGTATGGTTATGTCCTAGGAACAAGGGTAAATGTTTGACCATAGGGGTATAAAATATATGTATATTGATATAGATATATATAACATAAGCCACCACTAATCTTATGAGAAGATTAAATAAAAACTAGAATAGTTAACCAAGATACACATACAAAAGTATGAAAACTATGTTCAAGAGAATTTCATAATTATTGGAGTTCGATGGTGGGTTTGAGTGGAGATGACAATTAGGTAGCACAGAATTATCCTATCTAATGAAAAAAAAAAAATTAAGTAGGAAGAGGAGACGTTACAAATGGTATCAGAGCTCATGTTATATAAAACTGGGTTGTTGTTTTTGTGCTCACTGCTGTTGTGTGCTCACTGTATAAATTATTCTGCTGGAAGAAAAATAAAATTAATTTTTTTTTTTTTTACTGATGTGTGTTGTTTAGTGTACAGTGTTGCTGAAACAGAAAAGTGAATGGCAGAAGGTGAGGAAATTTATGTTGATCTGTGTGATGACGATAATACACCAGATCCTAATGCTCCAGTGATGGCTATGTTGCACAGTTTGCACCGAGAAATGGCTGACTTAAGAAGCCAGAATGACAGATTGTCATTAGCCAGTGAGGAGCAGGAAAGGCTCATAAGAGAATTAACTTCGCATAAAATGCAAGAGGGTGAAGGTTCCGGAAAGAGGAAGCATCATGACTCTGAGGAATATGATGCTGTTAGGCGTCAGTATAAGCAGAAAAATGAATTACAGGGGGAATTCCGAAAGATAAAACCTCCCTCCTAGGATGGCGAGAAGGAGGAAGATGCTAAAGCCTGGTTGTTGAACATGATTAAGTATTTCCAAGTCTATGAATATGAAAGAAATCTGAAAGCCAGATTAGCTGTCTACCAGCTACAAGGTAAGGCTACCTTGTGGTGGGAGGAGACGAAAATGGTGCATGCCATTGATGAAAAGACGGTTACTTGGGAACATTTCCAGGTTAAGTTTAAAAACCGCTATTTAAATGAACGTTATTATGATGATAAAGAAAAGGAATTCCATGAACTCAGACAGGGAAAGCTCACTATCGATGAGTTTGTCACCAAATTTATAAATATGTTGAGATATGTCCCTTACATTCGAGAAGAGAAGGCAAAGGTGCAAAGGTTTTTGAACTGTTTTCCTACTGTGTACAAAGAGAAGATTGAGTTTGATAACCCAAAAACTATGGACAAAGTAGTAAGAAAAGCCAGATTATGCTACCAGCAGTTTAGAGGAAAGGGTGATCATGGAAAAGGCTGGATAAACAAAGGTGAAATCAAAGTAAAGAAACAGAAACCAGCTTACCTAAGGAATTTTGGTAGGGATCATGAGATAAAAAATTTTAATAAACCAAAAGAAAGCCAAACAGCTCAGTCCCAAGTTGGTTCGAAACAATTAGATGGAGAAAAAAAGAAGGAAGGCACAGTTAAAATGAGGGAGCCTTTGAAATGCTGGTGTTGTGGAGAACCTCATCTGCTGAGGGATTTTCCCCATCGAAACATTTAGATGATTATGAGAGATCGAGAAGCTACCATAGTAAATGATATAGCAAGGAATATACCCACTATCAGTGTAGCCTTGGAGAATCGACAAGCAGAACATCAAGCTACTATGGTTGAGATGGAAGGTAAGATTGCTTACCAATCTGTTACAGTTTTAATTGATCCGAGTGCTTCTTTGAGTTACATTAGTCCAAAAATTGTAGAAAAATGCAATCTCAAAACTGAAAAATTTCAGCAGTCTTGGTTGGTCCAATTAGCCACTGGAACCAAGAGGAAGGTAACACATAAATTACCCCAAACAGCAATTAAATTAAATGATTTTCAGACAGAAGTAAATTTAAACATTCTTCCATTAGGTTCATATGACTTGCTGATAGGAATGCAATGGCTGGAAAAGAAAAATGCCATGATGAATTGTCGGGATAAAACTCTGCATTGCATAGATGAAGAGGGGAAACCTTTTATTCTCCAAGGAAAAACAAAATCCTATCTCTATAAGACAAATATCAGCACTCCAACTAAAACGAACAGGTAGGAAAGGATACCAAGTATATGCAGTACATGTGGAGGAACTAGAACAGCCACCTGAAGAAAACCTGATGGATACACTACCAGTGGTTAGGGAGTTTAAATAAGTCTTTCCATATGAGATTCCTCATCTTCCCCCCAAAAGAGAAATTGACTTCTCAATTGATTTGGTGCCTAGAGCAACACCTGTTTCCCACGCCCCTTATCGAATGAGTCCCTCTGAACTCATGGAGCTGAAAATGCAATTGCAAGAATTGCTGAATAAGGGTTATATCCGACCAAGTGTATCTCCTTGGGGAGCACCGGTGTCGTTCGTGAAAAATAAGGATGGAACCTTTAGAATGTGCATTGATTATCGTCAGCTGAATAATTTAACAATAAAAAATAGATACTCTTTGCCTCGAATTGATGATCTTTTTGATCAGGTAAGAGGAGCTTCAGTATTTTCTTAGATCGATCGAAGGACTGGTTACCACCAGCTCATAATTAAAGAAGAAGACATTAGCAAAACAACTTTTCGAACCAGGTATGGTCACTACGAATTTGTAGTCTTACCTTTTGGTTTGAAAAATTCCCCTGCCACCTTTATGTGCTTAATGAACAGTGTGTTAAACAAGTATTTGGATAAATTTGTACTATTGTTCATAGACGATATTTTAGTTTACTCAAAAAGTGAGGAGAAGCACAAAGAACACTTGAGGATAGTGTTGCAAACGCTGAAAGAAAACCAGTTATATGCCAAATTCAGTAAATGTGAATTCTATAAGGACAAGATCCAGTACTTTGGTCATATTATTTCTAAACAAGGGTTGGTTGTTGACCCTGAAAAGATAAAGGCTATTATAGAATGGTCGGTGCCAAATGATATTTCAGCGGTGAGATCGTTTATGGGGATTGCAGGTTACTATCGCAGATTTGTGGAAAAATTTTCTGCCATAGCATACCCCATAACCTCGCTACAAATAAAAGGTGTCAAATTTGAGTGGACTGAAAAATGCCAAAATAGTTTTGAACAATTAAAATTAAAACTCACTAGAGCCCCTATACTGAAAATTGCAGATCCTGATAAAGAATTTGTTGTATGTACGGATGCCTGTAGAGAGTGGTTGGGAGGAGTCTTGTTGCAGGAAAATTTAGTTATTGCATATGAGTCTAGGAAATTGAAGACACATGAACAAAATTATAGTGCATATGATCTGGAGTTGGCTGCTGTAATTCATGCCTTGAAAATGTGGCGCCACTATCTCCTTGGAAAAAAATTTACATTCATGACTGATCATATTATTCTTAAATATTTCTTTTCCCAAACTGATTTGAATGCTCGACAAGCCAGATGGTTGTCATTTCTGAGTGAATTTGATATGGACATAAAACATATCAGAGGGAAAGAAAATAAAATTGCTGATGCCTTGAGTAGAAATTCTTGTCAAAATATAAACAGTATTCGAAGTAGTGCCATTTTGATTTAAAAGATTCAGTGAAAAAGGTAACAGACCAGGATCCAAATTATGAGAAGTTATAGGTGAAAATACTCAAGAAGGAGATGGCTGACTACACTCAAAACCAAACAGGGCTGATCTGCTACAAAAATAGATTATATGTTCCCAATGTGGAGTCTTTCAAAAGAGAGATTCTAGATGAATATCATAGACAACCGTATGCAGGGCATCCTGGATATCAGAAAATGTTAACAGCTTTGAAAAATAAGTTGTTTTGGCCAGGAATGAAAAGAGATGTAGCAGAATATTTAGCTAGATGCATGGAGTGTCAACTAGTTAAAGTCGAACATCAGCATCCTACTGGTCTTCTAAATCCTTTGCCGATTGCAGAATGGAAATGGGATACCATTTCTATAGATTTCATAAGAGGATTACCCAGAACCAAATACCAGCATGACTCAGTTATGGTAGTAATAGACACTTTAACAAAAGCTACACACTTTATACCTATAAAGTCTACTTTTGGGACAACCCAAGTAGCAGATGTGTTCCTAAAAGAGATAGTAAGGTTACATGGGGTCCCAAAGATGATTGTTTCAGATAGAGATGCTAAGTTCACAACAGCCTTTTAGAGAGGTCTGTTTGGGGGCATGGGCACTAAGTTGAATTTTACTACTGCCTATCACCCTCAGACCGACATTCAGACAAAGAGAACTAATCATATTTTGGAGGATATGCTGAGAATGTATGTGATGGATAGGCCATCAAAATGGGAAGACTACTTGCATTTAGCTGAATTTGCCTATAATAACAGCTACCAATCCTCTATTAAAATGAGTCCGTTTGAGGCACTCTATGGAAGGAAATGTTGTACTCCTTTGAGCTGGAGTCAACCTGGGGATAAACTAATGTTGGGGCCAGATGCTTTACAAGAGATGGAAAGAATTTTTAAACAAATACAAAGAAACATCAAGACAACACAAGATCGCCAGAAAAACTATGCTGATAAGAAGAGGGTACATCGAGAAATTAAAGTGGGGGAGCATGTGTATTTGCGTATTAAACCCAAAAAGAGCACACTTTATGCTGGAAGTTGTGCAAAATTGTCTCCTGGATATTGTGGGCCTTTTGAGGTGTTAGAAAGGGTGGGACCAGTAGCTTATAAGCTGGCCTTACCTCTCCATGTTAAAGTTCATGATGTGTTTCATGATTCATTATTAAAAAAATATGTACATGATGCTTCTCACATTTTTTATTGGAATGTGATATAGGTGGAGCCAGAAGGGGATTTCCTTCTAGAGCCGCTTCAAATATTGGAGCGGGAAGAAATTTAATTGAGGAATTGGATGGTAGCAAGAGTAAAGGTGCAGTGGAAGCACTTTACTGCCGAAGAAGCTACCTGGGAAAGAGAAGCTGAAATGATGGAAAAATATCAATTTTTGTTTGAAAAAATGTACTCTAGTAGTTAGATATCCAAACCGAGGACGGTGTTTTCTTTCAGAGGGGGAATATGTAACACCCCTAGTTTATGTTTTCTTTCAAAGCTAGACATTTGAACTTAAATCCTAAGGGGAGTGGACCCCAAATGGATAAGTATATTTTGTGAATGTAATTAAATATTTCATTATGAAAATTAAAAAAAAAATAATGCTGTGCAGATTGGCCAAATGAGAATTGTGAGATCACTTGCTAAATCCATGAGGATGGATAGAGGCAAATATTTCCCCAGAATCTTTTAAAAATCCTTGAAAGAATTTATTTCCAAATTAGATTTTGAGGAAAATCTAGTTTCCCCAATGATGTGGAGAGTAGTTGGGAAGAGGTAAAAAGATGGGAAAAACAGAAAGTAGCTTTAACTGTCCCTAAAATGGGAAGCATAGGCAAACAGGAAGAAAAGCATCCTGATATTCTGGACGCAGAATTAGAAACAGGCTTTGGGGAGCAAAAGCTTAAATAAGCTATTCCTGAACAGATTAGAGGTTGGTCTGGAATGGAAGTGATCTCAGCTCGGGGGTGAGTTCTGGAGATAGAGGGACTCTATAGTTGGGAGGATTGGTCAAGTACCAAAGTGGTATGCTCACAGTGTTTATGAATGATTAAAATTTATTTTTGTTAAGTGTAAAGGTTAATGACTCTAGATGCATATTTCTTTCAATTTTTTTGTTGTGTTGGTGTTCCATACATTTACAGAATGATAGAGTAGTTAAACTCTCTCAGTGCTGCATAATTGTAGGAAAAAATATATATATATATGAGGACAAATCAGCAAGAAACTCTAAACCAGCCTTTGGTTTAAATCTGGAGATTTATGTACCTCATAATTCATAACTGTGTAACTTTAATCTATTTCTATTAATAATAGGATTAAAACAGTGAACACTAGAGACATTTAAAACATGTGTGTAGGAGAAATTAAGTACATACAGTGTAGATCTATAGATCTATTGAATTAACTAAGTGGAGAACAGACGTGTAGATTTCCAAAATAACAGTGCATGTATATCTATAAACTGCCCTCTACAATAAGGATAGAATGGAAGAGTATATATTTTAGTGCTTCACATAACTTCAGGTAGCAAAGAGACATAGCTAAACATGGTTAACAATCTGCAAATAATTGTGGTATGAGAATTATATATATAACTGGTGTGTGACTAACATCCCTCACAAAATAGTGGTCCAAATTGAACACTTATTGGAAAAATAAGATGAGCATGTGAATTTCTATAAAATGCATGCAACTGTGTAAGCTATGAAAGTTAACAAATATTTCACCCACCACATCTATATAAAATTCTAGTCAAGAATGTTGGCTTAAACACTAGATATATGAACATTTTTATAATGGGAAAAATTATAAGTATACAGGGGCAGAAAACATTATGAATAACATAAGTCACTATTACGATGGAACCTCAAACTCAGGAGTATAATTAGAGTCCCCTGCTGAGTCATATAATATACATGAAATTATAGACTCTATGGAAATTTCAATTTCACATGCATTGGAAGATTTTAGACTTTAAAACTTGTACAACAAAGAGATTATCTTCATTATGCTATTACAATGCGGAGGAACAGAAAGAACAAAAAAATAAGACTAGCGAACTTCATAATTCTTTCAATATAACTTAGTCAGAAAATTACTGAAAGAAATATTTTATATGAGTACTTACATGAAAATGATAAACTGGAACCTATTAGAGGATATCATTGATTTGGCATAAATAACAAAGATGAATAGTAAATAGACATATATTTACATATCAATTTCTGAAGCCATTATGAAATCATACTATCAAGGGTTCATAATCATATTACAGAAATTGATCATTCCGGGAATTTCATCACCGAAGAAAAAATTTGTTAACAATCCCAGTGTCTGGCATAATTTATTACTACAATAGAAACTTGTTTGACAACAAAAAAGTTTGAAGTGTCTAGATAAGTTTCGTGTAATGACAACGAGCAAGCTAGGTCATGCTCTGACTGAGGACGCATTGATACCAACCTGAAATGAAAGGTATAACGACGTCAAGCCAAGTGACTTATAAATCCATCAAATACCATTGAGGAAAACCCTCGACTAGCACCTACCTGCAATAAAAATGAGGGCAACATGAGAGATCATTATAACCAGAGGAATTGAGGACAATTCAGAATATAGTACGTTTGAACTGAGCATAATAAAATAAGGGTTACCTCTGAGAGTGGAGGGCTCTGTCACCAAATATGACCTGTAGAAAGGATAAATGAGTATGGTAAAAATGCTCGCCAGAACAAAACAAACCCAGGATAAATTACTTCCAATAAATCAATGGCTTACCTGTGTAGTGACTTCTTGCAGAAAGCCAGGGCAAACTCGGCAAACGAAACAAACACGGTCATGGAGAACACGAGAAGAAGAAATTCCTACCCAGCAAGGGTTTAATATTAGTGTAGAACGAAATAAGGAATGATAGAATGGGTATCGAGCCACTATAGCAGAACAAAAATTTCATAGAAGTTGCATGATGGCTGAAACTATCGAGAAATGTAACGATAGGGTAAATAAAATGAAGAAAAATATATCAATCGAATGCAATCACGCTGGTAATGAGAAGGCCAACGATTTCATACCTAAACTACGTAGAAATGAATGGCTACGCTCAGAAGCTGGGAAGAGATGAACGTCTCGTTCCCCAATTGGACAAAGCGTTGATATCAGGAGTCAGTCAAGGGAAATGGAGAGCCAAAGATCGCTTCAATTGACAACTCCATAATTAATATTATTCATTAAACAGAAATGAGAAAAACCCTAATTGATCTGAGAAATATCCACCGTCCAGGTGGCACTGGATCAATGGGATGCTCGCGGGTCAATTGGGGAGAAATCGAAAACTATTGCACAGTCGTCCAACCCATAAATGAAAATACATTGAAATCGCTCACATGGTACTCGCAATCGTATCACCGTATCGTCGATATAAATGAACGGATACATATTGCACATATAAAAACAAAAATACATAAACCTATGTGTGTAGACATGGCCAACATGGATAGAGAGAAAATCAACGAATTCCATCAATCCTAGTCGACGTGGAATGCTCAACGAGTAATCCCACGCTAACCTATTAACTCAAATTATGAACGTAGCAAACGAGTACGACGACATTAATATCATCTACCCTCACATAAACTTGGTGGTAATATAAGGTATGTGAGACATTTATAATCACGCAAGTACAATAATTATGCACTTACATATGGCCACAAGCCTGGAATGAAATTATGTGAACGAAAAATGAAAAACAACATAGATCGAATTAAACCATTTCAGACTTGTATAATTCGGTTTCGAGACATAGCTTCAGAGCTTTGGAAAACGAGACGAGAACAGAACAATAAATACATAACATAATCCCTATGCCACCATGAAAATATGACACCAAAATCCAAAGCATATATGTCGTGAACTCTATCAAGAAGAGAGAATCAAATTTAAGCACTTAAATAGAGGTTCTATGGCCAAGGACCATCATAACAACCTTGTGTATATAAATGTTATGTATGGTTATGTCCTAGGAACAAGGGTAAATGTTTGACCATAGGGGTATGAAATATATATATATTGATATAGATATATATAACATAAGCCACCACCAATCTTATGAGAAGATTAAATAAAACCTAGAATAGTTAACCAAGATACACATACAAAAGTATGAAAACTCTGTTCAGAGAATTTCATAATTATTGGAGTTCGATGGTGGGTTTGAGTGGAGATGACAATTAGGTAGCACAGTATTATCCTGTCCAATGAAAAAAAAAAAATTGAGTAGGAAGAGGAGACGTTACAAATGGTATCAGAGCTCATGTTATATAAAACTGGGCTGTTGTTGTTGTGCTCACTGTTGTTGTGTGCTCACTGTATAAATTATTCTGCTGGAAGAAAAATAAAATTAATTTTTTTTTTTTTACTGATATGTGTTGTTTAGTGTACAATGTTGCTGAAACAGAAAAGTGAATGGCAGAAGGTGAGGAAATTTATGTTGATCTGCGTGATGACTATAATACACCAGATCCCAACGCTCCAGTGATGGCTATGTTGCATAGTTTTCAACGAGAAATGGCTGAGCTAAGAAACCAGAATGACAGATTGTCATTAGCCAGTGAGGAGCAGGAAAGGCTCATCAGAGAATTAACTTCGCGGAACAGCCAAGAGGGTGAAGGTTCTGAAAAGAGGAAGCATGATGAGTCTGAGGAAGATGATGTTGTTAGGCATCAGTATAAACAGAAAAAGGAATTACAGGGGGGATTCCGAAAGATCAAACCTCCCTCCTATGATGGGGAGAAGGAGGAAGATGCTGAAGCCTGGTTGTTGAACATGATTAAATATTTCCAAGTCTATGAATATGAAAGCAATCTGAAAGCCAGATTAACTATCTACCAGCTACAAGGTAAGGCTACCTTGTGGTGGGAGGAGACGAAAATGGTGCATGCCATTGATGAAAAGACAGTTACTTGGGAATATTTCCAGGTTAAGTTTAAAAAACTCTATTTAAATGAATGTTATTATGATGATAAAGCAAAGGAATTCCATGAACTCAGACTGGGACAACTCACTATCGATGAGTTTGTCACCAAATTTACAAATCTGTTGAGATATGTCCCTTACATTTTGGAACAGAAGGGAAAGGTGCAAAGGCTTTTGAACTGTTTTCCTGTTGTGTATAAAGAGAAGATTGAGTTTGATAACCCAAAAACTATGGACGAAGAAGTAAGAAAATCCAGATTATGCTACCAGCAGTTTACAGGAAATGGTGATCATGGAAAAGGCTAGATAAACAAAGGTGAAATCAAAGTAAAGAAATAGAAACCAGCTTACTTAAGGAATTTTGGTAGGGATCATCAGAGAAAAAAGTTTAATAAACCAAAAGAAAGCCAAACAGCTCAGTCCCAAGTTGGTTCCAAACAATTATATGGATAAAACAAGTAGGAAGGCACAGTTAAAATGAGGGATCCTTTGAAATTCTGGGGTTGTGGAGAACCTCATCTGCTGAGGGATTGTCCCCACCGAAACATTCAGATGATTATGAGAGATCGGGAAGCTACCACAGTAAATGATATAGCAAGGAATATACCCACTATCAGTGCAGCGTTGGAGAATCGACAAGCACAACATCAAGCTACTATGGTTGAGATGGAAGGTAAGATTTCTTACCAATATGTTACAGTTTTAATTGATCCGGGTGCTTCTTTGAGTTACATTAGTCCAAAAATTGTAGAAAAATGAAATCTCAAAACTGAAAAATTTCAGCAGTCTTGGTTGGTCCAGTTAGCCACTGGAACCAAGAGGAAGGTAACACATAAATTACCCCAAACAACAATTAAATTAAATGATTTTCAGATAGAAGTAAATTTAAACATTCTGCCATTAGGTTCATATGACTTGCTAATAGGAATGGACTGGCTGGAAAAGAAAAAGGCCATGATGAATTGTTGGGATAAAACTCTGCATTGCATAGATGAAGAGGGGAAACCTTTTATTCTCCAAGGAAAACAAAAGCCTATCTCTGTAAGACAAATATCAACACTACAACTAAAAGGAACAACTAGGAAAGGATACCAAGTATATGCAGTACATGTGGAGGAACTAGAACATCCGCCTGAAGCAAACCTGATGGAGACACTGCCAGTGGTGAGGGAATTTAAAGAAGCCTTTCAGGATGAGATTCCTCATCTTCCCCCCAAAAGAGAAATTGACTTCTCAATAAATTTGGTTCCTGGAGAAACACCTGTTTCCCACGCCCCTTATCGAATGAGTCCCCCTGAACTCATGGAGCTGAAAATGCAATTGCAAGAATTGCTGAATAAGGGTTATATCTGACCAAGTGTGTCTCATTGGGGAGCACCGGTGCTGTTCGTGAAAAAGAAGGATGGAACCTTTAGAATGTGCATTGATTATCGTCAGCTGAATAAGTTAACAATCAAAAACAGATACCCTTTGCCTCGAATTGATGGTCTTTTTGATCAGGTAAGAGGAGCTTCAGTATTTTCTAAGATCGATCTAGGGACTGGTTACCACCAGCTCAGAATTAAAGAAGAAGATATTAGCAAAACAACTTTTCGAACCAGGTATGGTCACTACAAATTTGTAGTCTTACCTTTTGGTTTGAAAAATGCCCCTGCCACCTTTATGTGCTTAATGAACAGTGTGTTAGACAAGTATTTGGATAAATTTGTACTAGTGTTCATAGACGATATTTTAGTTTACTCAAAAAGTGAGGAGGAGCACAAAGAACACTTGAGGATAGTGTTGCAAACGCTGAAAGAAAACAAGTTATCTGCCAAATTTAGTAAATGTGAATTCTATAAGGACAAGATCCAATACTTGGGTCATATTATTTCGGGACAAGGGTTGGATGTTGACCCTGAAAAGATAAAGGCTATTATAGAATGGCAATGCCAAATGATGTTTCAGCAGTGAGATCGTTTATGGGGATTGCAGGTTACTATCACAGATTTGTGGAAAAAATTTCTGCCATAGCATACCCCATAACCTCGCTACAAAGAAAAGGTGTGAAATTTGAGTAGACTGAAAAATGCCAAAATAGTTTTGAACAATTAAAATTAAAACTGCCTACAGCCCCTATACTGAAAATTGCAGATCCTGATAAAGAATTTGTTGTATGTATGGATGCTTGTAGAGATGGGTTGGGAGGAGTCTTGTTGCAGGAAAATTCAGTTATTGCATATGAGTCTAGGAAATTGAAGACACATGAACAAAATTATAGTGCATATGATCTGGAGTTGGCTGCTGTAATTCATGCCTTGAAAATGTGGTGACACTATCTCCTTGGAAAAAAATTTGCATTCATGACTGATCATATTAGTCTTAAATATTTCTTTTCCCAAACTGATTTGAATGCTCGACAAGCCAGATGGTTGTCCTTTCTGATTGAATTTGATATGGACATAAAACATATCAGAGGGAAAGAAAATAAAATTGCTGATGCCTTGAGCAGAAATGCTTGTCAAAATATAAACAGTATTGGAAGTAGTGCCCATTTTGATTTAGAAGATTCAGTGAAAAAGGTAACAGACCAGGATCCAAATTATGAGAAGTTACAGGTGAAAATACTCTAGAAGGAGATGGCTGACTACACTCAAAACCAAATAGGTCTGATCTGCTACAAAAACAGATTATATGTTCCCAATGTGGAGTCTTTGAAAAGACAGATTCTAGATGAATATCAAAAACAGCCATATGCAGGGCATCCTGGATATCAGAAAATGTTAACAGCTTTGAAAAAGAAGTTGTTTTGGCCAGGAATGAAAAGAGATGTAGCAGAATATTTAGCTAGATGCATGGAGTGTCAACTAGTTAAATTCGAACATCAGCATCCTGCTGGTCTTCTAAATCCTTTGCCGATTGCAGAATGGAAATGGGATACCGTTTCTATAGATTTCATAACAGGATTACCCAGAACCAAGTACCAGCATGACTCAGTTATGGTAGTAGTAGACACTTTAACAAAAGATGCACACTTTATACCTATAAAGTCTACTTTTGGGACAGCCCAAGTAGCAGATGTGTTCCTAAAAGAGATAGTAAGGTAACATGGGGTCCCAAAGATGATTGTTTCAGATAGAGATGCTAAGTTCACAGTAGCCTTTTGGAGAGGTCTGTTTGGGGGCATGGGCACTAAGTTGAATTTTAATACTGCCTATCACCCTCAGACCGATGGTCAGACAGAGAAGACTAATTAGATTTTGGAAGATATGTTGAGAATGTATGTGATGGATAGGCCATCAAAATGGGAAGACTACTTGCATTTAGCTAAATTTTCATATAATAACAGCTACCAATTCTCTATTAAAATGATTCCGTTTGAGGCACTCTATGGAAGGAAATTTCATACTCCTTTGAGCTGGAGTCAACCTAAGGATAAACTAGTATTGGGGCCAGATGCTTTACAAGAGATGGAAAGAATTGTTAAACAAATACAACGAAACATCAAGACAACACAAGATCGCCAAAAAAACTATGCGGATAAGAAGAGGGTACATCAAAAATTTAAAGTGGGGGAGCATGTGTATTTGCGTATTAAACCCAAAAAGAGCACACTTCATGATGGAAGTTGTGCAAAATTGGCTGCTAGATATTGTGGGCCTTTTGAGGTGTTAGAAACGATGGGACCAGTAGCTTATAAGCTGGCCTTACCTCCCCATGTTAAAGTTCATGATGTGTTTCATGTTTCATTATTAAAAAAATATGTACATGATGCTTTTCAGATTGTTGATTGGAATGTGATACAGGTGGAACCAGAAGGGGAGTTCCTTCCAGAGCCGCTTCAAATATTGGAGCTAGAAGAAATTGAATTGAGGAATCGGACGGTAGCAAGAGTAATGGTGCAGTGGAAGCACTTTACTGCTGAAGAAGCTACTTGGGAAAGAGAAGCTTAAATGATGGAAAAATATCCATTTTTGTTTGAAAAAAATGTACTCTAGTAGTTAGATATCCACACCGAGGACGGTGTTTTCTTTCGGAGGGGGAATATGTAACACCCCTAGTTTATGTTATCTTTCAAAGCTATACATTTGAACTTAAATCCTAAGGGGGGTGGACCCCAAATGGATAAGTATATTTTGTGGATGTAATTAAATATTTCATTATGAAAATTAAAAAAAAATAATGCTGTGCAGATTGACCAAATGAGAATTGTGAGATCACTTGCTAAATCCATGAGGATGGACAGAGGCAAATATTTCCCCAAAATCTTTCAAAAATCCTTGAAAGAATTTATTTCCAAATTAGATTTTGAGGAAAATCTAGTTTCCCCAATGATGTGGAGAGTAGTTGGGAAAAGGTAAAAAGATGGGAAAAACATAAAGCAGCTTTAACAGTCCCTAAAATGGGAAGCGTAGGCAAACAGGAAGAAAAGCATCCTGATATTCTGGACGCAGAACTAGAAAACAGTCTTTGGGGAGTAAAAGCTTAAATAAGCTATTCCTGAACAGATTAGAGGTTGGTCTAGAATGGAAGTGATCTCAGCTCGGGGGTGAGTTCTAGAGATAGAGGGACTCTACGGTTGGGAGGATTGGTCAAGTACCAAAGTGGTATGCTCATAGTGCTTATGAATGATTAAAATTTATTGTTGTTAAGTGTAAAGGTTAATGACTGTAGCTGCATATTTCTTGCAATGTTTTGGTTGTGTTGGTGTTCCATACATTTACAGAATGATAGAGTAGTTAAACTCTCTCAGTCCTGCATAGTTGTAGGAAAAAAAAAATATGAGGACAAATCAGCCAGAAACACTAAACCAACCTTTGGTTTAAATCTGGAGATTTATGTACCTCATAATTCATAATTGTGTAACTTTAATCTATTTCTGTTAATAATAGGATTAAAACAGTGAACACTAGAGACATTTAAAACATGTGTGTAGGAGAAATTAAGTACATACAGTGCAGATCTATAGATCTATTGAATTAACTACGTGGAGAACAGACGTGTAGATTTCCAAAATAACAGTGCATTTCTATCTATAAACTGCCCTCTACAATAAGGATAGAATGGAAGAGTATAGATTTTAGTGCTTCACATAACTTCAGGTAGCAAAGAGACATAGCTAAACATAGTTAAAAATCTGCAAGTATGAGAATTATATATATAACTGGTGTGTGACTAACATCCTTCACAAAAGAATGGTCCAAATCGAACACTTATTGGAAAAATAATATGAACATGTGAATTTCTATAAAATGCATGCAACTGTGTAAGATGTGAAAGTTAACAAATATTTCACCCACCAGATCTATATAAAATGCTAGTCAAGAATGTTGGCTTAAACACTAGATATATGAACACTGTTATACTGGGAAAAACTATAAGTATACAGGGGCAGAAAACATTATGAATAACATAAGTCACTATTACGATGGAACCTCAAACTCAGGAGTATAATTAGAGTCCCCTGCTGAGTCATATAATATACATGAAATTATACTCTGTGGAAATTGAAATTTCACATGCATTGGAAGATTTTAGACTTTAAAACTTTTACAACAAAGATATTATCTTCATTATGCTATTACAATGTGGAGGAACAGAAAGAACAAAAAAATAAGACTAGCGAACTTCATAATTCTTTCAGTCTAACTTAGTCAGAAAATTACTGAAAGAAATATTTTATATGAGTACTTACATGAAAATGATAAACTGGAACTTATTAGAGGATATCATTGATTTAGCATAAATAACAGAGACAAATAGTAAATAGACATATATTTACATATCAATTTCTGAAGCCATTACGAAATCAGACTATCAAGGGTTCATAATCATATTACAGAAATTAATCATTCCAGGGATTTCATCACCGAAGAAAAAATTTGTTAACAGTCCCAGTTTCTGGCATAATTTATTACTACAATAGAAACTTCTGTGACAACAAAAAAATTTGAAGTGTCTAGATAAATTTTGTGTAACAACAACGAGCAAGCTAGGTCACGCTCTGACTGAGGACGCATTGATACCGACCTGAAATGCAAGGTATAACGACGTCAAGCCAAGTGAATTATAAATCCATAAAATACCATTGAGATAAACCCTCGACTAGATTCGCACCTACCTGCAATAAAAATGAGGGCAACATGAGAGATCGTTATAACCAGACGAATTGAGGAAAATTCAGAATATAGTACGTTTGAACTGAGCATAATAAAATAAGGGTTACCTCTGAGAGTGGAGGGCTCTGTCACCAAATAAAACCTGTAGAAAGGATAAATGAGTATGGTAAAAATGCTCTCCATAACAAAACAAACCCAGGATAAATTATTTCCAACAAATCAGTGGCTTACCTGCGTAGTGACTTCTTGCGGAAAGCTAGGGCAAACTCGGCGAACGAAACGAACACAGTCGTGGAGAACATGAGAAGAAGAAATTCCTACCCAGCAAGGGTTTAATATTAGTGTAGAATGAAATAAGGAATGATAGAATGGGTATCGAGCTACTAGAGCAGAACAAAACTTTCATAGAAGTTGCATGATGGCTGAAATTATCAATAAATGTAACGATAGGGTAAATAAAATGAAGACAAATATATCAATCGAATGCAATCACGCTGGTAAGGAGAAGGCCAACAATTTCATACCTGAACCATGTAGAAATGAATGGCTACACTCAGAAGCCGGGAAGAGATGAACGTCTCGTTCCCCAATTGGACAGAGCGTTGATATCAAGAGTCGGTCAAGGGAAATGGAGAGCCAAAGAGCGCTTCAATTGACAACTCCAAAATTAATATTATTCATTAAACAGAAACGAGCAAAACCCTAATTGATCTGAGAAATCTTCACCGTCCAGGTGGCACGGGATCAATGAGATGGTCGCAGATCGATTGGGGAGAAATCGAAAACTATTGCACAATCTTCCAACCCATAAATGAAAATCCATTGAAATTGCTCACATGGTACTCCCAATCGTATCACTGTATCGTCGATATAAATGAACGGATCCATATTGCACATATAAAAATGTAAATGCATAAACCTCTGCGTGTATACATGGACAACATGGATAGAGAGAAAATCAACGAATGCCATCAATCCTAGTCGACGTGGAATGCTCGACGAGTAATCCCATGCTAACCTATTAACTCAAATTGCCAACGTAGCAAACGAGTACGACGACGTTAATATCGTCTACCCCCACATAAACTTGGTGGTAATATAAGGTACGTGAGACATTTATAATCACACAAGTACAATAATTATGCACTTACATATGGCTGCAAGGCTGGAATGAAATTATGTGAACGACAAATGAAAAACAACATAGATCGAATTAAACCATTTCAGACTTGTATAATTCGGTTTCAAGCCATAGCTTCAGAGCTTTGGAAAATGAGACGAGAACATAACAATAAATACATAACATAATCCTGATTCCACCATGAAAATATGACACCAAAATCCAAAGCATATATGTCGTGAACTCTATAAAGAAGAGTGGATCAAAGTTAAGCACTTAAATAGAGGTTCTATGGCCAAGGACCATCATAACAACCTTGTGTATATAAATGTTATGTATGGTTATGTCCTAGGAACAAGGGTAAATGTTTTACCATAGGGGTATGAAATATATATATATATTGATATTGATATATATAACATAAGCCACCACCAATCTTATGAGAAGATTAAATAAAAACTAGAATAGTTAACCAAGATACACATACAAAAGTATGAAAACTCTGTTCAAGAGAATTTCATAATTATTGGAGTTCGATGGTGGGTTTGAGTGGAGATGACAATTAGGTAGCACAGAATTATCCTGTCCAATGAAAAAAAAAAAAAAATTGAGTAGGAAGAGGAGACGTTACATAAGGAGAACCAGTTGTATGCCAAGTTTAGAAAATTTGAATTTTATAAGGATAAAATTCAATATTTGGGGCATATAATTTGAGAACAAGGTTTGGCTATTGACCCTGAGAAGATAAATTCTATTAGAGAATGGCTTGTACCTACTGATGTATCATCGGTATGATCATTTATGGGAATTGCGAGTTACTACAGAAGGGTTGTGTAAAGATTTTCTTCTTTAGCCTATCCCATAACTTCATTGCAAAGGAAAGGTACAAAATTTGAATGGACAGAGAAATGCTAGAATAGCTTTGAAAAAATGCCAGAATATCTTCCTGCAGGTTGTTTTAGTGAACTTATCAAATATACATCAGAAAATTTAGGTTTTCACAGTTATCGGAATTTTTTGATTGGGATTTTTTGGTTAAATAAGATTTTGTAGATTCAGATATACTTCTTCATTCACGCTATAGAATTTATTAAACAAAATTTTATATTTTCACTTTTTTCCGCACGTTAGGCTCCTGAATGTTTTTTTTGGTAAGGTTTAAATAATAATCAAAATTTATAGCTCTCAGTTTAAATATTAATCACGTTCTTGAAAAACAGTTGTTATTTTTGTAGAGTAGGATGTCTGGTCAGAGAGTTGATTTCTTATGAAAATTTATCCAAAAAGGGATGTGACGTCAGGTTATGATAAACATTAAGTTAGAGGGTTTCAAGAAATTTCATGTATTATTAATTTTGGATTTTTCACATTGTGATTTTGGAATTTTGTTTTTGAGTTGAAGGATTCTAATTTTGTGATATTTGAAGTTATACTTTTATCTATAGAATTTTCCTTGAGTTGATTAATTTGGAATTCTGATTTTTGAAATGTATAAGAATTTCTTTTAAAATAAATGGATTTGTATTTTAATTTTGTGATATTTAAAATTATATTTTTATCTATAAAATTTGATTTGAGTTGATGAATTTGGAATTATGATTTTTTAAATATGTTAGAATTTCTCTAAAATAGATGGATTTGTAAGATTTTTATTTAAATATATTGAAATGTAAGTAAGATTAACAAAGAAATTATAAAATTGATTAATATATAAAAAAATGATATTTTTTTAATTATTTAAAAAAGAAAATAATATAACCATTTATTTAATAAATTCCAATCTATGCAACAAATTGATAAAAGTAAAATGGATTATATGCTGATAACTGTGATGAAAAGGCCCCATAAAATAAAGAAATAATGCCTGCTTACACTTAGAAACATACAAATAAGTTACATGAATATTAATTAGGAATATTAATTTTGATCATACTTTTTGAAAGAATAAAAGACTAGTAATACATTTTGAAGGGTTACAAATATCCAAAAACCTTAAAAAATGTAATTTTATTATTAGAATTAAAAGTGGCAATAATTTTAAGGGAAAGGATTATTTGTCAAGTAATTCAATGAAACTAATCATCTTTTTTCAAACATTAATAATGGCTACACAGAAAAAATGGTATCTATTTCTTTAGAGGTAATGATTGCAAAATTGTTTGTTTGGGTGAATGACTATAAAATTATTGAAAATTTTAAGTGAAACATTTTGAAAAAAATTTCAAAATAGAGCTTATCTAGACTAAAAAGATGAAATTATAATTTTGATATTATTTATAAATAACATTATTTAAATCGTCTTTGGATATTATTTGTAAATAACTCTGTAGAAATCAGTATAGGTAAGGATACTTCATAAATTCATAAATTTTATGAAAAATATTAAGAATATATTTTAAATAATTTTATATTTTGAATTAGGGTTTCAAATTTGCACATATTTTTTATAAATATTTGGTGGTCTTGGATATTTATTGTTGTGATAGAATATGATAATTATTGAATGTTTGGGGAGTATTTTTTAAAATTGGTGATTGTTGTACATAGATATTACAAATATATAGTTAAAAGAGGAGATACTTTTAAATAATGTGAGACTCTGTGAATTGTGATGATCCAAATTAGCATGATTATGATTATTTTTAAGGTTATGTCATTTGCACAAGAAAATTGTGATATATTTGTAGGGAAATTATTTTTTTGACCTGATTATTTTATATTACTTGTAAATATTGTTTGAAATTTTATAAATTTAAGAGGATTGATTATGTAAATAAAATTTATGAATAATATATATATATATATATATATATATAGAGAGAGAGAGAGAGAGGATATAACACCCCAAATTTTCTATGTTTTTAATTTGACATTTGAACAAATCCAAAAGGGAAGTGGACCCCAATGGAGAAACAATGTGTCGGTTTCCATTGACACATAATATAATGACAATGTACTGTCCATTTTCACATTATAATATGATGATAATTATGTACAGGATATATGAAAACAACTAGTAGGTTCACTATTGTGAACTAGTATATTTTCCACATGAAGGACATAAGAGCATATTTTTTCTTGAAATTAAATACCAATTAGAATGTCATACAGAGAAAATTAAATAATAGATGAACATTTTGCATCGAGAGAACTCTCGATCAAAAGAAAAATAATAATATCCAGTCCATATACATAAGCATTGGCTATAGCCACGCTAGAAATTTTAATTAAATCTCCTTGTAAGTCTACCTTATGCTAGACGAGTGACAAAAAAAAAAAATTAAGAGTTTAAAACCTTAAATTGGCCAAGGTAACAATAAAATCCAAACTGGAGGAAAGAAACAGAGAAGTGCTACACATAGCGAAGACGTATAGACTGACCTGTGCAAAGAGCATTGAGTTAGATTCGAGAAGGAGAAAAGATTAATAAAAAGAGTGCCATTTCCGGAAACGAAGGGTAGAAGGTAACCGTGTTTATTACCTACATCACCAACCAGAAAACACAATTTGTTAGCGACGACCTTCATAAAAGAAAAAAAGAAGGGAAAATAGAAACGCACTGTGTAATAGTAAGGGAATAGAAATTAAATTACCTATGTAGTAAAATGGTATAAACCCACTGTATAACTGCTAATGCCTTCGAACTCAATGATGTATTGGATTGCCTATAATACACACCCTCGAAGAGGGGATTATGAGTGAGACATGAAAATTAATTATAATTGAACGAGTACTGGAATATAGGGGTTAAGAAAAAATAAAACAATTCGAAATTTATACAGACGAAATTCTTACCAGGGGTTTTCAATGAAATAATATATTCGGCAAATTGATGGGTAACAATCTCCAAACTATTCTGAATCTACCATGGAGACAGTATAATGATAATGGAAGAAAAAAAAACGTATTATAAACAGCCGGAGTTATGAACCATCCATCACAACATTGAATCCTAAATAAATCCACAGTATCCATAACCAAAGCATAATTGCCAAACTGTAAGCGAACCAAATTTTCTCAACGAAAAGTCAAGAGGTATAAAACTAAAACGTAAATCTCAGTACAAAACAAGGGGTTACAATTTTTACTGTCGGAAGGGATGTTCAAGAGAAAACTTCATCGAACCCTAGCATGAACACCTGGAGGAGAATACGTTTTCCTGAAAACCACCGCGAAGAAATGAAATGGGAATGCACTAATTTTTCATCTTAAAAACCAAGCGTATTGGGGTAAAACCATAAAACATCGCAACCCTATAGATGTCAAGATCTGGAGATTTCGTATGCAGAGAAATGACCCATAAGCCAAAGGCTCAAGATAGTAGCGTTCATACAGGTCAAATTAATGCAAAGATTTAAAGTTGTTAATGAATCCTTACCATTTCCAAGTACAAGAGGATCTCGAGAAATATCCTAGTGGTTGAACATTGTGTGTCCTAAGTACTTCCATAAAGATTTACCAACTCGAAAGTAAAGAAAATCCAAACCAGGATTAAATATTGTGTACTAAGAAATCCAAAATGTTAGTTGGTGAATTGACAAGAATCATCGATCAATGGTAATACATCAAATCATCAAAATCGGAATGCAATGATAATTGAGATTATAGCCATGGTTTAAGATATGTTACATATGAAAATATAAAAAAATTAATATCAACCTATGTTGGCAAGGGAAAAAAAAAATTAATTGAAATAGTAGTGGAGTAAATCAAGGTTAGATGTGGATAGATACATTCGAAAATAAATTTCTCTCCATGATACATTTCCAATTCGGTTAAATGGAGTCCTAGAACTTAGAGCTAGGAATAATAAGTGGAAAATGAATGGTAACTAGGGTAAAATAAATTAAAAGGGTGAATGTGTAATATTGTGCATATCTTTGGTAGGAATTTCGATGGTTAAAATAAGTACTTACTCAGAAGAAATAAATGAGTAATGACTTTGTAGAGCTTATTATATAAGAACATTTTATATAATCATGCCATTAGTAAGGGTAACATATAATCATATGTGGTGATAAATATTAGATATATTAGATACGAGATTATGGAGGCAGTCTCGTGAATTTAGGTGCAATCATATACTAAGGGTATTTGAAGTTAATATACCCAAACCTTTCTGTTCTATAGTATGAATGAAAAAAAAGATTAGAAAATAATTAGTAGAAATCCATATAACTTAAAAAGGCATCATAAAAAAATATACAACGTGGTAATCTAGCCTACCATAGGTTATGAAAAAAAAATTTTGTTAGTAAATGAGAGATATTACAAATGGTATCAAATATTTTGGAAAAATACTAGGCAATTTATGTGCTGACATAAAAATGATATGTTGCTGTAAAAAATTTATGCATTTTAAGTTTTACTAAATGTTGTTATGTTGAACAGTGAACAGTGTTGAATAGTACAGCTGTGAACCATGAATCAAGGGGGCGAGATATACGTAGATCTAGGAGGTGGAGAAAACACGCTAGATCCAAACACTCCGTTGATGGCTATGTTTGATAGAATGCAACGAGAAATGGCATAGCTTAAGAGCCACAATGACAGGGTATCACTGGCCAGTGAGGAGCAATAAAAACTCATGAGAGAACTGACTTCACGGAATAGCCAAGAAGGTGCAGGTTGCAGAAGGAAGAGAAAAGGAAGAGTCAATTCCTCTAATGAGTCTGAGGAAGATGACACCACTAGATAGCAATATAGAAAGAAGAAATGCTTACAGGGTGAATTTCATAAAATAAAACGTCCCTCCTATGACGGAGAGAAGGAAGAAGATGCTAAGGCATGGCTTCTGAATATGATAAATTACTTTCAGGTTTACGAATATGAAAGTAATTTAAGATCCAGATTGGCTATCTACCAACTACAAGGTAATTCTACCTTGTGGTGGCAGGAAACAAAAGTGGTTCACGCCATTGATGAGAAAACAGTGACTTGGGAAGATTTTTAATTCAAGTTCAAAAATCAATATTTGAACAAACGCTACTATGATGACAAGGCAAAAGAGTTTCATGAACTCAGATTGGGACAACTCACCATAGATGAGTTTGTCACCAAGTTAACAAATCTGTTACGATATGTTCCTTATATTCGAGAGGAAAAGGCAAAGGTACATACATTTTTGAATTATTTGCGTACTGTGTACAAGGAGAAAATAGAGTTCGATAATCCAAAAATAATGGACGAAGTTGTGAGGAAAGCCAGATTATGCTACCAGCAGTTCAAGGGTAAGACTGAGCAAGGAAAAAACTGGACAAACAAAGGTGATTTCAGCGGAAAGAAACAGAAACCAGATTATTTGAAGAACTTTGGTAGGAACCATCAGTGAAAGAAATTTAGAAAAATAAGTAAAAACCAAATTGCTCAATCTGAAACTGGTTCAAAACCAATAGATGGGAGTAATAAGAAGGAAGGAACTGTTAAAATGCGAGAGCCTTTAAAGTGTTGGGGTTGTGGAAAGCCTCATTTATTGAGGGACTCTCCACATCAAAATATTCAAACATTGCAAGTATTGCGAGAGGCCACTACAGTGAATGACGTAGTAAGGAACATCCCCACCATCAGCGCAGCCTTAGAAAATCGGCAAGCAGAACATAATTATACTATGGCCGAGATGGAAGGTATGATTGCTGACCAATCTGTTACAGTTTTAATAGATCCAGGTGCATCTTTGAGTTATATTAGTTCGCAAGTAGTAGACAAATGTAAACTCAAAACAGAGAAGTTTCAGCAGTCTTGGTTGGTTCAACTAGCCACTGGTACAAAGTGAAAGATAACTCATAAGTTACCTCAAATGACCATGCAGTTGAATGATTACCAAACAGAAGTAAATTTAAATATTCTGCCATTGGGTTCATATGATGTACTGATAGGAATGGACTAGTTAGAAAAATAGAAAACATGATGAACTGTTTGGACAAAACATTACACTACATTAATTTAGAGGGAAAACCAGTCATACTAAAAGGGAAACCCAAACCCATCTCTGTGAGGCAGATCTTAGCCCTTCAATTAAAAAGAACTGCTAGAAAAGGATATCAAGTGTATTCGGTACATGTTGAAGAATTAGGACAGCAATCAGAGGAAAAATTGTTAGAGACCTTACCAGTGATAAGAGAATTTAAAGAAGTGTTTCCAGATGAGATTCCTCATCCTCCCCTTAAGAGAGAAATCGATTTTAAAATTGATTTAATTCCTAGAGAAACTCTAGTTTCTAGAGCCCATTACTGAATCAACCCCCCTGAACTAACGGAGTTAAAAATGCAATTACAACAATTGTTGGACAAAGGATACATTAGACCGAGTGTATCTCCTTGGGGAGCACTAGTGTTGTTTGTGAAAAATAAGGATGGTACCTTCCGAATGTGTATTGACTATCATCAACTAAATAAGTTGACTATCAAAAACAGGTATCTGTTACCTTAAATAGATGACCTCTTTGATCAAGCTAGGGGAGCCTCTGTGTTTTCTAAGATTGATTTAAGGATGGGTTATCACCAGTTGAGAATTAAAGAAGAAGATATCAGCAAAACAACATTTCGAACCCGGTATGGACACTATGAACTTGTAGTCCTACCATTCGGGTTGACAAATGAACCTACCACTTTTATGTGCTTAATGAATAGTGTCTTGAATAAATACTTAGATAAATTTGTACTAGTATTTATTGATGACATTTTAATCTATTCAAAAAGTGAGGCAGAGCATAAGGAACACCTTAGAATCGTGTATCAGACTCTTAAGGAGAATCAGTTGTATGCCAAGTTTAGCAAATGTGAGTTTTATAAGGATTAAATTCAATATTTGGGGCATATAATTTTAGAACAAGGATTGGCTATTGACCCTAAGAAGATAAATTCTATTAGAGAATGGCCTGTACCTACTGATGTATCATCGATAAGATCATTTATGGGGATTGTGGGGTACTACAGAAGGTTGGTAGAAATATTTTCCGCTTTAGCCTATCCCATAACTTCACTACAAAGGAAAGGTACAAAATTTGAATGGATGGAAAAATGCCAGAATAGCTTTAAACAACTAAAATTGAAACTTACTACAACACATATTCTGAAGATCTCATATCCTAATCAGGAGTTTGTAGCATGTACCGATGTGTGTGGAGGGGGATTAGGGGGAGTATTATTGCAAGAAAATTCTGTTATTTCCTATGAATCTAGAAAACTCAAGAAACATGAATAGAATTACAGTGTGTATGATCTTGAGTTAGTTGTTTTAATTCATGCTCTTAAGATGTGGCAACACTATATTCTAGGAAAGAAATTTATTCTGATGACAGATCACATTAGCCTAAAGTATTGTTTCACTCAAACATATTTGAACGCTAGACAAGCTATATGGTTGTCTTTCCTGTGTGAATTTGACATGGAAATAAATCATATAAAAGGAAAACAAAACAAAATTTTTGATGCTCTAAGCAGAAATGCTTGCCAACACATAAGAAACATTGAGAGTAGTGGCAACTTTGACTTAGAATGATTAGTAAAACAGGTAGCAGATCAAGATCCAAGCTATGAAAATATGCAAACTCAAATGCTGAAAAAGGAAATGAAAGGGTATATGCAAAATAAAAAAGGACCATTTTTGTTTTTCTCATGAATAGCGCAGAAGACGGCTTGGTTGATAATGATGACACAAATACGTGTAGAAGCCAGTGCCAGGTTAATAATGCGCAACAATTCGCATCTTAAAATTCGTAATAAAAGTGACATGAACCACAATGACACTCCTTGCAAGTATAATAATAATTACAAATCGTGTTATAAAAATTTTGCTTTATCCAACATGGTTCACAGTAAGAAAGATAATAAGAAATATAATACACTGAAGGATGATCCTAAGGTTTTTACGGATACTGCCAACAATAACTTAAATAACGGTTCCATTAAATAACATGGACATCACCCACCTACCAAAAATAATAAATTTGTTAACTTATCCTCTGTAGAGTTAAGTCATAATACCATCAAGATTCTTAGTAAGGGTTTAGGATTTGTGGTTGCTCCCAAGGGCATCCCAAATGAAAGCATTTTGTGTAGCATTGAGGAAGGGATTAGAGGTTTAGCTCTTGATGATAAAGAGGAATTAAAACAAGAATGCTCCCTTATTTTGAAAAAATATAGAACTCCCAAGATAAATCTGAGTAAGGAAGATTTTTTTGCTCTCAAACGTCTTCGCAATAATGATAACATTGTGGTATTGAAAGCTGACAAGGGAGGTGCTGATGTTGTTCTAGATAAGGTTGATTATATTAGGAAAATGAATGAACATCTAGATTGTAGCAGCTACAAGAAACCTAACTCCAACCCCGTGCCCAAGGTATTAAGAGAAGTCAAGAAAGCAATAAAAAATTCAAGGTTGGATGAAAAGTTAAAAAAGAAATTGACCCCGTCTTGTGAGGTCTTGCCAAGAATTTATGGATTACCCAAATTTCATAAAGAAGGAATCCCCCTTAGGCCGATTGTTAATACCATAGGGTCCCCCACCTATGAGCTGGCGAAATATGTTGCCAAGATACTGAAGCCTCTTGTCGGAAATACTAACTCTTTCATAAAGGACTCAAGTGATTTTGTCAAGCTCATTAAGAATCAGAAGGTTGAGGAAAACGACATCTTGGTTAGTTTCGACATGGTATCACTATTCACCAAGATTCCTTTAGATGAGGCAATTCAAGTCATTAAAGATGTCACTGATCCAAGAACAGCCAAGCTTGCTGAGACTTGCCTACACTACACCTTCTTGAGATTTCAAGGAGAATTCTATGAGCACGTATCAGGTGTCGCAATGGGATCTCTGCTATCCCCTATTGTCACCAAATTATACATGGAACACTTTGAGAAGAAGGCCCTTGCCTCATATCCCTTAAAACGAGACTGGTGGAAAATATTTGTAGACGACACCAACATAAAGTGAACCCATGGCGAAGAGAGTCTTGAAGGATTTTTCAATCACCTTAACTCCATTTCCACGAAGATTAAGTTCACGATGGAGGTCGAACAAAATAGGAGCATTTCTTTTTTGGACTTTCTTGTCATTAGGAATGAGGATGGAACTCTAGGACACTAGGTGTTTAGAAATAAAACCCATACTGATAGCTATCTCCATGCTGAGTCATACCATCATCCAGCTCAAAATTTTGGTGTTCTTAATACCCTTGCCATCAGAGCCATGAGGATTTTTTATGCTAAACACCTAAGCGATGAAATCAATCACCTGTCATATGTATTTACAGATTTAGGTTACAAAGAAAGAGATATCAAAAAAGCCCTAAAAAGAGATGAGGGTTCGATCTTACCTCAGAATCGCCATGAACCTCAAGAAAACATAGGTAGGGTTTTTCTACCATATATTAAGGGTGTTACTGATAAAATCACCAAGGTTCTAAGAAAGAACGATATTTTCGCACAATTTCAACAGTAGGCACTATTAGATAGAGGATGCGATCAGTTAAAGTTGGCATAAGCCCTTAACAACTCAAAGGAGTGTACAAGATTGACTGTTCATGCAGGAAAATTTATGTTGGTGAGACTGTGCGTTCACTTCAGAAATGACTTAAATAGCATGGAGCTGATATCAGGTATGAATGATCGTGCACCCCAACCCTTGTAGAACACTCCTCAAAAACCAAACATCAAGTACGTCTTGAAGATGCAAGGATCATTGCGAGAGAGGAGCACTATCAAAGAAGAAAAATAAGAGAGGCCCTTGAGATTATAAAGCATCCAGATAATCTCAATAGGGATGGGGGAGTTGAAATCAGTAACACTTGGAGACCTCTTCTTCGACAAATCTATTCCTCCAAAACACCATCCGCCGAGGTATAGTTTTTCAGGTAAAAATCACAGGTATGTTCCTCCTTTTCTGAATTCTAATTTGGTTTTAATAATTTAAAATTCTAATAATTATCCCTATTAATTGATTTTTATTTTGTTTAAAATAAAAATTAATTAATTAATCAATATTTATTAGAAATTTCTACTATTTTACTAAAAAGCTTCCCTAAAAAAAATTTCTCCCAAAATTAAAATAAGCATAATTAATTAGATAATCATAAATAAAAAGAATAATAAAACTAAATAATTAATTCCTTATCTATAGTATAAATCCCAAATTAAATTATAATAAATTAGATATATTTTTAAAAATTAAATTAACCAATATAGTTAATTATTAATTAACAATTATTAGTATTCCTAAAAAATATTTTCCCTAAATAATTTTTTTTAATTATTAATAAACATAATTAAATATTCATCAATAAAAATTAAACTAAATAATTAATCCTTTATTTATATTTATATCTAGTATAAATATAATAAAATTTAATATATCCTTAAAATTAAATTAACCTATTTAGTTGCTTTTTAGTATAATGAAATAATAGGCATATAAATTAAACTAATTAGTAAAATAAAATAAGCATAATAAAAATAAAATTCTTTATTGGAATTAAAAACCATGGTAAATTATCTTAAAAGAGACATAATAAAATTAGAAAATAGGCATATTTAAACTAACTAATTAGTTAATTAAATAAGCATAATTAATATATAATAATTCTTAAATTTTGTATTTTATAACTTTGATTTTATTAATTATTAACCATAATAAAATAAAATTCATTAAAAGTAATTATTAAAAATTAATAAATACAAAATACAAAATACCAAAAAAAAAATGGTCAGCTCTTTTCAAAGAAATTTATCTCTATTAATGATCTAAAACCCTCCTCCAAATTTCTTCATTCTAATGTCCTGATGATGGGTCCCTGTTGGGATTCGAAACATCGACACATGTTCCTCAATACTGTGGATAATCCGGGAAGCTCTTTAACAAATTAAATTCTAGATGAATCTCATAAACAACCTTATACTGGACATCTTGGATATCAGAAACTACTCACAGCCTTGAAAAAGAAATTGTTTTGGCCGGGAATGAAAAAGGATGTAGCAAGCTACCTAGCTAGATGCATGGAATGTCAACTAGTAAAAGTTGAATATCAGCATCCAGATGGACTGCTAAATCCTTCACCAAGTGAAGAATGGAAATGTGAAACTGTTTCTATGGACTTTATAATTGGGTTACCAAGAACCAAACATCGGCATGACTCTGTGATGGTAGTGGTCGACACTTTGACGAAGGCTGCACATTTCATACCTATTGAATCTACGTTTGGAATGGCCCAAGTTGCAAATGTGTCCATGAAAAAGATCGTAAGACTTCATGGGATTCCTAAAATGATTATTTCTAATAGAGATGCCAAGTTCACTGCAGCCTTTTGGATGAGCTTGTTTGGGGGCATGGGTACTAAATTAAACTTTAGTACTACCTATCACCCTCAAAAGGATGGTCAAACTGAGAGAACAAATCAAATTCTGGAAGATATGTTGAGGATGTATGTGATGGATAGGCCAACTAAATGGGAAGACTATATACATTTAGCATAATTTTCCTATAACAACAGTTATCTAAATTCCATAAACATGAGTCTATTTGAAGCACTCTATGGAAGAAAATGTCACACTCCTTTAAGCTGGAGCCAACCTGAGGATAAATTAGTGCTTGGGCCAAAAACTTTGTAGGAAATGGAAATAATTGTAAAAAATTTTTAGAAAAACATTAAAACAGCTCAGGATCGACAGAAAATTTATGCAGACAAGAAGAGAGTGCATCGAGAGTTCAGCGTGGGTGATCACTGGTAGTTGTGAAAAATTAGCTCCTAGATACTGTCGTTCATTTGAAGTACTGGAAAGGTTGGGACCAGTGGCTTATAAACTGGCCTTACCCATGCATGTTAAGGTTCATGATGTGCTTCATGTTTCTTTATTGAAGAAATATGTACATGATTCTGCTCACGTTATTGATTGGAATTTTATTCATGTGGAACCAGAAGGGGAATTCCTTCCAGTGCCGCTTCAAATCTTGGAGCAGGAAGAAATTGAACTGCGGAATCAGACGGTAGCTAGAGTAAAAGTGCAATTGAAGCACTTTACTACTAAAGAAGCTACTTGGGAAAGGGAAATTGAGATGATGGAAAAGTATCCATCACTGTTTTCACAGTGAACTATTTAAAGTTATTTTTCAACACCGAGGATGTTATTTGTTTTTAGAGGAAAAATGTGTAACACCTCAAATTTGATATGTTTTTAATTTGGCATTTGAACAAATCCAAAAGGGAAGTGGACCCCAATGGAGAAACAATGTGTGGATTTACTTAATTATTTAATTAATAAAAATAATAATAACAATGTACTGTCCATTTCCACATTATAATATGTTGATAATTATGTACAGGATACATGAAAACAACTAGTAGGTACACTGTTGTGAACTAGTATATTTTCCACATGAAGGACATAAGAGCATAATTTTTGTCTAAATTAAATACCAATTAGAATGTCAGACAGAGAAAATGAAATAATATATTAACAATATGCGCCGAGAGAACTCTGTGTCAAAATAAAAATAATAATATCCGGTCCATATACATAAGCATTGGCTACAGCCACGCTAGAAATTTAATTAAACCTCCTTGTAAGTTTTCCTTACGATAGACGAGAGACAAAAAGAAAATTAAGAGTTTAAAACCTTAAATTGGCCAAGGTAACAGTAAAATCCAAACTGGAGGAAAGAAATAGAGAAGTGTTACACATACCAAAGACGTATAGACCGACCTGTGCAAAGAGCATTAAGTTAGATTCGAGAAGGAGAAAATATTAATAAACACAGTGCCATTTCCATAAATGAAGGGTAGAAGGGAACTAGGTTGGTTACCTGCATCACTAACCAGAAAACATGATTGCTTAGCGACAACCTTCATAAAAGAAAAAAAGAGGGAAAATAGAAATGCACTATGTAATAGTAAAGGAATATAAATTAAATTACCTATGTAGTAAAATGGTATAAACCCACTGTATAACTGGTAATGCCTTCGAGCTCAATGTTGTATTGGATTGCCTACACTAGACACCCTCGAAGAGGGGATTATGCGTGAGACATGAAAATTCATTATAATTAAACGAGAACTAGAATATAGGGGTTAAGCAAAAATAAAACAATTCAAAATTTATACAGAGGAAATTCTTACTAGGGGTTTTCAATGAAATAATATATTCGGAAAATTGATGGGCAACGATCTCTAAACTATTTTGAATCTACCATGGAGACAGCATAAGGATAATGGAGGAATAAAAAAACATATTAGAAATAGCCAGAGTTATAAACCATCCATCACAACATTGAATCCTAAATAAATCCACAGTATACATAACCAAAGCATAATTGCTAAGTTGTAAGTCAACTGAATTTTCTCAACGAAAAGTCAGTAGGTATAAAACTAAAATGTAAATCTCAGTACAAAACAAGGGGTTACAATTCTTACCGTCGGAAGGGATGGTCAAGATAAAACTTCATCAAACCCTAGCATGAACACTTGGACGAGAATACGTTTTCCCGAAAGCCACCATGAAGAAATGAAATGATAATGCACTAAGTTTTCATCTTAAACACCAAGCGTATTGGGGTAAAACCCTAAAACATCACAACCCTACAGATGTCAAGATCTGGAGAGTTTGTATGTAGAGAAATGACCCATAAGCGAAAGGCTCCAGACAGTAGTGTTCATACAGGTCGAATTAATGCAAAGATTTAAATTCGTTAATGAATCCTTACCATTTCCAAGTACAAGAGGATCTCGAGAAATATCCTAGTGGTTGAACATTGTGTGTCTTAATGTAACATCTCCCACTCTCTACACCAGATTTTATTTTTTATTTTTTTAGCCCCAATAATTAATTTTTCTCAAAGGATATTTAGTATATCTACTTCTCTTTTTTATGAATATATCTATGTTACTTGTCCTCTATATATGACCATTGTGACGATTGTATATATTGATACCCATTCATTTCTATCACTAATTTTATTGATAGTCATATCTTCATGTTATAGTCACAAGGATAGTTCCATCCTTGACTCATTTTGATTAACGAAATTTGTTGCATAGATATCATCTTCATTATCGTTTAGTTGCATCTTCTTCATCAATCCATTTCACAACTAAGTCTACATTAAGTACTTACATAGACGAAATATTAAATAATTGATCATGCTTTAAACACCTGGTCTACCATAATATATATTATGGTGGCTATTATACCTTCCCACAGCTAATAGTCAACGCACTTATTTATTAAACACTCATCATTTTATCCCCTACTTACTTATGAGTGAATGCTCCGTTAATACCATTCTTATTCATGAACTATGGTTGTATGTTGCGTTAATACTATTCATTTTGGGAGGTATGCATATGTACCTTAGTTATCATACCATTGGAAGTTGATATTAACATTTCGACTTGGATCGTAGTGTATATTTTATATATTCTGGCATAAGTTACCTATTTATGGCTCATTGATCTAGTGTTGTACGCCTTCATTTATGGTAAGTTACTGATATGCTCCTTGAGCCCATCATGTAATCGTTGTTTATGGCGTTTTTCCACATGACCGTCAGTCGATGTAATTGCTATCATCTGCAAAGGTACTATGGCGTTAAATGTAAATAGGGTTTCCCTCCGTCAATGTAAACAAGTTTTCGATCCATGAGAGACCCGATAGATCGTCGACAAGTGTAGCGTGGGATACGATTAGGTTTTATTTGTATGTGTCTCTATTAAACACATCATTTTTTCCTTTGCGTTCTTCTCCGAAGGTTTTCTTTCTAGCGTCCCATTCTCTGTGCTACCACAATTTCTATGCGACAACCCATAGGGAACGCGATGCTTCGCTATGCTGGCTTGACACTTTGAATAAGACACAGGTAAATTCGATTTGTTTAATTCCCTATTCTATTTAAGTCTGTTACACATTAGGGAAACGTTCTCCATCAACTTTCGTTTGAAGAATTTGAAATTTCTGTGGCATTTAGATTAATTAATAACATATTTCCAGAGTCGTATAGTGGGTTTTTTTTTCGTTAGTTCGTTTACCTCCTATTCGGGTCAAAATAGTGCCAAGATCACTACTGGCCATATAGCACAGCTCTATGCACTGGTTTTGAGCCTAGGTTTATTTCACATTGAACCCTCGTGCATTTTTTTAACTAATTTGTTTCTCTCGCTCTGAAATTTAACTATTTTACTTTTTCGTTACCCCTTCACCAGATCGATAATGCGTTCTTCCTGTCGCGATGACTCAAGACCAGAACGGGATTTAATCCTAGTTATTATTGTAGGTAACTATGGAAGCTTCCTTTGCGTCGAGTTAATTTAATAGGTCTTTAAGTTTTATTTTCTGTGACCGTGACTAACTTCTCACAGTTTTTGTGGTTGCAGGTACTCTCTTTCACTCATTTTTGTTTGGAATATAGGTTTGGTTGCCCCCCCATATCATATCATATTCGTATACTAAATAAATCCATGACTTCCTTTACAGGTTGGTCACATCTCACTTTCTATACTAGGTGCCTCTGAAGATCTTCCAGATCTTATCATACTTTAATTTTTTTAGTTCTCAGTCTATCATACTCTCTTACCACTCGTACCGTTGTATTTATAATGTCGGAAGGCTCTCATGAACAATCGAGAGTATTTGTGTTTGTAAAATTTTTCTTTCCGAGACAGTTTTAAATGGACTTTCACAATTTTATTAAACTGTGCGGTACATATTTATAATTGTCTGTGTGACAATAACTTGACGTCGAACTTAACTGTAATGAAATTTTCATATGTATATCCTCCGCATTCAACTCCTCCTGAACAGGATTTTATTTTTACATGTTTTATTTTTGTTCTATTGGAATTACAACGAACCGGCAAAGTCAGTTTACCATTCTCTAGTTCTCAAGAAAGGGTAATTACCAATTTAGCTATATGTGTATCGGTGGCAAATTTTATATATGATATATATGTGACAGTCTTTTGATTCTAGGCCCATGTGTGGCAACTTTGGCTTGAGCCACAATTCTATTCATTTAAAACTCTTTTCTATTATGATACCATTATTTCATCAATTTTTTCATGCTCCAGGTTTACTTACTCTTTACTATAATATTTGAGCATTATTTTCAAAGTTGAGTTCTGGTTAAGCTATAATAGACATGAATTATAATAGGGATTATTATGCTGAATTTCTAGTCCCTTACCAATTTTATATAATACTACTGTTCTTCCAATAAAAATTCTTTTCCTTGGTAAGAGTCTAGACAGAAGTATTAGTATAGTACAGTTTGGAATAATTGCAGTAAATACTCATCTTTGCATGCTTTTATAATTTCCTCCAGTTAACTATGGTAGACTCATAAGATGGTTTTAAAATAGTTTAACAGTTGCATGATCCTCTTTTCCTTCTCCAGTAACTTCAATTTATTCTACTTTTATATGCCGAGAGTTTACACATAACTTTCTAACTATATAATTTGCATAGCTCAATTCAAATAAAGCAAAAGGTTAACTGTTAAATTGATAGCAGAGTTCTCTCTTATTTTACAGAATTATTTAATAAAATATTGTCGTTGCCCAGAATACAATTTCTGTTGCAAAAACAAATTACAGTCTAATTTGTTTTACAATTATCTGTTGTTTCCTTCTGGAAATTGGTTTTTTTTCAGAACTCTAATGGATTGAATTCTGGTTTACCCTAGTTTTGAATGAGACTTATTTCTATTTTAAGTTTCAGAAGCAGATTAAAGTTATGTCAACTTTACTAGGGAAGCATTTACACTTTCTCCAGATTTAGACCAATAAATGGTTTAGAGATTCTGGGTGATAGTATCTCCCTAGTGTTCTTTCCTACTACCATACAGAGATTAGGAGAACTATTTCTCCTGTTCATCTCTGTTAAAATTAAGGAAATTCATTACACATCACTGCTATTCAACATAAGTACCATAACACTTTTCACTATTATACATTGCTATCAAATTAAATTTCTTAGTAAAATAGTATGCATACCACTTTTGCAATTGACCAACCTCCCAACCTTAAAGACCTTCTGTCCTCAAGAACTCACCCCTGAGCTGAGATCATCTCCTAGAACAGACCAACCTCTAATCTGTACAGGAATAGCTTATTTAAGTTGTTGCTCCCCAAAGCCTGTTTCTAATTCTGCGTCTAGAATAGCAGGATGATTTTATTCTTGTTTGCCTAGGCTTCCCTATTTAGGGACTTTTAAAGCTTCTTTCTGCTTTTCCCAGCTTTTTACCTCTTCCCAACTACTCTCCACATCATTGGGGAAACTATATTTTCCTCAAATCTAATTTGGAAATAAATTCTTTCAAGGATTTTTGAAAGATTTTTGGGGAAAGTATTTGCCTTTATCCATCCTCATGGATTTAGCAAGTGATATCATAATTCTCAATTTTGGTCAATCTGCACAGAATTATTTTATTCATTTTCTCAAATTAAATATTTAATTACATCCACAAAATACTTGTCCTTTGGGGTCCACTCCCCTTAGGATTAAAGTTCAAATGTCTAGTTTTTTTTAAAATCAAACACATAAAATAGTGGTGTTACATATTCCCCCTCTGAAAGTAAACACCGTCCTCGGTGTTGGTATCTAACTACTAGAGTTCATTTTTTTTTTCCAAACAAAAATGGATATTTTTCCATCATTTCATCTTCTCTTTCCCAGGTAGCTTCTTCAGCAGTAAAGTGCTTCCACTAAACCTTTACTCTTGCTACCGTCTGATTCCTCAATTCAATTTCTTCCCGCTCCAATATTTGAATCGGTTCTGGAAGGAACTCCCCTTCTAGTTCCACCTGTACCACATTCCAATCAACAATGTGAGAAGCATCATGTATATATATTTTTAATAACGAAACATGAAACACATCATGAAATTTAACATGAGGTGGTAAGACCAACTTGTAAACCACTGGTCCCACCCTTTCTAACACTTCAAAAGAACCACAATATCTAGGAGCTAGTTTTGCACAACTTCCAGCATAAAGTGTGCTCTTTTTGGGTTTAATACGCAAGTACACATGCTCCCCCACTTTGAATTCTCGATGTGTCCTTTTCTTATCAGCATAGTTTTTCTGGCGATCTTGTGCTGTCTTGATGTTTCTTTGTATTTGTTTAACAATTCTTTCCATCTCTTGTAAAGTGTCTAGTCCCAACATTATCTTATCTTCAGGTTGAATCCAGCTCAAAGGAGTACGACATTTCCTTCCATAGAGTGCCTCAAACGGGCTCATCTTGATAGAGGATTGGTAGCTGTTATTATAGGAAAATTCAGCTAAATGCAAGTAGTCTTCCCATTTTGATGGCCTATCCATCACATACATTCTCAGCATATCCTCCAAAATCTGATTAGTCCTCTCTGTCTGACCGTCGGTCTGAGGGTGATAGGCAGTACTAAAATTCAGCTTAGTGCCCATACCTCCAAATAAACCTTTCCAAAAGGCTGCTATGAACTTAGCATCTCTATCTGAAACAATCACTTTTGGGACCCCATGTAATCTTACTATCTCTTTTAGAAATACATCTGCTACTTGAGCTGTCCCAAAAGTAGACTTTACAGGTATGAAGTGTGCAGCTTTTGTTAAAGTGTCTACTACTACCATAACTGAGTCATGCTGGTACTTGGTTCTGGGTAGTCCTGTTCTGAAATCTATAGAAACAGTGTCCCATTTCCATTCTGCAATCGGCAAAGGGTTTAACATACCAACAGGATGTTGATGTTCAACTTTAACTAGTTGACACTCCATGAATCTAGCTAAATATTCTGCTACATCTCTTTTCATTCCTGGCCAAAAAAACTTCTTTTTCAAAGCTGTTAACATTTTCTGATATCCCGGATGTCCTGCATATGGCTGTTTGTGATATTCATCTAGAATCTCTCTTTTCAAGGACTCCACATTGGGGATATATAATCTATTTTTGTAGCAGATCAGCCCTTTTTGGTTTTGAGTGTAATCAACCATCTCCTTATTTAGTATTTTCACTTGTAGGTTCTCATAATTTGGATCCTGGTCTGTTGTCTTTTTCACTAAATCTTCTAAATCAAACTGGGCACTACTTCCAATGTTGTTTATAATTTGACAGGCATTTCTGCTCAAGGCATCAGCAATTTTATTTTCTTTCCCTCTGATATGTTTTATGTCCATATAAAATTCACTTAGAAAGGACAGCCATCTGGCCTATCTAGCATTCAATTCAGTTTGGGAAAAGAAATATTTAAGACTAATATGATTAGTCATTAATGTAAATTTCTTTCCAAGAAGATAGTGTCACCACATCTTCAAGGCATGAATAACAGCAGCTAACTCCAAATCATAGGCACTATAGTTTTGTTCATGTGTCTTCAGTTTCCTAGACTCATATGCAATCACTGAATTTTCCTGCAAAAGGACTCCTCCCAACCCCTCTCTACATGAATCTGTACATACAACAAATTCTTTATCAGGATCTGCAATTTTCAATATAGGAGCTGTGGTGAGTTTTAGTTTTAATTGGTCAAAACTGTTTTGGCATTTTTCAGTCCACTCAAATTTGACCCCCTTTCTTTGTAGTGAGGCTATGGGGTATGCTATGGCAGAAAATCTCTCCACAAATCTGTGATAATAACCTGCAATCCCCATGAATGATCTCACTGCTGAAACATCAGTTGGCACAGGCCATTCTTTAATAGCCTTTATATTTTCAGGATCAACAGCCAACCCTTGTTCAGAAATAATATGACCCAAGTATTGGATCTTATCCTTATAGAATTCACATTTACTGAATTTGGCATATAACTGGTTCTCTTTCAAAGTTTGCAATACTATCTTCAAGTGTTGTTTGTGCTCTTCCTCACTTTTTGAGTAAACTAAAATATCATCTATGAACACAAATAGATTTAATGAGCTGCCCCATGCAACACTATTCTTTAAGCACATAAAAGATTAGGGGCATTTATAAACAAGGTAGGGCTACAAGTCGTAGTGACCATGATTTGAAAGGCTTTTGCGTCTCTTCTTCTTTAATTGAAACAGTGATAACTTGATCCTTGATAATCATAGAAAATACGAGCTCCTCTCCTTTGTCAAAAAGATCATCGATTACGGACCAGGGTATATGTTTTTAATGGTCGACAATGTGATTGGTGACAATCATGCACATCTACAACATTCCATCTTCTTTCCTGCAGTGGCTGGTATCCCCAAGGAGACACACTCTCGGTGGATCTGATATATGAGGAAATTCTTCTGCAATTGCATTTTGGTTCTGCTTGGACCCGGGGGACTCATTGGTGAGAAGCTGAGAAGGCAGGTGATAGTCCAGCACCCAGATTGATTGAAAATTCAATCTCTCTTTTGGGGGGAAGATGAGGAATCTCATCTGGAAAAACTTCCTTAAACTCTCTTACTAATGGCA
Organism: Pinus albicaulis; assembly: GCA_034641835.2. NCBI lineage: Eukaryota > Viridiplantae > Streptophyta > Pinopsida > Pinales > Pinaceae > Pinus > Pinus albicaulis. The sequence continues at coordinate 279,326,538 of CM076578.1, read as the reverse complement.
AAGCATCCAGCAGATTTTCTTCAGTTTTCTAGTTTGACTCTTCTACATGTACTCCATAGACTTGGTATCCTTTCCTAGCTGTTCGTTTTAATTGCAGTGCTGATATTTGTCTTACAGAGATAGGTTTTGGTTTTCCCTTAAGAATAAAAGGTTTCCCCTCTTCATCTACACAATGCAGGGTCTTATCCCAACTGTTCATCATGGCCTTCTTCTTTTCTAGCCAGTCCATTCCTATCAGCAAGTCATATGAACCTAATGGCAGAATGTTTAAATTCACTTCTGTTTGAAAATCATTTAATTTGATTACTGTTTGAGGTAACTTATGAGTTACTTTCCTCTTGGTGCCAGTGGCTAACTAGACCAACCAGGACTGCTAAAATTTTTCAGTTTTGAGATTGCATTTTTTCTACAATTTTTGGACTAATGTAACTCAAAGAAGCACCCGGATCAATCAAAACTATAACAGATTGGTCATAAATCTTACCCTCCATTTCAACCATGGTAGCTTGATGTTCTTCTTGTCAATTCTCCAAGGCTGCACTAATAGTGGGTATATTTCTTACTATTTCATTTACTGTGGTAGCTTCTCGATCTCTCATAATCATCTGAATGTTTCGGTGGGGATAGTCCCTCAAAAGATGGGGTTCTCCACATCCCCAACATTTCAAAGGTTCCCTCATTTTGACTGTGCCTTCCTTTTTATTTCCTTCATCTAGTTGTTTGGAACCAATTTGAGACTGAGCTGTTTGGCTTTCTTTTGGTTTATTAAAATTTTTCCTTTGATGGTCTCTACCAAAATTCCTTAATTAAGCTGGTTTCTGTTTCTTTCCTTTAATTTCACCTTTGTTTAGCCAGATTTTTCCATGCTCAGCCTTTCCCTTAAACTGCTGATAGCATAATCTAGCCTTCCTCACTGCCTCGTCCATAGTTTTTGGGTTATCAAACTCGATCTTCTCTTTGTACACAGTAGGCAAACAGTTCAGAAACCTTTGCACCTTTGCCTTCTCTTCCCTAATGTAAGGGACATATCTCAACAGATTTGTAAACTTAGTAAAAAATTCATCAATAGTAAGTTGTCCCAGTCTAAGCTCATGAAATGGTTTTGATTTATCATCATAATAACGTTCATTTAAATAGCGGTTTTTAAACTTAACCAGGAAATATTCCCAAGTAACTGTCTTTTTATCAATGGCATGAACCATTTTCGTCTCCTCCACACAAAATTATAGCTCACATGTAGAAAGTAGTCAAAGTAGTAACATTCATCCAGCCTTCCGGTTGCTTTCCTTATTCATGAATTTTGGAAGCTGTAATCATGACAGCAGAGCGACATGTACCTTCTCTTCATCACATGGAGGGAGGTTTCCTTCTTCGAATTCCCTAATTCCTTTTCATATTCTCGTGATGCCTAACGGAAATATCTCCTGAACTCGCGGTCACCCCTCTTTCCGGAACCCTCACCTTCTTGGCTATTCAAAAAGCTTATCTTAGTTCTACGATGAGATTTTTCCTTCTCCTCAGCTGTGTGTGACCACGCCATTGGATTTCAACTCGAGCCATTTCTCAATTTGGCTGTGAAAATACTTATCTTGAAGCGTTGGGATGTTGGTGTGGAGAAATCATCTGTGATCAGCATAAATTCTCACCTTATGTTCCAGCTGCTGTACATATAACAACACAGATCGAAACAATATTTTTTCGGTAAATATTCTTTGATGAAACTGCTCAGCCAGATTTGCCTGTATTTCCAATTTCCATTTGTAACATCTCCCACTCTCTACACCAGAAATTTTTTTATTTTTATTTTTAGCCCCAATAATTAATTTTGCTCAAAGGATATTTAGTATATCTACTTCTCTTTTTTATGAATATATCTATGTTACTTGTCCTCTATCTATGACCATTGTGACGATTGTATATATCGATACCCATTCATTTCTGTCACTAATTTTATTGATAGTCATATCTTCATGTTATAGTCACAAGGATAGTTCCATCCTTGACTCATTTTGATTAACGAAATTTGTTGCATAGATATCATCTTCATTCTCGTTTAGTTGCATCTTCTTCATCAATCCATTTCACAACTAAGTCTACATTAAGTACTTACATAGAAGAAATATTAAATAATTGATCATGCTTTCAACACCTGGTCTACCATAATATACATTATGGTGGCTATTATACCTTCCCACAGTTAATAGTCAACACACTTATTTATTAAACACTCATCGTTTTATCCCCTACTTACTTATGAGTGAATGCTGCATTAATGCCATTCTTATTCACGAACTATGGTTGTATGTTGCATTAATACTATTCATTTTGGGAGGTATGTATACGTACCTTAGTTATCATAGCATTGGAAGTTGATATTAACATTTCGACTTGGATCGTAGTGTATATTTTATATCTTCTGGCATACGTTACCTATTTATGGCTCGTTGATCTAGTGTTGTACGCCTTCATTTATGGTAAGTTACTGATATGCTCCTCGAGCCCATCATGTAATCGTTGTTTATGGCGTTTTTCCACATGATCATCAGTCGTTGTAATTGCTATCATCTGCAAAGGTACTATGGTGTTAAATGTAAATAGGGTTTCCCTTCGTCAATGTAAAAAAGTTTTCGATCCACGAGAGACCCGATAGATCGTTGCCAAGTTTAGCGTGGGATACGATTAGGGTTTATTTGTATGTGTCTCTATTAAATGCATCATTTTTTCCTTTGCATTCTTCTCCGAAGGTTTTCTTTCCAGCGTCCCATTCTCTGTGCTACCACAATTTCTACGCGGCAATCCATAGGGAACACGGTGCTTCGCTATGATTGCTCGACGCTTTGAATAAGACACAGGTAAATTCGATTTGTTTAATTCCCTATTCTATTTAAGTCTGTTACACATTGGGGAAATGTTCTCCATGAACTTTCGTTTGAAGAATTTGAAATTTCTGTGGCATTTAGATTAATTAATAACATATTTCCAGAGTCGTATAGTGGGTTTTTTTTTTCATTAGTTCGTTTACCTCCTATTCAGGTCAAAATAGTGCCAAGATCACTACTAACCATATAGCACAGCTCTATGCACTGCTTTTGAGCCTAGGTTTATTTCACATTGAACCCTCGTGCATTGTTTTAACTAATTTGTTTCTCGCGCTCTGAAATTTAACTATTTTACTTTTTCGTTACCCCTTCGCCAGATCGATAATGCGTTCTTCCTGTCACAATGACTCGAGACTAGAATGGGATTTAATCCCAGTTATTACCATAGGTAACTATGGAAGCTTCCTTTGCGTTGAGTTAATTTAATAGGTCTTTAAGTTTTATTTTATGTGACCGTGACTAACTTCTCACGGTTTCTGTGGTTGCAGGTACTCTCTTTCACTCGTTTTTGTTTGGAATCTAGGTCTGGTTGCCCCCCCATATCATATCATATTCGTATACTAAATAAATCAATGACTTCCTTTACAGGTTGGTCACGTCTCACTTTCTATACTAGGCGCCTCTGAAGATCTTCTAGATCTTATCATACTTTAATTTTTTTAGTTCTCAGTCTATAATACTCTCTTACCACTCGTACCGTTGTATTTAGAATGTCGGAAGGCTCTCGTGAACATTCGAGAGTATTTGTGTTTGTAAAATTTTTCTTTCCGAGACAGTTTTAAATGGACTTTCACAATTTTATTAAACTGTGCGGTACATATTTATAATTTTCTGTGTGACAATAACTTGACGTTGAACTTAACTGAAATGAAATTTTTATATGTATATCCTCTGCATTCAACTCCTCCTGAACAGGATTTGATTTTTACATGTTTTATTTCTGTTCTATTGGAATTACAACGAACCGGCTAAGTCAGTTTACCATTCTCCAGTTCTCAAGATGGGGTAATTACCAATTTAGCTATATGTGTATCGGTAGATTTTATATATGATATATATGTGACAATATTTTGGTTCCAAGCCCATGTGTGGCAACTTTGGCTTGAGCCACAATTCTATTCATTTAAAACTATTTTCTATTATGATACCATTATTTCATCAATTTTTTCATGCTCCCAAACTCTTTACTGTAATATTTGAGCATTATTTTCAAAGTTGAGTTCTGGTCAAGCTATAATAGACATGAATTATAATAGGGATTATTATGCTGAATTTCTAGTCCCTTACCAGTTTTATATAATACTACTTTTCTTCCAATAAAAATTATTTTCCTTGGTAAGAGTCTAGACAGAAGTATTGGTATAGTACAGTTTGGAATAATTGCAGTAAATAGTCTTCTTTGCATGCTTTTATAATTTCCTCCAGTTAACTGTGGTAGACTCATAAGATGGTTTTAAAATAGTTTAATAGTTGCATGATCCTCTTTTCCTTCTCCAGTAACTTCAAATTATTCTACTTTTATATGCCAAGAGTTTACACATAACTTTCTAACTATATAGTTTTCATAGCTCAATTCAAATAAAGCAAAAGGTTAATTGTTAACTTGATAGCAGAGTTCTCTCTTATTTTACAGAATTATTTAATAAAATATTGTCGTTGCCCAGAATACAATTTCTGTTGCAAAAACAAATTACAGTCTAATTTGTTTTACCATTATCTGTTGTTTCCTTCTGGAAATTGGTTTGTTTTTAGAACTCTAATGGATTTAATTCTGGTTGACCCTAGTTTTGAATGAGACTTATTTCTATTTTAAGTTTCAGAAGCAGATTAAAGTTATGTCAACTATACTAGGGAAGCATTTACACTTTCTCCAGATTTAGACCAATAAATGGTTTAGAGATTCTGGGTGATAGTATCTCCCTAGTGTTCTTTCCTACTACCATACAGAGATTAGGAGAACTATTTCTCCTGCTCATCTCTGTTAAAAGTAAGGAAATTCATTACACATCACTGCTATTCAACATAAGTACCATAACACTTTTCACTATTATACATTGCTATCAAATTAAATTTCTTAGTAAAACAATATGCATACCACTTTTGCAATTGACCAACCTCCCAACCTTAGAGTCCTTCTGTCCTCAAGAGCTCACCCCCGAGCTGAGATCATCTCCTAGAATAGACCAACCTCTAATCTTTTCAGGAATAGCTTATTTAAGCTATTGCTCCCCAAAGCCTGTTTCTAATTCTGCGTCCAGAGTAGCAGGATGCTTTTCTTCCTGTTTGCCTAGGCTTCCCTATTTAGGGACTTTTAAAGATGCTTTCTACTTTTCCCAGCTTTTTACCTCTTCCCAACTACTCTCCACATCATTGGGGAAACTAGATTTTCCTCAAATCTAATTTGGAAATAAATTCTTTCAAGGATTTTTGAAAGATTTTTGGGGAAAGTATTTTCCTTTATCCATCCTCATGTATTTAGCAAGTGATCTCATAATTCTCAATTTTGGTCAATCTGCACAGAATTATTTTATTCATTTTCTGAAATTAAATATTTAATTACATCCACAAAATACTTGTCCTTTGGGGTCCACTCCCCTTAGGATTAAAGTTAAAATGTCTAGTTTTTTTTTAAAATCAAACACATAAACTAGGGGTGTTACACTTAAGTACTGCCATAAATATTTACCAACTCGACAGAAAATAAAATCCAAACAGGGATTAAATATTGTGTACTAACAAATCCAAAATGTCAGTTGGTGAATTGACAAGAATCCTCGATCAATGGTAATACGTCCAATCATCAAAATCGAAACGCAATGATAATTGAGATTATATCCATGGTTTAATATATGTTACATATGAAAATTAAAAAAAAATTAATATCGACCTATGTTGGCAAGGGAAAGAAAAAGTTAATTGAAATAATAGTGGAGTAAATCAAGGTTAGATGAGGATAGATACATTCGAAAATAAATTTCTCTCCATGATGCATTTCCAATTCGGTTAAATGGAGTCCTAGAACTTAGAGCTAGGAGAAATAAATGGAAAATGAATGGTAACCAGGGTAAAATAAATTAAAAGGGGTGAAAGTGTAATATTGTGCATATCTTTGGTAGGAATTTCAATGGTTAAAATAAGTACTTAATTAGAATAAATAAATGAGTAATGACTTTGTAGAGCTTATTATATAGAAAAAATTTATATAATCATGCCATTAGTAAGGGTAACATATAATCATATGTGGTGATAAATATTAGATATATTAGATATGAGATTATGGAGGTAGTCTTGTGAATTTAGGTGAAATCATATACTAATGGTTTTTGAAGTTAATATACCCAAACCTTTCTGTTCTATAGTATGAATGAAAAAAATATTAGAAAATAATTAGTAGAAATCCATATAACTTAAAAAGGCATCATAAAAAAATATACAAGCGTGGTAATCTATCCTACCACAGGTTATGAAAAAAAAAAATTAGTAAATGAGAGACATTACAAAGGAAACTTTTAAAACAATATAAACCATTGAGCTGTAATAGTTGGGGATTATTTTTTGGAAATACTAGAATCAAAAAAGAAGATAACCAAGACTAGTTTCAATTTGGAGTGTGAGGGTTCAAAAAAATGAAAGAATTTTATAACATAGACACTATATTGTCATACTAGAGTTATAAAAGAGAATAAATATTTTCAATTGAAGAAACTAGTTTCAACATACAATGATAAGTTGGGTTAAAATAATTTTTTTGGTAAAGTAAACTTTGTAAGGAAAGCGAATATAACAGTAATTAATTCTTCTTTGGAAACTATTTAAAGAGAAAAAATTATCAGCAAAAAACAAGGACCATGCTACAATGAAATATTACTACAATATTTCTTTCATTCCCTTGGCCTTTCAAATAAGGCCTATGTTGAATTTAAATACCTCATCTCATTATGCCAAGATGAATTCTTACTAAATAAAGAAATATATTGTGATTATTTCACTAAATGTGGTATAATTCAATATATATATCAATAATTATAAAGTTATCAATGGTTTTGATATATAATTGTAACACAAAATACCTTGGAAGCTCCTTACTACAATTTTTTAGTAGTTAATACAACTACTAGAAATATTTCTCTCAAAGTTGGACTTGCATTAGATATGATGAATGGTGTTCTCAATTTCATACCAAATGGGTTAGAGGTCATATATATAAACAACTCTAAAAGAAGTATTGATGTATATTTATCACCAAAGAGTTCTACCACATCACGAAACACTTTTCATTTTCAATTATTAGAAGCTACCCTTGGTTTAAGGTTAGTATTTTTCTATCAGGTTATACCGAGTGGTTGGGGTGTTTATTTCTTCACAAAGTGTATGGTTTCTATTTTAAATATCATCTATTTTGATTGGATTGTTAATAAAAAAAAGTTTTGTAAATCTCAATATTTTTGAATGCCTTCAAGATATGAAACAATGATCACAACATGGTGAGATGAAATTAACAATGTTGTAAACACGTATATATGAAAACACAAGATTATCCTAGCCATAGGCAAGACAATGAGAAAGAAGCTCATATTTCACTTAATTTTCTTCCCTCGAGTTCAAGCATAAACCTTAGGCAAGGATTGGAATGGAAGCTATTTGACTCATTTTGGTCTCACTCTCATATTTATTAAACTCAAGTTTTATCAATTCTAATATGAAACCTCTTTCTTGGCTTTAATTGGGATTTTAATTTGTTTATTCCACCATGTTCACAATTAGTTGGAAAGACTTTGATGAATAGAAAGAAGGATGCTATATTATTTCCCTTTGAGTTGTTCTTTTCAGCTAAGAGTAGCATATTATAAATTCAACTCACATAGTCTCAAAAATGCTCTAGTTGCTTGTAGAAATAGAGCTACAAAACTAAACATTATGATTGTGATAATTCTAAGATATATCTAAGAAATAAATCTAAAACATTGCAAGGTACTCTATATTTTCTTTTCAATCTTTCCTTTTGAGATAAGCATAGCATAGGATCAATACAAATCATAGAGCTTATAAAGTGATATTCCCCTATGGAGTGGAAAAAATGTTGAATTTTCAAGATATTTACAAGCCTCAAGGTTCAAAACTTCATGAATATGCAAGGGATAAAAAGGATTCTAAATTTTTTGATAAAAAGGTACTCAATGATAATTTTCCAAGTCTTAACTTTAATTATTTGACATAACCTTCAAATGGGGACAAGAATACATTATTGGGTGTAAATTTGTGAATCATGTGTAAGACAAATATAAATTTATGAAACTAGAGAGTCTATGGTAAGCCAATAGCCTCTTTCCCTATTAGGTCCCCATGTTACTAGTGTAGTCCCTTATTGTTATTAGTGTATCCCCCCTTATTGTTATTTTTGTAGCCCTATAACCCTCATATTGTTATTATTCTTCCCTTACATTATTATTGCTAGGTAAGATAGGATTATATTGTGACCCCATGGACCCCTATATATATAAGGAGGTTTTTTCATTTGTACCATCCAAGATTTGTTCATTTATGTAATGTATTGGAGACTTCCCCCTCGAAGTGGGTGATTTCTAAGGATTTGGTCTCTCTTTTCTTCTCGTTTTGGAACTGCTTTCATAACATTTGGTATTAGAGCTTTCGATTCTAGGGTTTTGCTGCTCCAAACAGGTCATTGTGGAATTTTTTCTATAAAAAAATTTCCACGAAGGTTCAGAAGCTGAAATTTTGACAGAGCGAATCTAAAATCCTAAGGAACGTCGTGTAAAAATTTCAGATCTTGGTTCACAATATTTTCAGAGATATGATCTATGGAAGTTAGGGTTTTTTTAGGCTCCCTAATTTCACCTAAACAGGTCATCATGGAATTTTTTCTATAACATGTTTTATACGAAGTTTTAGAAGCTGAAATCTCTACAGAGCGAAGATGAAATCTTGAAACACTTCCTGTAAAAATTTCAGATCTTCTTTTGCAATATTTTAGGAGATATGATCTGTGGAATCTAGGGTTTATTCAAGCTCTCGAATTTCATCTCAAAGAGGTGACCTTTGGAAAATAGTCATAACTCTATCTCTGAGCATTAGATTGGAATTCTATAAAAATTAGCCACAAGTACACAGTTCGTGTATCAATTTCAAAGCCGAAGGAGGAAACAGAGACACGTGGCATGTCGTACAAGTTCACTCTACTAAACAAGTCCAAAATTAGGTCATTGTGGGAGATTGGGCATAAATTTCACTTTAAGAATCCAAATCAGGTCATACCTATGGCATTCGAAAGAAGATTCAGAGGGATAATATCGGGCGGAATTTCAAATATTGAAGATCTAAAATCACAAAGATAATTCAATTTCAATATCAAGCTCCTCAAAAGAAATAAAAAGGTGTGTATTGTTTTCAAATTGCATAAGTATTGTTTGAAAAGTCAATTTTAAGTGATTCCAAAGGCCTATTGAGCATAGATATTAGTATTGGGTTCTAAAATTCCCCCCTAAAAAGAATTCAACACCCATTAAGACCTCATAATACTCTACTATGACTCATGAAGATGAATAATTGCAACATGATCTATCAAAATTACAAGAGCAAGTGCACCAAATTTCGCTTTCGCAAAGAGAAACAAAAAATTAAACGGAAGTTTTGAAGAAAGGCGTGGAAGCAAATATGGATGGTTTGAAGAATAATATGGATGGTTTGAAGAAAGGCATGGAAGCTAAGATGAATGGCATGGAAGCTGGCATGGAAGCTACGATGGATGGCATGGAAGCTGGCACAGAAGCTAAGATGGATGACATGACAGACAACATGGAAAGCATGAAGAATGATCTAAAAGTATACATTAAAGGTTTGAAAAAGTTGATACAAGAAATGTTTCCTAATGGTGAAAAGATATTAGAGGAAACTCATGATGAGAACAAAATAGATGTTAATCATGATTTCATAAACTCTAATGTTAGATGGAAGAACCACCATATTCCAAATATGGATATGAGGAAGTTTGATGGCAAGGATCCCATAACATGGATACTATAGATTGAGCAATATTTCATCTCAATAATGTGTAAAACACACAAAAGGTATGCATTGGAACTTTACATTTAGAACAAAATACATTTGTATAGTATTGATGGCTTTGCTCCCATGAATAAATTGTCACTTGCTCAATTTTTGTAGAGGAAATGATAGCACATTATGAGGATACAAAGAGCAACACCTTCTTTAGCCAACTGATAAATCTCAAACAAAAGGTTTCAGTGGTGGAGCACATTGAGGAATTCCAAAAATTGAATATAAGGTTAACTGGTATTCCATAGGAACACAGGATTCATGTCTTTATACGGACTTTAAAGGATAACATCCAACATGAATTTTGTGTTTGGGAACTTGATTCATTGGAGAAGGCATTCACGTTGTCAAGAAAAATTGAATGTAAAATTATGGCGACAAGGAAGCCTACCACTCACATCTATAAAGATGGAAGTGTTTCTACTCATAGACTTCCACAACTTACAAGGTTGACACCACAAAAATTGGAAGAAAAAAGAGAAAAAGGGATTTTCTATAGTTGTGATAGAAAATATACTAAAGGTCATAAGTGTGCTAAGAAGAAATTATTTTATATAGATTGTGAAGAGGAGTAAGAAGATGAACAAGATACTTCAAAAGAAGGGGATATACACCAGGAACCAACCCTAGAATAAGAAGAAATGAAACCGACCATATCGTGTAATGCATTGGCATGAATTACCACTCCTCAAACTCTCAATATAGAAGGACATATCCAGAAGAAAAAGGTAATAGTGTTGATTATTCGAGTAGTACCCATAATTTTATTCATTGAAAGGTAGCCAAGGAATTGAATTTTTTCCTATGCCCACCACCATAATGTCAAGTGATGGTTGGAAATGGAGGAACTATAAATTTATCTGGAAAATTACGTAATATCAAGCCAACAATGGGGGAATATGTATTTAATAGTCCAATTCTTTTCATTCCAATGGGAGGTGTTGATGTTGTACTAGGAGTACAATGGTTATAATCTTTGGCGACGATAGCTTTTAATTTTCAAGAATTTTTCTTGAATTTTTTTTCGGAAGGAAAGGAAATCGAATTGCAAGGTATCATAGGGAAGCCAGGAAAGATAATAAGCTCTAATGTCATGAAAAATATTCCGAAGAAAGAACAATGAGGTGCAATTGCACAATTATTCTCACTAGAAGTTCCAACATCAAAATCATTTATTTCTCCAGATCTCCAAAAATTATTCGACAATCATTCCAAGGTGTTTGAAACTCCCAAAGGACTCCCACCTAATCGTGATCATGATCATGTTATTCATTTGATTCCAATAATTTTTCCTCCAAACATCAGGCCTTAAAAATATCCTTATGTCCAAAAGAGCGAAATTGAATGTATGATTGCAGAAATGTTAGAGGCTAGTATAATTCAACCTACTCAAAGTTCTTTCTCTGCTCCAGTAGTATTGGTGCACAAGAAGGATGGATCATGGCACATGTGTCTAGATTATATGGGGCTAAATAAGATCAATATTAAAGATAAATTTCCCATTCTTGTGATTGATGAATTATTGGATGAATTACATGGCGCAATTTATTTTACCAAGTTGGATCTTCATTCAGGCTATCGCCAAATTAGAATGAAGACTAAAGATATTCCAAAAACACCATTTCGAACTCATGAGGGTCATTATGAATTTTTGGTCATTCCTTTTGGCCTTACCAATGCACCTTATACATTTCATGGGTTGATGAATTCCATTTTCAAACCCTTCCTTAGAAAATTTGTGCTAGTATTTTTTGATGGCATACTAATCTACAACAAGTCTTGGAAGGATTATGTTCAACATGTTGATAGGGTGCTCAAACTATTGGAGGAGAAACAATTATATGCAAAAACATCCAAATATTTCTTTGGAGTACAACAGGTGGAATATCAGGGTCATATTTTATCTCACGAGGGTGTTAATGTATACCCTAACAAAATTAAAGCCATTAAGGAATGGAAACTCCCCACAACCATAAAGCAGTTGCGAGCATTTCTCAGGTTAACAGGGTATTATCGCAATTTGTTTAATAATTCTGGGAGAATAACAGCACCTCTAACAACATTATTGAAGAAAGATGAATTTTCATGGACTCCTGAAGCAACTAAGGCTTTTGAATATCTTAAAGAGGAAATGCACCTAGCACTAGTCTTAGCTACGCCAGACTTCACAAAAACCATTACTGTGGAATGTGATTCCTCGGGAAATGGAATTGGTGATGTTTTAATGCAAGAAGGAAGAACCATTTCTTTTGAAAGTCATCCAATCAAAGGAAAGTATTTACAGAAAGCTATCTATGAGAAGGAAATGTTGGCAATACTACATGCACTAAATAGATGGCCACCTTACATAATGGGAAGGCACTGCAAGGTAAAAACTGATGGTGATAGTCTTAAACACTTTTTGGAACAAAGATTATCTTCAAAAGAGCAACAAAAAGGGGTCACAAAGGTGTTGGGTTATGACTTTGAAATCATTTACAAAAATGGAAGCTAAATGTTGTTGCGGATGCACCCTCAAGAAAGGATGAAGAGGTGGAAGCATTGCTTTGTGAAATTTCTGTTATCCAACCAGAATGGATAACCGAAGTAAGAGATAAATTGAAGAAGAACGAAGAAGTATTGACACTCATTCAAAAATTGAAGCAAGATCCTAGTAAATCTGATACATTTATTTGGAAAATGATTCCTTATGGTACAAAGATCACTTATATATTTGTAATAATTCCCAAATAAAACAAAATATTCTTTTGGAATTGTGCACTTCTCCTTTAGGAGGACACTCGGGATTTTTAAAAACTTACCATAGTGTGAAGAAAGAATTTTTTGGGATGCCCTTAAATATGATATTCAAAATTTTGTGACTGAATGTTTCATTTTCCAGCAAAATAAAGTTGAGACAATTAAGACCCCAGGTCTTCTACAACCTTTATCCATTCCAAGTCAATGTTAGGAGGATATTTCAATGGATTTTATCACAGTTTTACCTAATTTTGAAGGAAAGAGTATCATAATGGTGGTAATTGATAGACTTACCAAGTATGCACACTTTTGTGAATTATCTCATCCATTTAAAGCAAGTACAATTGCTACTGCATTTTTGGAAACAATTCAAAAGCTACATGGAAAACCAAAGATTATGGTAAGCGACAGAGATCCCATTTTTACTAGAAATTTTTGGATGGAATTATTTTCTTTTTTGGGTACTCAACTAGCTCATAGCTCATCTTATCATACTCAATCTGATGGTCAAATTGAGATAGTGAACAAACGTTTGAAAGGATATCTTCGTTGTTTTGTATCTGATAAACAAACACAATGGGTCTAGTGGTTACCTCTGGTTGAATGGTGGTATAACATTTCCTTCCGTACTACGGAAAAAATGACCCCATTTATGGCCCTTTGTGGATATCATCCACCGTCCATGACATCATCTTTAAGAGAAAATTCTAAGGTGCAAGAAATGGAAGATAACATCGAGCATCAACAACAAGTTCTCCAACTCTTAAAGGATAACCTCAATTTGGGACAAAATTGAATGAAAAAATAGGCAGATCAACATCGCAACGAGAGAATTTTTGATGTAAGAGACTGCGTATTTTTATGGCTACAACCATACAAACAAATGTCCCTTAAGCAAGCTAAGAAGGATAATAAATTATAGCCAAAATACTTTGGTCCTTACAAGGTGTTGTAAAAGATTGGTACTATGGCATACAAATTGGAGCTTCCTGCTTCTTCGCGAGTGCATCCAGTTTTCCATGTTTCATGCTTAAATAAGGTTATAGGTGATAAACTTCTAGTTCAAACAATATTGCTAGAACTTCATGAAGAAGGAAAAATCATATTGGAACTTGAAACAGTCACAGAAACAAGAACTCGACAACTACAAAATCAATCAATTTTAGAGTATCTCATCAAGTGGAAGAACTTACCCACTAAAGATTCTACATGAGAGGATGAGAATTTTATAAATAAGCATCTAGAGCTACTCAAGCGTTGAGGACAACACCTTTTTGAAGGAGAGGGGCATGTTAGGTCCCCATATTACTAGTGTAGTCCCTTATTGTTATTATTGTAGCCCCCTTATTGTTATTGTTGTACCCCTGTAACCCCCACATTGTTATTATTGTTCCCTTACATTATTATTGTTAGGTCGACTAGGATTATATTGTGACCCCATGGACCCCTATATATAGGATTTTTTTTCATTACTATTATGCAAGAATTTTTCATTTGTCTAATGTATTGGATGTTGCCCCCTCAAAGTCACTGATTTCTAAGGTGTTGATCTCTCTTTTCTTCTATTTTTGGAACTAGTTTCAGAACACTCCCCTAATTGAAGAGCACTACATGAAAAATAACAACTCAATGGAAGGGCATCCAACACTTGCAACAAGCAAGTAATCATCATTAATAAATATAACATGTTAACAAAATTTATAAATACGGGCATAATAACTAACAAAAGACCAATATATGTAGTTAAAGAGAATGATCATAAAGATTTTAAGAAAACCTCCATAAAGAGGCATAAATCTACTTCGTATGTGGACAATTAATATCTTCATGAGAAATAACACCACATCCTTTCAGGTCCAATGATGTAATTTGAGGTGCTATAATTCCAAGTTGAGTCAAATGGGGACATATTCCTATATTAAATGACCAAAAACCAACCTCAAATGATAATACTCTAGTCTTTATCAAAATAAATAAAATAAGAAGCAGTAAGAAACCAACATCTCGATGGAAGGAAATGGATAACTTGCAGAAGCTAAGGAATAATCATTAACCAAACTACAATGTCAACAAAATTTATAAATAAGGTCTTCATAGTTAACAAAAGATTAATATATCTAGTTAAAGGAGCATTACCATATATAATTTTTAAGAAAACTTGCAGAAAGTGGCACCAATTGAGTGTCGTTTTGGACAATCAATATCTTCTTGAGACAAACCAGCTTCTATGGGAAGCCATTATAAGGTGTAAATGTGTATGAGGAGAGTTGAAGAAGAAGATATTGAATGGAGAGTCAACTAAATAAATAAAAAAGACTTAACACAAAGCCAAATAATAACACAAAATGCACATAATGCAAGAATGCTAAATGAAAACCATACAAATCCATAAATGTATTAAAAAAAATTCTCTAGTGGAGTGAAAAAAAAAATATCATTATACAATAAATCAAAGGTGCATAAAATATACTTTATCATTCCATATATTCGAATGTAATATTTATTTTAAGAAGGGATGTGTAAGTTCATTGTAGAAAATGAGTATGAGAACAGTAATAGAATTAAGAAGCTTAGTCTACAAGAATCATCCATTTATGGTAAAATATACATATCCAACTAATTATTCACTTAATCCTAATAAAGTTTCATTAAAAACTCCAAAATACCTTCATAGTAGTCCATGGTTATAATTCCAAATGGTTTCCAAACAATATTGCCTATTGTTGACTAGATACCTACAACCAATGTAGCAAACGAAAATCTTAAAAGTTAGTGATGATTTACTTGGATCCACACTACCAATACTTCATTGGGATGAATTTTTTCGATATTTTTTGATATGGTGAGTACCAAATTGAATGGAAGATATAAATCAATGTATATATCAACAATCATAGTTTTATGAATGATTCGTGTAACTACAAATAGTTTCTAGACAGAAATTGCGAGGGAACCAATTAAGTCAATTTTCAAGTAATCTAATTTTTTGAGGGATTCTCTCTTTCTGCACTAATTACTATTTCAAAAATAAATTAATTGAATATTATATGGAATGCTGACTCTTAAATTCAAAGAACTTAAAGTTAAAAAATACACGGAGATTATAAGAGAGAACAATGGATTAGATTTCAAACACTATGCAGAAGGACAATGAGGTAGTTTTACTTATATTTTAGTAGTCGGTAGTGTGGAATATTTATTTTAGATTTTAGTACAGTATAGAAGACCTATCGTTGTTGAAACTACATCTCCATCCCAAAAACATGTTAAATTTTAGAGACGGAAATAGGAAAATTTGTGTAGGAACCAATCGAAAGTGTCATATAATATATACACAAGTATATTAAATGTAAGTAACTAAAAAAATAGAAATGATAGCACAGGTTAATATTCTTATGGGTTGTTATTACAACTTCCAATTTTTATCAGCAAAGCTTCTAATTACATCCTCCATCTCTGCATGGTGAAGGTGTTCCCTAACCAACCCACGACTCCCATCTGGCTTGAAAGAGAGGTAATCCCTTCTTCAAATCTTTGTAGAGATTTAGTAAAATAATATTTGCAATTACGCATGTTGTTCTCAAATTTAAAATTCGAATTATGTACCCCAATGTTATGGGTAGTTGGCTTATGAACCATTATTTTTTAATGTGAACTTGCTGGAAAAAAAACTTTTTCCCCAAAATCGTATGGGGCTTTTGTTGCATTTTATATTTTTAATTCATTGTTCCCTTCCCGAAAATTTTTGCGTTCTTGGAGTATTAACCGTTAAAATTTTGAAACCCCTCTCTATTCAATTCTTAATGGGTTGAGGGCTTCTCTACTCTGTACCCATCACCCATCCAACAATGTTTGTGCTAGTTTGAAGTATATGTATTACATATTTACTTTTGTGCTATTTGAACGAGGACTTCTAGTTTTAACAAAATTGAAATTGTGGACTTTATATTTATTTTAATTCTCAGTTTAAGTATTACCAACTAGATGTCGAATTTTTGTTCTTGTATTCGAAAATTACTTCTTAATGAGAGTCCCTCTAATTTATAATGCTTCTATATTTGTTTTTATTTTATCTGGTCATAATCTTACCCCCTAGCGTAGCTCTGTATGCCTAGTGCATGTGAGATGAAGTAGTCCCGAACATCTTAGCTTAACAATTGAAATTGATATCAGCAGGAATATTATTCTCCCATCATGCTTAGGGTAACATGGTTTTAGAATTTATTAGTTTAGTTTAACAGTGGCTTCACTCCATAATATGGCTACGCCACTTAAATAAAATTTTGGGTTTGCCCATTTTCTTTCCGCTGAAAAATTCTTCTACGTTGTGTGACCTTTTCTTTTTCCAACACTCTGTTTGGGTTTTATGGTATTTCTCATTCAATGTTTTACTATGTTTGTTAGAATTCGATTATTGAACAATTATTTGTAACTAGAAATTATATTCATTTCGTGAACTATGTTCTATATGAAAGGTTACAGAAATCCTCTGTCATACACAGTAACAACTAACTCAGAGAGAGAGACATATGCATTCTCCACCATTTGTTATTTCATTTATTCATTTATTTTCTGTACTTCATGGGATGACCACGTATTCATAAAACCATCTCATTATTTTTTTTCAGCTACTCATAAATGTTGAATTTTGTTGATGTATGATATCATGAAGCCTTCCCTCTATTCTTAATCTACTACTTACTTTTTTTATTTACAAAAAGGTTTATAATTAATGTTTATGCACAACATATTCAGGGTTATGTAGCTATATTTTTTATTATATATAATTGTTGAGGCTATGGTTCTGTGTTGTATATTTTATCTCATTCAATCTTCTTCTGTAAATCTGTCATCTTTCTCTTTTATGGCGTTACATAACCATTAGTTTTACATTGGTTATTTATGATTTGGCTACATATCCTTATGCTTTTATACTCAGATTTTTTTATTTATTAATTCCCATAGCCACAATGATTTTTATTCATAGTAGATGCCTCGATATGTCAGATAACCCTCATACCTTTAGGCAGCTTATGAAGGTTGCGTAACCTGGACTGGGGTTCTTCCCCTAAGGTAATACCTAGTCTCTTCACGCAAACCTGCTCTTATAATGAGGTTTGGCACCATACTCTTTTTATTTGTCAGCCCCTTTCCCTTTCTGCTAAACATAGAATTTTAGTGTAGTATTTCGACTAGATTTATGTATTCTAATATGGGTACGACTACCTAGGTTTCTCCTCTTTTTCGAGTTTGGACAAGTATTCCAGCATGCAGACATACTTACCTATTCATGTTAGTTCAATCATAATTAATTACTATATAGTTATTATTATACTTCTTCAGTTTATATGTCGAATCACCCTTACTTACAGCTTCCCTAACTGTATGTGTAGGTGAAGAATAAAGTTATAGAAGAGTATACTTAGCTAAATTAACTCTCATTTCCTATATTCATATACTGATAGTATGATATCACTTTATGAATTAGTCAATTTTTTTTCTAACTCTAGACTCATCTTTTGCAGGTTTTCCCTCAAGTATTTTAATTGAGTTACAAGTTTCGTCTATCACCTTTAAAGCTCAAGCTAATAGTTTGACTCTTTCCTTCTCAGGTCGGTTGCCTACTGTACCATTGAGGATTCTATGGCACTAGAATTAGTTCAGTATTTCTAGGAATTAGGTGTCAAGGCCACGCTTGGTCTTTGACCCTACTTATCTTGATGTATCTATTTTCTGTTTTTCAGTTACTCCTCTAGACATATAGATCTCTGTGACAGTGATATCATCACAATATTTAAGAAGTTTTGTAATTTTCACAATTTATATATGAACATTTGGAATACTGCATTCTCTTATTTCATGTACTATATCTTCTATATTTTCATGATGAAATATATGGATCATTTTGGCATATATTTTTTGCAAGATGTAATTTATATCAGTTTTTCATAGTTTCAATGCTTATGTACATCTTTTTCCTTTACATATACTCATACTATTGCATATGTAATTCTATCCTTGACTTCTATATGCATTAGTACTCATTATTATTTACTAACTGTATTACTTTACAAAAATCTCCCATGCATTTCTACTTAATAATAATTATCAAAATATGACCCCTCCATCAATTTGTATCAATTCTGATTTTTATCTACTATCAGTTATTTTAGTAGGTGTAATATAAAAAGAGACTTCATTATAATTAATTATAGAGGGGACACTGTATAATCCATATGAAAAAATGACATTGTACAATACACATAAGTACGTACTGAATATTTTAATAAACATTTACATGTTAACAGTATATAATAGAACTTTGACCTATTGTCTAATATGACATGTACAGATACCTAAATATCAAATCATGTCTTCGAGACATCATTCTTCCTATCATTTAATACCACTTCTCTTATCCAAAAAACTTATACAAAATTAGAACTTCATTAGAAAACCACAGTAGGGACATACAAATGGGTAAAGATTAATTTTCATCCTAAACACGAGCTTCTACTCGCCTCTCACTCGAGGAGAGACCAATATTCCCCAGTGTAAACAAGCCCTTTATCACACTAGTGATGGCTCTTTTAAACCTTCTTTCCCTCACCTTATTTCTATAGAGGCGTCCCATTATTATGGGATGTTGTTTCCCATAGCCTAGGCTTTTCTTTTGTTTTTTCCACAAAATCTTTCTTTAAAACTTGCTTTTCCCCACCACAGTTTTTCTTACCTCCTCTCAGTAACTTTCCACTTTATTTAGTATTTTATTAGATCTTTTTCTCCCAACTAATTTAACTATTTATTTAATTTTCTCCAAGCATTTTCTCGAGAGTTTTGGGAAAATTTGGAATTCTATTCCATCATCATAGATAAGAATTTGATGGTATCCATTACTCTGTCTTTACCACATTAATTTTTATTTCATAAGTAGTTATTACTTTAGAATAATTATTTTCATACATAATTGTTCGATAGGTCCACCTAGACCTTGTTTTTTTTTTACTCAACATAAAAGTTGTAAATGAGGGGTATTACATAGTCCCCTCCTAAAACAAAAACACCATCCTCGGTGTTGCAAATAACTCTGATTTTTCATTGAACATCATTGGATATGCTTCCTTCATACTTACCTCTCGCTCCTAGGCAGCTTATTCAGGTGTAAAGTGTTTCCGTTGCACTTTCACCCGAGCTATTATTCTATTTTGGAGCATGGTTTCTTCCTATTCCAATATATGAAGTGGTTATGGTAGAAAGTACCCTTTTGTTTCCACCTATATCAAAGTCTAGTCAACCATGTAAGAAGGATCATGCACATATTTCTTCAACAATGATACATGAAAAACATTATAAACTTTAATATGACTAGGTAGATCCAATTTGTAAGCTATTGTTCCCACTCTTTCCAAAAATTCAAAGTGCCCACAATACCGAGGTGCTAATTTAGCACAACTACTGATATGCAAGATACTTTAGTGAGGTTTGATCCTCAAGTACACATGACCTCCAATATTGAATTATGTGTGAATTATTTTCTTATATGCATAACTCTTCTCGCAGTCTTGAGCTGCTTTGATGTTATGTTGGATTTTTTTTAGTGTCTGCTCCATCTCATGTAGTGCATCGTGTCCAAGCACCAGTTTGTCCTCATGTTGATTCTAGCTAAGTGGATTCAAAGTGGAGTGTGGCATTTTCTTCCATACAAATCTTCAAATGGACTCATTTTAGTACATGTATGGTAACTTTTGTTGTAAGAAAATTATGTCAAATTCACAAAGTCTTCCCACTTGGTAGTTCTATCCATTACATACATGTGAATAATTTCATCTAATATTTAGTTTTCTCTTTCTGTCTTCCCATTTGTCTGAGGATGCTAAGATGTACTAAAGTTAAGCTTTTTCCCATTCCTCAAAGCAAATTTTTCCAAAATGTAGAGGTAAAATTTTCATCCCTATTAGAGATAATCATATTTACTATTTCGTGAAGTTTAAATATTTATTTGATGAAATCATTGGCCATTTGTGTTGTCCCAAAAGCAAATTGTACAGGAGGAAAATGAGTTGCCTTGGTTAATGTGTCCACCACCACCATAATGGAGTCACGCTAGTATTTAGTATGTGGTATTCCAATGATAAAATCCATGTATACTACTTCCCACTTCCATTCTGGAATCGGAAGAGGGTTCAATAAACCTGCAGGATGTTGACGCTCTACCTTAACTTATTGGCACTGTTGGAAATATTGTCATTGATGGCAAAGGAGCACAAAGGAGCAGCACCATGACAAGGGATCAGATCAGATGTATATAAAATTGTTGCAGAGAAATAAATTAAAGTGGCAGAGGCTACAAGAGGAGGGTTTAGACAGTAAGAATTTTTTTTGAACACTCAGGGTTTTGTTTTGTAAGCCTATGAGAAAATTAGAAAAAAATGGGTTTGAAGATTGGAATCCTTTGAAAATTCATTGATTTATGGTTTTTTGTGTAGCATCGAGAGTTATTAACCTCTGTAATAAGGGTTTCGAAGAAAATTATAACTCTGGTTCTTTGGTTGAGAGCGCACTTATAATCAGTCTTTGTTTATTGATTTATGCAATGAAAAGGAGGTTTTCATGAGAAATTGAAGTTAAATGAAGATATGGTGAAAATCTACGTTTGAACATGATTTTGTTGTGAATCCAGCTCCAAAAATAGAAGAAAAGAGATATCAACACCTTAGAAATAAGGAACTTCGAGGGGGCAACCTCCAATACATGACATGAATGAACAATTCTTGGATGATGCAAATTACAAAACCTCCTTTCTATATATAGGAGTCCATCAGGCCATAATGTAATCCTAGTGAGGCCACAATGTAATCATAGCCAACCTAACAATAATAATTTAAGGGCACAATAATAACAATATGGGGGTTACAGGGGTACAATAATAACAATAATGGGGTTACACTAACAACAATAAGGGACTATCCTAGTAATATAGGGACCTAACATGCCCTCCTCCTTCAAAAAAGTGTTGTATTCAATGCTTGAGTATATTTGGGTGCTTCTGTAAAAAATTCTCATACTCCCATGAAGAATCTTCAGTGGGTAAGTTCTTCCACTTGATGAGATACTCTGAAATTGATCGATTCCGTAGCTGTCGAGTTATTGTTTCCATGACCGCTTCAAGTTCCAATATGATTTTTCCTTCCTCATCAAGTTCTCGAAATATTGTTTGAACTGGAAGATTTTCATTTATAACCTTCTTTAAGCATGAAACATGGAAAACTGGATGCACTCGTGAAGAAGAAGGAAGCTCCAATTTGTATGCCATAGTACCAATCTTTTGCAACACCTTGTAAGGACCATAGTACTTTGGTGATAATTTATTATCCTTCTTAGCTTTCTTGAAGGAAATTTGTTTGTATGGTTGTAGCCATAAAAATACCCAATCTCCTACATAAAAAATTATCTCACTGCGATGTTGATCTACCTGTTGTTTCATTCGTTTTTGTGCCAAATTCAAGTTATCCTTTAAGAGTTGGAGAACTTCTTGTTGATGCTCGATGTGATCTTCCACTACTTGAACCTTTGAATTTTCTCTTAAAGATGATGTGATGGATAGTGGATGATATCCATAAAGTTCCATAAGTGGGGTCATTTTTGCTGCAGTATGGAAGGAAGTGTTATACCACCATTTAGTGAGAGGTAACCACTTGACCCATTTTGTTTGTTTATCAGATACAAAAAAATAAGATATACTTCCAAACATTTATTTACTATCTCAGTTTGACCATCAAATTGAGGATGATAAGATGATCTATGAGGTAATTGAGTACCCAAACAAGAAAATAACTCCATCCAAAAATTTCCAGTAAAAATGGGATCTTTTTCGCTCACAATAACCCTTGGGTTTCCATGTATATTTTGAATTGTGTCCATAAATATAGTAGCAACTATTCTTGTTTTAAAGGGATGAGATAATGGACAAAAGTGTGCATACTTGGTAAGTCTATCTACTACCACCATGATGACACTCTTTCCTTCGGACATAGGTAAACCTGTGATAAAATCCATTGAAATATCCTCCCAACATTGAATTGGAATGGATAAAGGTTGTAGAAGTCTCAGGGTCTTAATTGTCTCAACTTTATTCTACTGGCAAACCAAACATTCCGCCACAAACTTGTGAATATTAGATTTAATTCCATCCCAAAAAAATCTTTCTTCACCCTGTGGTAAGCTTTTAAAATTCCTGAGTGTCCTCCTAAAGGAGAAGTGTGCAATTCCAAAAGAATCTTTTGTTTTAGTTGGGAATTCTTACAAAGATATAAGCGATATTTGTACCATAAAGAATAATTTTTCCAACTAAATGTATCATATGTATTAGGATCTTGCTGCAACTTTTGAATGAGTGTCCATACTTCTTTGTCCTTCTTCCATTCATCTCTTGCTTCGATTATCCAATCTGGTTAGATAATAGAAATGGCACAAAGCAATGCTTCCACCTCTTCATTCTTTCTTGAGAGTGCATCTGCAACAACATTAAGCTTCCCTTTTTTGTAGATTATTTCAAAGTCATAACCCAACATCTTTGTGACCCATTTTTGTTGCTCTTCTGAAGATAGTCTTTGTTCCAAAATGTATTTAAGACTATCATGATCATTTTTTACCTTGAAGTGTCTTCCCATTAGGTAATTTCGCCATTTCTTTAGTGCATGCAGTATTGCTAACATTTCCTTCTCATAAATAGGTTTCTGTAAATACTTTCCTTTCATTGGACGAATTTCAAAAGAAATGGGTCTTCCTTCCTACATTAAAACAACACCAATTCCATTTTCTGAGGCATCACATTCCACAATAAAGGTTTTTGTGAAGTCTGGCATAGCTAAAACCGGTGCTAGGAACATTTCCTATTTAAGATGTTAAAAGGCCTTAGTTGCTTCAGGAGTCCATGAAAATTCATCTTTCTTCAATAATGTTGTTAGAGGTGCTGCTATACTCCCATAATTCTTAACAAACTTGCGATAATACCCTGTTAACCCGAGAAATCCTTGCAATTCCTTTATGGTTGTGGGGACTTTAAATTCCTTAATGGCTTTAATTTTTCTAGGGTCTACCTTAACACCCTCGTGAGATACAATATGACCTAGATATTCCACCTCTTGTACTCCAAAGAAACATTTGGATGTTTTTTCATATAATTGTTTCTCCTGCAATAGTTTGAGCACCCTATCAACATGTTCAACATGATCCTTCCAAGACCTATTGTAGATTAGTATATCATCAAAAAATACTAGCATAAATTTTCTAAGGAAGGTTTTGAAAATGGAATTCATCAACCCTTGAAATGTAGAAGGTGCATTGGTAAGGCCAAAAGGCATGACCAAAAATTCATAATGACCCTCATGAGTTCGAAATGCTGTTTTTGGAATATCTTCAGTCTTCATTCTAATTTGATGATATTCTGAACGAAGATCCAACTTGGTAAAATAAATTGCTCCATGTAATTCATCCAATAATTCATCAATCACAGGAATGGGAAATTTATCTTTAATGGTGAGCTTATTGAGCTCCCTATAATCCAGACACATGCGCCATGATCCATCCTTCTTGTGTACCAATAATACAGGAGCAGAGAAAGAACTTTGACTAGGTTGAATTATACCCACCTATAACATTTCAGCAATCATACGTTCAATTTCGCTCTCTTGAACATAAGGATATCTATAAAGCCTGATTTTTGGAGGAACAATTACTGAAATTAAATGAATAGCATGATCATGATCATGAATAGGTGGGAGTCCTTTGGGAGTTTCAAACACCTTGGAATGATTGTCCAAGAATTGTTGGAGATCTACAAAAATAGATTATTTTGATGTTGGAACTTCTAGTGAGCATAATTTTGAAATTATGCCTCGTTGTTCTTTCTTTAGAAGCTTTTTCATGACATTAGAGCTTATTATCTTTCCTGTCTTCCCTACAATACCTCGTGATTCGACTTCCTTTCCTTTTGAAAAAAATTTCAAGAAAATTTCTTGAAAATTAAAAGCTATCGTCCCCAAAGATTTTAACCATTGTACTCCTAGTACAACATCAGCACCTCCCATAGAAATGGAAAGAATTGGACTATTCAATACATATTCCCCCATGGTTAGCTTGATATTATGGCATTTTCCAGAGAAATTTATAGTTCCTCCATTTGCAACCATCACTTGACATTCTGGTGCTGGGTATAGGAAACAATTTAATTCCTTGGCTACCTTACAATGAATAAAATTATGGGTGCTACATGAATCAATCAACACTATTACCTTTTTCTTCTTGATATGTCCTTCTATCTTGAGAGTTTGAGGAGTGGTAATTCCTGCCAATGCATTACACGATATGGTCGGACTCATTTCTTCTTCTTCTAGGATTGGTTCCTAGTGTATATCCTCTTCTTTTGAAGTTTCTTGTTCATTTTCTTCCTCCTCTTCACAATCTATGTAAAATAATTTCTTCTCAGCACACTTATGACCTTTAGTGTATTTTCTATCACAACTGTAGCAAAGCCCTTTTGCTCTTTTTTTCTTCCAATTGTTGTGGTGTCAACCTTGTAGGTTGTGGAAATCTAGGAGTAGCAACACTTCCCTCTTTATAGAAGTGAGTGGTAGGCTTCCTTGTCGCCATAATTTTACATTCAATTTTCTTGCCAACCTGAATGCCTTCTCCAATGAATCAGGTTCCAAAACACGAACTTCATGTTGGATGTTATCCTTTAGAGTGCCTATGAAGAGATCAATCCTGTGTTCCTCTGGAATATCAGTTACCCTTATATTCAATTTTTGGAAGTCCTCAAAGTGCTGCCCCACTAAACCCTTTTGTTTGAGATTATCAATTGGCTAAAGAAGGTGTTGCTCTTTGTATCCTCATAATGTGCTATCATTTCCTCCGTAAAAATTGACCAAGTGACAATTTTTTTACGGGAGCAAAGCCATCGATACCATACAAATGTATTTTGTTCTAAATTTAAAGATGCAATGCGTACCTTTTGTGTGTTTTGCACATTATGGAGATCAAAATATTGCTCCATATATAGTATCCATGTTACAGGATCCTTTCCATCAAACTTCCTCATATCCATTTTTGGAATATGGTGGTTCTTCCCGCCAACATTAGAGTTTATGAAGTCACGATTAACATTTATTTTGTTCTCATCATGGGTTTCCTCTACTATCTTTTCACCATTAGGAAACATTTCTTGTATCAACTTTGTCAAACCTTCCATGTCTGTTTTTAGATCATTCTTCATGTTTTCCATGTTGTCTTTCATTTTTTCATCGATCTTAGCTTCCATGTCATCCATCTTAGATTCCATGCCAACTTCCATGCCATCTATCTTAGATTCCACGCCTTTCTTCAAACCATCCATATTATTCTTCAAACCATCCATCTTCGCTTCCACGCCTTTCTTCAAAACTTCCATTTCATTTTTTGTTTCTCTTTGCGAGAGCGAAATTTGGTGCACTTGCTCTTGTAATTTTGATAGATCATGTTGTAATTCTTCATCTTCATGAGTCATAGTAGAGCCTTCTGAAGGCTTAATGGGTGTTGAATTATTTTTACGGGGCATTTTTTAGAACCCAATACTGATATCTATTCTACAATATGCCCTTGGAATCAATTCAAATTGATTCTTCAAACAAGACTTATGCAATTTGGGAAAAAAAATACGCACCTTTTTCTTGCTTTTGAGGAGCTCAATATTGAAATTAAATTATGTCTGTGATTGTGGTTCTTCAATATCAAAAATTTTGCACTCAGGTAGCCTTCGAAATTATCTTTTGAATGCCACAGGTTTGACTTGATTTGGATTCTCCAAGGAAAATTTATGTCCAATCTCCCACAATGACCTAAATATGGACTGGTTCACAGCAAACTTGTACGACTTTCCACGTGTCACCATTTCATCTTTTAGCTCTGAAATTGATAGAAAAGAAACTACAGTCTGTGTACTTGTGACCACTTTTTACGGCACTCCAATCCGATGCTCAAAGATAGATTTATGAATATTTTCCCACGATCACCTCTTTGAGATGAAATTCAGGAGCCTAAAAAAGCACTACCTTCCACAGATCATATCTCCGAAAATATTGTGAACCAAGCTTTGAAATTTTGTGACAAGTTTCTTCAGGATTTCCGTTTTGTTCCCTAAAAAGTTTAGATTCTAAACCTTCGTAGAAAAAAATTTATAGCGCAAATTCCACAATGACCTGTTTAGATTAAATTGAGGAGCCTGCAAAAAGACCTAAATTCCACAGATCATATATCCGAAAATATTACGAACCAAGCTCTAAAATTTTGCAATGATGTTTTTCAGAATTTTGGCTTCACACACTAAGAATTTAAGCTTTTGAAACTTCGTAGAAAAAAATTTATAGCGAAAATTTCCTGATGACCTGTTTGGAGCAGCGAAACCCTAGAATCTAAAGCTCTGATACCAAATGTTGTGAAGCCAGCTCCAAAAATAGAAGAAAAGAGATATCACTGCCTTAGAAATAAGCCACTTCGAGGGGGCAACCTCCAATAAATTTCATGAATGAACAATTCTTGGATGATACAAATTAAAAAACCTCCTTTCTATATATAGGAGTCCATGGGACCACAATGTAATCCTAGTGGGGCCACAATGTAATCCTAGCCGACCTAACAATAATAATTTAAGTCAACAATAATAACAATATGGGGGTTACAGGGTTACAATAATAACAATAAGGGGTTACACTAACAACAATAAGAGACTATACAAGTAATATAGGGACCTAACAGATTTAAAGTTTGCAAGTTAAGAAGTTTTCAAGAAAATCGGACACTATTGTCGCATAGCTTTTGAGTTGTGGGCAGTTTTTCCCATTTCAAACGGGATCGAATGATATTGTGACACGTCACAAGTGTAGTACCATCCATTGCGCATCACTTTTGGGTGATAAAGTTCTGAGGTCAATTGAACGCGATTGTCGTCCGATTAGATCTGTGGAAGATCCGACGGAGTTCAAGTTGAAAGCTACATGCGAGTTAAAATAACGTATGGACCCGACGTTGTATGCAATGAAGCTTTATTAAGGGTTTTAAGTCCAGAATTATTTCCAAAGGTCTAAAGATTCTGAAGATTTTTTAATATTTCTGAAGGTTTAATGATATTTCAATGGAGTTTTATTAAAGTGGTTGAAGTTCAAAAATACACTGCCGAGGGAGTTTTAACCTTTGTTTAAAATTAAATTAAACATTTCCGAAGATTCTGATATTCATTCCAAAAGGGTTTAAAACATTAGGTTAAAGTAAGATTGACCGTCAGGAATTCTGTGGCCTAGATATATATTATAATGTTGATATCTTGTGTTCGAACGAAAGTATATAAAAGGGTGGAATGATCAAAGGTGTGGGACCTTCTTTCCTAAAACCCAAAATAACAGTGGTGGACTAGAGAAATGAACAGATAAGATTAAAGGAGATCGATGGCAGTCGTTTAATCGGAGATGCGGCATCGGTATACATGCAAAGACTGGCAGAAAGATAAACCTTTACAAATGTTTTATATATTAAAAGGTTATATGATTATAGAGCGCTTGAGTATTAATCGGAAGTGCCAGCAGCAATGAGGACTGTAGATCTGGATAGATCAACGGCGATGATCACGGCAGCGGAAATCAGATCATAAATCGGAAGCAAGAGCAATACGATGTGATATTGACATGAGGTGTGATGTGATGACATGGGGATGACCGTGACAGCTAACATGGACCTGACCCCACAAATCGCAAATAAATCAAGATAACGTGGCAAGATCACATGGCAGTGACGTGACGATGATGTAGCAAGGTGACGTGGCACGATGACATGAAGATGACATGGAATTGGCCCACATATCACAAATCACATGATTGGAGGTGTGAAGATCGTAAGAGAAAAGTTTCGATGTGATGGATAGAAGCGATGCGATGTGCCGATTCGAAGAGACACGTGGTGGTACAATGCAATATCACACATCGGTGATGCTAATGTGATAAGAATTCATAAGATATAGAACTTGCGATGTGATTAATGAATGCGATGTGATGGAGGCGATGCGAATTTTATCGCATATCGCTCATCACAATCTCAGGACAAAGTGCGAAAAAGAAGCCGGATGCGATATAGCTCAGAACCATTATTTAAGAGATTTCAAGTCCAGAAGTATGTGGATTTCCTTTGTTAAATCATTTCAGAGAGAAAAGGAGGATTATAACGTAAAACAAAAAGAAAAGTATGAACGCGGGTAGAAAGGCTCGGGTAAGGAGCCGACACAGAGAAAAAGGCATAACAGATGTTTAGAAGAGCGGTGAAGGTTGAACGTTGTGAGCACGAGAAAAAGAGGCATGGTCGGGCAAAAGGAGATATGATGACACTGTTAGAAATGCAATAGAATGGGTCAAGTCGAAAAAAATGAGCAGTTATGCAGCAGAGCTAGACTATAACAACAGAAACTGAAAAGACTATGACAGTAGTACAAAAGACAAATGCACAACAAACCAAGAGCTGAAAGGACTGATTGAAATGTTTGATTGTAATTGTAATTGTATTATTGAATTTATATTTTTTGTGATGTAAAGGCAAGTCTCCATAGGAAAAGAAAAAATCCATTGTAATACACAAATATATACATTTTGTTATATTATTCTGAATGTGCTAGACAAGAAAATGAGAAGGGGGAAGGCAAAGAGCCACACCTATTCATTTCAAATTCCCTATGGAATGCAAATAGTTATGAGTTGATCCCTATAAATAATGTTAGCAGCATATGCATAGAGAGGTTGAGAGAATGAAGAAATGAGTTAGACAGTGTAAGAAGAAGAAGGAGTAGAGAGAGGAGTTGTGAAGATCCAGAGATGATATAAAGCAAATTTGAAGGTTGGAAGGACAACAGTAAAGAAGGAGAAAAAAAGAGCTGATATCCAGGTAAATCAGCAAATGATTTTATTGTAAAGTGAGGAAGTTGGTGCTTCCATATCAAGTTGTACCTTGATAGATGTCCAGTTGTAGCTGGCTGAGGTAGGAGCCTCCTATAAGTTGTAGCCCGCAAAAAAGAGATGGGAGTTGGAGCTTCCTTGCAAGTTGTAGCTTGCAGAATTGAGGTAGTAGCCTCCTGTAGGTTGAAGCCTATGGAAAATTAGTGGTGAGAGGGAGTTGGAGCTTGCCTTTGGATCACAACAATAATAAGATGTGGTTTTCTCCCTTATGGGTTTCGACTTATAGCTATTGTCTATGTGCATGATGATTATGTGTTGATATTCTGTATTTAATCTGCTTAATACCTGTTTCTCACTTGTTGAGATTGTTGTTCCATTGAATATTAAGTTGATCACAAAATGAAGATGTAAATAAGTGTAAAATAAAGTTTTACAATACTATGACTGCATTAAACTGATTCAACCCCCCCCCCCCCTCTCTTAGTTTAACCAAGGGTTCAACAATTGGTATCAAATTTGGTTCCTTATGTGTCAGTTTAACTGGAAGGAGATCCTAGGTACCCAAGATGGCTAGTTTAGAAGGATGCTTAACAAATAAGGCCCCTTTGTTCACTGGTACAAATTATGCCTTCTGGAAAATAAGAATGAGGATGTACATAATGTCTCTAGGAATAGAAGTTTGGGCTGCTATGGAATTGGGATATGCCCCAAAGGAGTCTGACTCAAAGAAAGATGCCAAACTAGACTTTGTAGCTAATGCAAAAGCCATGAATGCTCTCTTAAGTGATTTGTGTGAGGCAGAATTCATGAAAGTAATGCACAACAAGATTTCCAAAGAAATATGGGATACATTAGAAACTATCCATGAGGGAGATAAAAAGGTGAAGGCTGCCAAGCTGCAAGTCTATAGAGCTCAATTTGAAAATATAAAAATGAATGAAGAAGAAGATGTTGCCAGCTTATTCTTAAGGGTTGCAGAAATTGTGAATAACATGAAAGCGCTTGGAGAAACCATTAGAGAATGTGTAATTGTTCAAAAGATATTGAGATATTTACCATCCAATTTTAACCCCAAGGTTTCTGCCATAGATGAAACAACTGATTGGGAAACATTGACCATGAACCAATTACTTGCAAACTTAATAGCCTATGAGATGAGACTTCCACAGAGGAAGCCAAATGTGAGGGAGGCAGCCTTTAAGACAGAGAAGAGCAAAGAAGAAAAAGAAGATACATGCTCTTGCTTTGATGAAGAAGAGGCCAAATTTGTCAGAAGATTGGATAGAGGCTCAGGCAAGTATAAAGGTAAACTTCCATTTAAATGATTTAACTATGGAAGATTTTGGCACTATGCATCTAAGTGTCCTCTTAAGAAAACAAATAATCAGACTCAAGAGACAGAGAGAACCAAAACAAATAACTGGAAAAAAGGGAATAGATTCAATAGAAGATCATTTTATGCACAGCAAGATAGCAGTGCATCTGAAAGCTCAGATGAATCCTCAAATGAAGAAGGAACCTCTGAATTTTTGTTGATGGCGAAGGAAGAGTCTGAAGGATTCGTTCTAGAAGATGAGGAAGAAGGTGAGGTAGATCTTGAGGGGGAGATAAGAAGTGCCCTGGAGGAAATAGATAGACTTAAAATCAAGTGCAGAGAATAGAAAGACATTCTCCGCAAATGTGTAAAATATGTACCAAATTCAGAATACCTCATTTAATTGAAAGTAGAACTTGAAGAAGCTAAGAAGGTGGAAGACATTTTTCTAAAGAAAATTAAAGATAAACACCATGAGCAAGAGAAATTGGAAGAAGAAGCGGTATGGTTGAGAAAGAAACTAGAAAACACCCAAAGGGAATTATCAATAAACACTCCTCGAATGACGAGCACTGAACAATTGGACATGATTCTAAATGTTCAAAGGTCTCCTCTCATAAACGCTAGGATAGGATATGAAGGAGAAACCAGTAATTCCAAGGTAGAAGATAACAAGAATATCATTTTTGTAAAAGTTGTAAAGGATAATGAAACAACTCAGAAAGGAACTACAGAAGTAGAAGCCAACAAGAACTTGATGTGTGATGAAACAAACAGAAACAAGCAGAAACATCAAGAGACAAAGAACGAAATGAAGAAATAGTTAGCTTAAAAAGGCTCTTACAATCCTAAATATGAATTGAATAAATTCGGAAGCTGTCAAAAGAGATTCTTTCCTCCTATGAGAAATATCACTTGTTTTGACTGCCACAAGCTGGGCATATTGTTGCATACTGTCAAACAAAGATAATCAATTTCAACCAGCAAAAGATGCAGAAATTGAAAAGGATACCTCAAGCAAACAAATGGAGAGGACAACCCTTCACCAAGTACACTAATCATTTCCATGGGTATTGTTTTTTTTGTGAGGGGTTCGGCCATAAAGCCGTGGAGTGCAGTACATATGGACAAAGACTGATGTTCAAAGCCCCAAGAAGATTTATGAACAATGGAGATTTCACTCGTACACATAATCCATTTAAAAATATAATCAAATGCTTTGTATGCCATAAAATCAGACACATGTCTTCCAAATGTTCTCTCAAATAATGTGGTCCATCTTCTCAGAAAAGGTGCCAAAAAAATAGTTGCCTACAGTGGAAAAACAAGTTGAATAAGTGTGACCTGGCTCTAATAGCTCAAGATCAGAAAAGCCAATGGTATATGGACAGTGGATTCTCAAATCATATGACTGGAGATCGAAGAAATTTTGTAACCTTTGATGAAAAGAAATCTCGAAATGTAACAATAGACAATGATAAAGCAGGGAAAATCAAAGGAAAAGGCTCAGTCAGTCTGAATAATGGAAGAGGAAAGGCTCAAGATGTACTATTTGTGGATGGGCTGAAGGCCAATCTGCTAAGTGTCAGTCAAATGTGTGATAAAGGTTGTGAGGTCCTCTTCAGAGCCCAAGATTGTGAGGTAAGATCAAGCACCACAGGAAAGACCTTAATCAAAGGTGTTAGAACAGAAAGTAATGTCTATATAGTGGAAGAAGAGAATGAAGCATGTCACATAAGAAAACTTGATGAATCATTGTTATGGCATAGAATATTGGGACACCTAAACTTTGACCACATCATCAGTCTGAGCAAGAAGAATGCAGTCAGATATATGCCAACAATAAAGCCTTCAAATACCATATGTAAATCTTGCCATTTGGGCAAACAGACCCGCACATCTTTCAAGACCAAAGATGAACTATCAACAAGTAGGCCACTTCAACTTGTACACATGGACCTATGTGGACCTTCAAGAACTAAAGAACCAAGTGGAGAATATTATTTCATGCTGATAATAGATGATTTTTCCAGAATGACGTGGGTAGCATTTCTCAAATATAAATCTGAAGCAATTGAGAAATTCAAGATATTCAAGGCATTGGCAGAAAATAAAACAGGAATCAAGATAAAATGCATCAGATCAGACATAGGAGGTGAATTCACAAACTATGATTTTGCAGACCTATGCAGTGAACATGGGATAAAACAATAGTTTACAATTGTAGGTACTCCTCAATAGAATGGAGTGGAAGAAATACAAAACATGTCAGTACAATAGATTGCAAGAGCCATGATGCAAGAAAGTAACATTCCCCAAACCTATTGGGTAGAAGCAGTACACACAGCTGTTCATATTCTCAACAAAGCTCATCTAAGACCAAATTGTCATAAGACTCCTTACAAATTATGGCATGGTAAACCAGCATCAATCAAGCACTTTAGAGTCTTTGGAAGCAAATGTTTCATAAAAAATAATGATGAAAAACTAGGGAAGTTTGATGCAAGAGCTGATGAAGGAATATTTTTATGATATGCATCCAAGAGTAAGGGTTACATGTGCTACAACAAAAGATTGCACAAAATTGTGGAAATCATTGATGTAAGATTTGATGAAGATCCACCAAACATAACAAGAAGCACAAGACGCAGCAATCCTCCAGATGATCATGAAGATGAGAACCAAGATAATGATGAACTGAGCAAAATAACAGAATATACTAAATTAAACTCAAAAGGTCCCTCAAGACACACTCAAAAGAACCATCCATAAGATCAAATCATTGGGGACAATAGTGTGGGAGTCTAGACAAGAAGACAACTTGCTGAATAGATAGAAGAAGTATACCTAGCCATGCTATCTCAAATAGAGCCAAAGAAGTTCGAAGAAGCCAGCAAAGACAAAAACTGGGTAAATGCTATGAATGAATAACTGGACCAAATTGAGAAGAACAATACCTGGGAATTAATACCAAGACCCATTGGGAAAAATGTCATTGACACAAAATGGATATTCAAGAATAAGTTGAATGAACAATGGCAGGTAATCAGAAATAAAGCCAGACTTGTATGCAAAGGATATTCACAAATTGAAAGTCTTGATTATGATGAAACCTTTGCCCCTATAGCTGGAATGGAAGCAATTAGAATGTTTTTGGCCTTTTCATGCTATCATGATTTCAAGGTATATCAAATGGATGTGAAGTCTGCCTTCCTGAATGGAGATCTAGAGGAAGAAGTCTACATGGAACAACCTGAAGGATTCTCATTAACAGATAAGCATGACTATGTGTGCAGATTAAAGAAAACCTTATATGGTTTGAAACAAGCTCCTCGTGCATGGTATTCAAGGCTGGACAAATACATGCAAAAACAAGGGTTCAAGAAATGATGGGTAGACAACAATTTGTACATAAATGCTAATGATAATGAACTCTTGATTGTAGTAGTGTATGTAGATGACATCATGTTTGGTAGCAACAAAGATGAGTTAGCAAAAGGATTTGCTGAAGAAATGAAATCAGAATTTGAGATGTCTATGATTGGAGAGCTCACCTTCTATTTAGGACTTCAAATTCAATAAAAGAACATAGGAATATTCATTTCGCAAGAAAAATACTTAAAATAAATATTGAAAAGGTTTCAAATGGAAGACTACAAACCTGTGTCAACTCTCATGTTCACTGGATGCAAACTATGTCCTAATGATGGATCAACAGATGTAGATCAAAAACTTTACAGATCCATGATAAGAAGTCTGTTATACCTAACTTCTTCTAGACAAGACATTATTTTGGCAGTAGGAGTTGTGGCAAGATATCAAACAGCACCAAAACAAAATCATTTACTTGCAATCAAGAGAATATTTAGATATCTACAAGGTACTTCACATTATGGCCTATGGTATCCAAAAGGAAAAAGCTTCACATTGATAGCATACAAAGATGCAGATTGGGCCAGCTGTGTGGATGATAGGAAAAGCACAAGTGGAGGTGCATTTTATTTGGGAAAAATTCTGGTGGCATGGTTAAGCAAGAAGAAAACTTCTATCTCTCTATCTACGACAGAAGCATAATACATAACAGCAGCAGCATGTTGCACACAAGTAATGTGGATGAAACAAACTCTCAAAGACATGAAGGTAAGCATTGATGAACCTATTTCTATCAAATGTGACAATACAAGTGCAATAAGTATATCAAAAAATCTTGTACTTCATTAAAAAACAAAGAACATCCCAATAAAGTACCACTTCCTCGGAGAATAAGTAGCACAGAAATTAGTAAAGTTGGAATATGTACCAACCAAGGAACAAACAACAGACATATTCACAAAAACTCTTGCTAGAGAACCATTTGAATATCTAAGAGACAAACTAGGGGTAGTATCTTCATATGTTACTCTCTAACATGATCAGAAATTAAAAAAAAAAAAGAGGTTGTATACAAGAAACAGGATTAGAACAGAAGTCCGGTGATAGTCAATATCAGATAAGAAAGCATCATTCCAGTGGGAGAGCAGTCAATAAAAATTATCACAAAAGAGCTAGAGCAGTGCATGGAACAGGTCCTCAAGATCAGAGTATTATGAAAATACAAAACCCACACTAGTAAAAGTTCAACCCTTTGCCATTGATGTCAAATGGGGAGGAAAAGCAAGCAAAAGAAGAAAGGGTCTTCTGAAAAGCAAGCAGAGGAAGTCCTGGAGGAAGCATTGGAGCATTGCCATCATTGCCAAAGGGGGAAACTGTTGGAAATATTGTCATTGATGTCAAAGGAGCACAAAGGAGCAGCACCATGACAAGGGAGCAGATCAGATTCAGATAAAATTGTTGCAGAGAAAGAAATTAAAGTGGCAGAGGCTACAAGAGGAGGCTTTAGACATGAAGAATTTTTTTTAAACAGCCAGGGTTTTTTTTGTAAGCCTACGAGAAAATTAGACAAAAATGAGTTCGAAGATTGGAATCCTTTGAAAATTCATTGATTTATGGTTTTCTGAGTAGCATCGAGAGTTAGTAACCTCTGTAATAAGGGTTCGGAAGAAAATTAGAACTCTAGTTCTTTGGTTGAGAGCACAACGATAATCAGTCTCTGTTTATTGAGTTATACAATGAAAAGGAGGTTTTCATGAGAAATTGAAGTTAAGCAAATAAATGGTGAAAATCCGCATTTGAACGCAATTTAAAACAAAATTTGCAAGTTTAGCGGTTTTAAAGAAAACCAGACACTGTTGTCGCACAGCCTTTGAGTTGTGGGCAGTTTTTCCCATTTTGAACGTGATCGAATGATATTGTGACATGTCACGAGCACAATACCACCCATTTCATGTCGCTTTTTGGTGATAAATTTCTGGGGTTGATTGAACGTGATTGTCATCCGATTAGATCTATGAAGATCTGACGGAGTTCGCATTGAAAGCTGCGTGGGAATTAAAATAAGGTATGGACCCAACGTTGTATGGAATGAAGTTTTATTAAGGGTTTGAAGTCTGGAATTCTTTCCGAAGGATTTTTAATATTTCCAAAGGTTTAATGATATTTCAATGGAGTTTTATTAAAGTGGTTGAAGTTCGGAAATACACTGTCGAGGGAGTTTTAACCTTTGTTTAAAAGTAAATTAAACATTTTTGAAGATTCTGATATTGATTCTGAAAGGGTTTAAAACATTTGGTTAAAGTAATATTGACCGTTAGGAATTCTCTGGGCCCGCATATATATTATAATGTTGATATATTATGTTTAAACCAAAGTATATAAAAGGGTGGAATGATCAAAGTTGTGGGGCCCACTTTCCTAAAACCCAAAAGAACAGTGGTGGACCGGCGCGATGAATGGATAAGATTAAAGGAGATCAACGGAAATTGTTTAATCAGAGATGCGGCATCGATATATGTGCAAAGACTGGCAGAAAGATAAACCTTTACAAATGTTTTATATATTAAAATGTTATATGATTATAGAGCGCTTGAGTATTAATCGAAAGTGCTAGCAGCAACGAGGACCGTAGATCTGGACATATCAACAGTGATGATCGCAGTGGCGGAAATCATATCATAAATTGGAAGTAAGAGAAATACGATGCGATATTGAGATGAGGTGTGATGTGATGATGTGGGGATGATGTGGGGATGACGTGGCAAGTGACGTGGCAGCTGACATGGACCTGACCCCAAAAATCGCAAATAAATCAAGATGACGTGGCAAGATGATGTGGCAGTGATGTGGCAATGACGTAGCAAGGTGATGTGGCACGATGACATGGAGATGACATTGACCTGGCCCACATATTGCAAATCTCAATATCAGAGGGGTGAAGATCATAAGAGCAAATTTGCGATGCGATGGATAGAAGCGATGCGATGTGCCGATGCGAAGGGACATGTGGCAGCACAATGCAATATCGCACATCGGCGATGCTAATGTGATAAGAATTCGTAAGTTATAG
Organism: Pinus albicaulis; assembly: GCA_034641835.2. Taxonomy (NCBI): domain Eukaryota; kingdom Viridiplantae; phylum Streptophyta; class Pinopsida; order Pinales; family Pinaceae; genus Pinus; species Pinus albicaulis. The sequence goes on along the minus strand of CM076578.1, from coordinate 279,289,122 downwards.
AACTTGCGATGTGATCGATGAATGCGATGTGATGGAGGCAATGTGAAGTTCATCGCATATCGCTCATCGCAATCTCAAGACAAAGTACGATAAAGGAGCCAAATGCGATACAGCTGAGAACCATTATTTAAGAGATTTCAAGTCCAGAAGTATGTGGATTTCCTTTGTTAAATCGTTTCGGAGAGCAAAGGAGGATTATAACGTAAAATAAAAATAAAAGTATGAATGCGGGTAGAAAGGCTCGAGTAAGGACACAACATAGAGAAAAGGGCAGAATTGGATGTTTAGAAGAGCAGTGAAGGTTGAACGTTGTGGGCATGAGAAAAATAGGCATGGTCGGGCAAAAGGAGATATGATGACACTGTTAGAAACGCAATATAATGGGTCAATTCAGAAAAAATGAGCATTTATGTAGCAGAGCTAGACTATAACAGCAGAAACTGAAAAGACTCTGACAGCAGCAAAAAATACAAATGCACAATGAACCAAGAGCGGAAAGGGCTGATTGAAATTTTTGATTGTAACTGTAATTGTATTATTGAATTTTTATTGTTTTTAATGTAAAGGCAAGTCTCCGTAGGCAAAGCAAAGCTCCACTGTAATAAAAAAATATATACATTCTATTATATTAATCTAAATGTGCTAGAAAGTAAAATGAGAAGGGGGGAGGAAAAGAGTCATACCTATTCATTTCGAATTCCTTGCAGAATGCAAACATTTATGAGGTGATCCCTATAAATAATTTTACCATCATAATCATAGAGAGGTTGAGAGAATGAAGAAATGAGTGAGACAATATAAGAAGAAGAAGGAGCATAGAGAGGAGTTGTGAAGATCAAAAGATGATATAAAGAAAATTTGAAGGCTGGAAGGACAGCAGTAAAGAAGGAGAAAAACAGAGCTAATATCCAGGTAAATCAGCATATGATTTTTTTGTACAGTGAGGAAGTTGGTGCTTCCATATCAAGTTGTACCTTGATAGATGTCTAGTTGTAGCTGGATGAGGTAGGAGCCTCCTCTAGGTTGTAGCCTGCAGAAAATAGATGGGATTTGGAGCTTCCTTGCAAGTTGTAGCTTGCAGAATTGAGGTAGTAGCCTCCTGTAGGTTGAAGCCTACGGAAAATCAATGGTGAGAGGGAGTTGGAGCTTGCCTTTACATCACAATAATAATAAGATGTGGTTTTCTCCCTTATGGGTTTCAACTTATATATTTTTTCTATGTGCATGATGATTATGTGTTGATATTATTTATTTAATCTGCTTAATACCTGCTACTCACTTATTAAGATTGGTGTTCCATTGAATATTAAGTTGATCACAAAATGAAGATGTAAATAAGTGTAAAAGAAAGTTTTACAAGACTATGACTGCATTAAACTGATTCACCCCCCCCCCCTGGTCAGTTTAACCAAGGGTTCAACAACTCCATACATATTTCCAAGTAATCATCTATTTCCTTGTTCC